>LPNX011013287.1:348027-358035 GCA_001517045.1 Pseudotsuga menziesii
AGTGGTCTCCAAATGGCCCTTCCAAGTATAATTCAGCAAGTCAATTGTAACCAACTTGACATCATGTGGAAACATTAATACTCCAAATATAGACGAAGGAGTAAGACACATGGCATAGATATAAATACTCCCCAAAAGAAAATTATAGTCCAAAGGAGCATCAATCACTTCGAATTCAACAAAGACTTCTTTTCCTTCCAACTTTATTTTGAAAGATGGAAAGATACCGTGAGGACGGAAATACCTTTTGTTGAAAGTGGTCAGCAAAGTGTTTGATGGGACCAACCCCGAGGATCCCAAAATTTTCCAACAAGATACCGACGTAATGCATGCGGAAGCACCCTCATCCACCACCATTCGTGTAATGGTTTTTCAGCCATGGAAAACATCGATAGAAAAAGCCACATGGTATGGAAAGCGTAGTTTAACCTCATAAAGATTAAATTTGTCCAGCAGGCTCGTCGAGTCCATACTCCCTATAGCCGCTAAGAGTGCATCTCTCTGTGAGGGACAACTCTGTATAACTTCTATAGCCAACATTGCACAAGGAGTTTGGGCTAGATCTTCTACCACATAGTAGTTATAAGAAGCCCTCGAATTAGGGTTATGGAATGTTCGACAATAGAATTATCTTTTTGTTGAGACTCTGATTCATAGTTTTGATTTCTTGTCTGTAAGAAAGTACTGGATCAGACCATGTTAATATAATTTTGATTAGTAGGTGCTCCAGGTGTGCCCTCGACATCTTCTGGAATAGAAGTTGAATTTTGTCCTTAGGGAAAAGGATCCTTCAGGACAGTTGGTTGTTGTTGTTTAAGAAGCTTATGTGCTTTATCTATCAAAGGGAAATGATAGGTAATATGGTCTCCTTGGCACAAATTGCAAGGAAATTTAACCTTCTTCTTCTCTTTTTTACCCCCATCAGGGTTGTTCATGGGTTTTTATTTATTTTGTTTCCCCTCACCCTTCTTCCCTTTGTTATTTTTCCCACTGGGTTGTTGATTGCTCTTCTACGAAGACTGTGCTGAATAGACATTAGCATTTTGAGGTGAGGGAGTGGCATCCTTGGTTTCCTCTGTTGTATACTTCTTCACTTATAGCTCATGGAGCTGCTTAGCCAGTGATTCTATAGTGGGTGTGTTTACTGAACCAACCACACACCATTGGCAAGGGGTCCAGGCTTGGATTTCTCAAGGTCATTAGTAGACCTTGGTACCTTAGGGATAATTTCATAAAGAATCCCAGATTGAGCATAGATCAAATCTAGTTGCTGAGACCCGAGAATGGATTCTTCCTCTGTGGTAACTCCTGATGTGGATACGTCCTTTGAAATATAAGGTAGTAAATGTTTCAAGAACCATTCCAATAAGAAATCAGGAGGAATGTTTTCTTTGATAATCCTATTTCTCCTTCTCCACTCTTGAATATTATCAGATATTTGAGTGGCCTTGTTTTGTCGATAAGTCAACAACAAGTGTGTGTCGACATCATACCGAACAAGAAGTTGAAAATGATTCAAAAACATGGTTGCTAAGTCAAGAAAACTATCATACAGTGATGATAGGTAGATTAATGTACCACCATCTACTACATTATTCAATGTTCTTAGAAATAACCTCAACCAAACAGAGTCATCGTTCAGTGAGTTGGAAGAGCACCATAGATGAAAAGTTGTGATATGAGCACCTGGATCCTCACTAGTTTTCCCTTCAAACTTTGGAATGTCTGAAGGTAACTTGATGGGTACAAGTGTCCATGTCGCATTATGGCACACGGGATATGTTAACGATAAAATTAACACCCTTGAGAGTGTTGTTCTGAAAACATATTTCTAGTTCGCCCGCAACATGAAGATCAGAGTTTTTGAACAATTGAGAGCTTCAATCTCTCATTTGACCACTGCTTCCACCAAAGAAGAAATGTTTGAATATAAGGTGGGTTTAAAGAGGCCAAGTCCATGACCACTTAAGGGCCAAACCCAATTCCTATAACTCACACAGTGGAAAAATTCCTAACATGGGCATTAATTTTCCTAGAAATATTGATTATCAAGTTGAAATGCCTACAAACTAGGTAAAGTGGGTTTTTTGAAGGAAATAATAAAAAAAATTCAAAATTCCTAATCGCACATTCATGGTTAATAGATTGGGATGCTCAAATCTCAATCCTATAAATAGAAGGCATATGAGGTGAATTAGAAGAGACACATAAGAGAGCAAAGACATAATGGAGGAATTGAGGGCTAGAAATCACTTTTCTACCACAAAGTTTTTGGGAATCAAAGGCATGGATGGTAGAGGAGAATTTCTATGATATGGAGGAGGAAGGAACTTGCAAGGGCTATAAGTATTTCTTCATGTCATTTATTATGAATCAATTCAATCTTCTTCCCAGTTCTTGTACAATGTTTTACCTTCAAAGTTTCATGTTGAATGTAGAATTGGTAGCAAATTAGATATGACCCATATTTCTTAAAGATAGTTTGCTAGGAAGGATTTGGTAGTGAGATTTGTAGGTGTGAAGGAGACTCAAGGAGCTGCAAGGAAATCCGTCAAGGGACTCCATCAAAAAACAAGGCTACAAAGAGTTATTCTCCTTTCTTCCTCCCCTTCTCAAACTCAATGGAAAAAGGTTTAAAATATTAGGATTTTTGTGGTAATTGATTTGTTTTCTGTCAAATGGGATTCACCCACCCCAAAGAAATATGAGAGTATTTGATTGCTTCAGTTGTAGAATACTCCACTAACATAATCATGACTCTGCTGGGGAGCTAAGGGGTTCTTATCCTAAAACTAGTTTTCTTGAGAGTTTCCCCTTTTTTGGGTGTCTATTTCCTTTTAAATCCTTTGATTCATGCTTTATCTTGGTCTTAGAAGGCTTTAGATCAATTCTAGAGGTCAAAACCGACCTAGATCTACCTTTTCATAGTTAAAATGCTTCAAAACATTGGGGGTTTTTTCACAAGATCTCCATTTTCTTGATGTACACAGGTCACAGTGGTGACAAGTTCATATAAACATAGTTCAGACACATATAGGTCACGTATTCCTCCAGATATACGTGGTTATTCTCTGAATAGTCACGTATGGAACATAGTCTAGTATTTTGGGCATAAAATCCTCAATTCTTATTCGTTTTGAGTGATGTTTTTTGCTATGGAAAACTTAGAAAACAATCTAATTCATTTTACAGTCTAATTTCATCTATGTTGATCAATATTTTGGGAGTTTGTGAATATTTTAAAGTTTTGTGTGCATTTGGATTGAGATTGAAAATTTTTGAGATCACTGATTTTTGGTTTTGGATTGAGTTCTTTTGAGACTTTGTAGAACATTAATTGACATCCTAAACACTTGTTGAGTTCTATTATGACCTGTTAGGAGCATTTTTTAAGGATTTAGAGAAAGTTTCCCACAAGTTTGGAAATCTTTGAAATCTCCTTGAAAAACTAGGAAAATTCACTTTGCGAAGTAATTTTGTTTTAAACGTGGTCCAAAGTTTTCTTTAAAAGAATGCTCATATATGAAATTTTATGACATATTTACCATTTGGGTCCTTTATTTCACTCATGAATGTCTGAAATTTTGTCTAATTTGGTCATTTTAATCATATATTTGCATAAGGAAATTGCTGAAAAACTAAAGAACATGACACATTGTTTCAATTTATGAACCTTTAGGCCATGAATTTCAAAGTCACATTAACTTGTTGACCTGCCACACAGCTTGAAATCACAACTTAGACACTTTGATCATTTAAAAAAAATCAAATTCACATAAATTCTCAAAAAACGGTCCTATCACTTAAGATTAGTTCAAACATAATGAGAGGATCTTTTTCGTTATTTTCAAGCTTCTTAAGATAAGTTGTGTTCGAGCCACGAGTATCCTCTTCACTTGCGCTTTCAGGCGGTCCTGTGAATGAGAAAGTGGATCTCAAGTGTAATAGGAATTTTTGAAGTTTTGAAGCATATTTTCGAGCCACAAGTATCCTCTTCACTTGTGCTTTCAAGCGATCCTGTGAATTGAATCACGACCATACATGTAAACATCAGTTTAAGAGGATTATTAGAAACAGGAAAAATATTGAACATTCAAACATTTTTCATTTCTAATTAGTAATTTTTGAAGAAAATTGAACACGTCTTATGTTTGAAGCCAACCTCTTGAACCCTTGCTAAAAAATTGAAAACTTATTTTTTCAAATTTGTAAAATGATTCTATTTTGCAAGATGCATGTTTGAAGAATTATTGACGAAACCTCTTACCTTGATTCTAGTATAAAGAGTTCATCGAGTGAAAAGATAGGTTTAAAAGCATTTGTGCATTGGTTTAGTTTAGTATTATAAGTCACAACACCATCAGTTTCACCACCACTCCTTGAAACTAATCGAATTACCTTAAAATCAACGCTTAATCTAAAATCAACCAAGATTCTATTTCTGATATCACCAACAATATTAGGCTAGGTATTTGGGTTAGGATGGTGAGCTAACACTCCAAAGCCATGAAACTCTGAAACTAGTATTGATTAAAGAGATTCAAATCCATTAGTAGAAAAGAGTGTTTGTCGGGAAAGCGCTTCTAAGACAAGCGTTAAGCTCAAGGTCAATCTGAATTCGTAAGGGTGGTACCCCCCTCTTGTTTATTTGGTGGAATATGAGCACATTACAGTATTTCATTTAAGTGACAAGTCATCGAGGTGACATCAATTTCTTGATATAGCTAGTCTATGTGAGTTATCTTGGACTGATGACTATCCTACCCGGCCACCGATTGTGAAGTGGTAACCATAGTTTATTTTCCTAGGGAATCACACAGGTTGTTGCGAGTGGGGGACACTTGCAATACCTGAGACAGACACAAGGTTGTTTCAGCTCCTTGGGAGGGTGAGTAGCCAAGAGCTAACACTTGGATCCCTTGCGATTAAAGAATAGTGTAACTATTTCTCATACCTTCACTATTTATCAATTTTTGAGGATTCATGTCCCTCAAGAGCTACTAAGTTATCGAAGGCCCTCTAAAAATCAAACTTTTCACTAAACCTCGGTTTTTTGGAAAGAATTATGCTTGTTGCTTCCTTTGGGACATTTTTAGTGGCATGGACACTTTTGTTTCTGTTGGAGTCTAGATTTCCTTTAGAATTGTTTGATTACAATTTTATATGTTTTTCAATTCTAAAAACTCAAACGTCAAAGTGGCTTCTCTCCTGACCCGCCAATCAGGGCGGCAACAAGGTGAGTCTCCAGAACTCCAAGGCCCCACTAAAACATATATATGGATACAAAAACAAAACTTAGAAGACTTGGAAACTGGACCATTTCTAAATTCAATTAACAGTAATAGAGAAGGTCAACAACAACCTAATCTTGAACCATATAGAGAAACAATTGATAATATTGCTCCATTTGAAATTGAAACGATAGAAAACCATACAGCCAATCCTGTTAATCCACCTTTGAATATTCCAGATCCAGTAATACTTGCGGTAAATGAATCATCAGATAAATTCAACCCTCTTTTCACATATTCAAATAACATGCAAAATCCTACACTTAACCCTTTGGATTCTTCAGAAGCTCTAGTAACCACATCAGTTCAACGCCAAATGGTGGTTGGAGGACGTAATACCTCCAATCCGACCCTAATGACAATCCCAACAGTTAATGTGCCTATTAATAACATAAGTTCAACCAGTACTTCAGTGCCAGTTGGTACCGTTCCAAGTTCTAATCTTGGAAGTACATCCACTTCATATACAGGTATCCCTACTAGAGGGTGTACCTTGACAAATTTGGGTTTCCCATATGGTGAGGCTTATCAAGGTCAAAACTTACAAGCTGGTGTTAATTTGAATCCTTTTGGTCAACCTAATACTTTTCTAGGTTCCACTTCTATAGGAAACTCCACACCTTGGAAGGGTAATATTCCTAGTGGAGGAAATGGACCTTGGAACATGAATATCAATTGGAGCCATCATCCACAAATGAGTGGAAATATCCCAGGAGGTTATCCTACTAATAATCCTAACACAGTGCAAGGGGGAAACCCTACACCCCCAATGGCCACTATGCCAAGGGGTATTCCACCTATCAATCCTGTCTCAAACTCAAGTGGTATGGGTCTTGGAAGTAACCAATATTTCACTAACCTAGCCCCACAGGGGGTAAATATACATTGGAATAATTCTTAGTTACAAGGACATTATCCTTGGAATGGTAAAATCCCAGGAACCTATCAACCTTGTTGGAGTCCACATCCACAAGGGGGTAATTCACCTTTCAATGCCATCTCGCAATGGAATGGAAAAATTCTTGGGAATAACCAATCTATTTGGGGTCCTCCTTTTCAAGGAGGAAATACGCCTTGGAACATAAATAAAACCCCATGTTAATGGAACTATCAAGTTCCACCCACATATCAAACATCCATGACTCCACCTATTAGATCATTGTTTCTAGCCAGATTGAATCTACTGTATTTATCCTAGCTGACTAATGATCATGTTCTACATATGAATGGATGGCCAACCATACCAACCAAAATTCCTTCAGAAATACCCAAGTTCGATGGACAACCAAGGGATGATCCGTCAAATCATGTGATGACATTTCATTTATGGTGTTCATCCAATTTCCTAGTCGATGGTAGTATTAGGTTGAGGTTGTTTCAGCGGACCCTCACAGGAACCACTTCGAAATGGTACATTGAATTGACGCGTAATACTTTCACATATTTTTTTATCTTTAGTCATGGTATTTTTTACACATTTTCAAATACCTATCCAATATGAAACGAGTACCAAACTTTTGTCTTCCCTTAGGAAATCCACTTCTACTCACATATCTGATCATATACATGAATAGAGGAGACGTTGAAGGCTTACTAAAGCAGAAATACTGGATCAATTCTTAGCATATTGGTTTGTAAAATCACTATTTCCTAATATTTCCAAATATCTATCCATGTCAGGATCCATGACCGAAGAATAACTCATTCATAGTGCCCAACAAATGGATTTGATATATTCACAATCAGGAACACTCTATTATTTAATACCTCTTGTTGTGAGACCTGCGTATGATCCAGTAAGGCCATCAAAATAACCTCATGTCAATGGTGTGATTGGTTATTTAATCCAAATTGATCAACTTACCCAGCAAATCAGACAAGTGTCGGTTCAAACTTCTCAATCCACAGTTGGCTAGGAAAACCAGAAACCTGCAAATCCTACCCAAACTTCATAAATCCTCATGGTCCAAGCCACAGAACAAAAAGGAAAAAAGAAGAAACAAAATAAAAAGACAAATGCTAATGTCGGGACAGGAGATGCACCTACAATAAATAATCAACTAGAAGGAAATCGGGAGAAACGAAAAAACAAGTACCCTTGCAATTTTTTTCAAGAAGATCATCCTACTAACCTATGCCCTCATATGGATGACATTCATAAAATTTTATCTCAATGTAGTGGACCATAAAAACCTGTTATGTTGACTCAACCATTTCCTCGACAACAATAGATGGTTTTTGCAGCTCCGGTACCCCCGCAAGGGGGAAACCAAGCAAACCCTCCGCAAGGGAGAAATCCACCCATTGCCAACATCTTTAGAATAGATCACGAGGTCAATACTCAAACAAGGGATCATTTCTATGACACACCACCTAGTGTTTAAGACTCATCGGGATCAAACCCAAATGGCTCTCTCACTATCGAGAAACCCACCATTAACATAGTGCCTCAACCCCCAAAAGGGGTGTTAAGTAAATCAAAACCTAATCCTAATGCGAGACTAGATCAAAACTATAGTATAGTGGAAGACTTAGCTCAAGCACCTTGTGCCATGTCGGCCTTGGAGGTATTACAAAGTTGTCCAACTCAAATAAAGCGCTATTGTCTTCCATTGGTGTAGTCAATCCGAATGATACTAGTTTGATCACCTTTTGATTTAGAACAGTTAACAAGTAGGATTCCATCACATGTTGATTTTCATATCAAAGTGATGTCACATGGGATGAATATTTTTCAAACTGTTATAGATGAAGGATCCTCCACTTGTGTCATGTATTTAGGATGTTGGAAAGGATTAGGATCACCCAATGTGAAATTGTCCCACAAAGTACTTAAAGCATTTGATGGACACTCGTTCCTGCCTCATGGATTCATTATGGCTTGCCCAATTGAATTGGGAGGTAAAAAAGTTTAAGTTGATGTTGAGGTAGTGGATGCACCCATAGATTACAATTTGTTATTGGGATGTAGTTGGATACATGCAATGATGGGAGTAGTGTCTTTAGTATTCTGAGAAATTTGCTTCCCCCATCAAGAGAAGATCAATACGATCAATCATTTAGATTACTGCACACCTGAAACCGGTATCCACTCAAATGTACCTTTTGTGGAGAATTCAAAAGTAGTGATTCAAGATGTGGGAGTTGGGATGTTCAAATATTCTTACCTCATGGGAACCTTCACAATCCCTCCACCAACATCTACCCCCGAAACTACTCCAGTTTTCACCATCACATCAGAAGTTCACTTTCCATTAACCATTTTTACCAAATCTAATACGATGATGGGTTCCACTTCATCAAGTGGAACTACGGTAGCGTACATCCATGTTCAAACTAGTAAAGGAAAAGAAATAATTTCAGAAACACTTGATGAAACTAGGGGTAGTACACCATTTTCTTCTATAGAAATATCATATCAAGCAATTCAAAATGCTTCAACAGACTCAGAACAAAATCCTTCTCCATTGGAGGAATATAATTCATATACATCACCCGTATGGGATATCAGTACTCCCAATAGTCATGAAATCTTAGATAAAACCTTTTCATCTAATGAAGCTATCATGGAAGTAATGAATATCTCAGAACGACCATGGGAAGACATGCATCATAGATCATCATTTCTTTCTAAACTGAATTCCTTAGAAGTAAAGCATGAAATTTTTTACATTGATGATGATATGGAAAGTTACCAATGCCCTGTCCAAACACACAATGTGATTTTGGAAGGAAATTTGGAAAACATTTCAAAAACCATTCCTATCAACATATCCATTAAGCTGAGCATCGTCGAGAATATCAATATAGGTGCCAATTACTCTCCAAAATAAATCATTCAATATACTGCTCTATTTCAATAGTTTTGTGATGTTTTCGCTTGGTCATATGAAGAAATGCTAGGAATCGATCCTAGCATTGTCGAACATGAGATAAAAAACCTATCCAAATTTCAAACCTATACGACAAAAATTAAGTCCAGTAAACCCTAAGAAATCCATTGCCATCAAAGTAGAAGTAGAATTTTTTTTGAAAGATGGCTTCATTTACCCTGTATCGTTGATTGAGTGGGTATCCAATCCTATTCTAGTCAATAAAAAACAAGGGACAGTTAGAGTCTGTACTGACTTTAGGGATTTAAATTTGTATGTCCCCAAATATAATTATCCCACACCCTTCATTGATCAGATTATAGACGAGTGTACTGGTAACGATATCTTTTCATTTATGGATGGATTCTTCGGTTAAAACCAAATCCGGATTAAGAAAGAATACCAAGGAAAAATGGTTTTCATTTTCCCATGGGGCACTTTTGCATTTCGGAAAATGCCTTTTGGCCTAAAAAATGTCGGTGCTACTTTTCAAAGAGCCATGTCATATGCTTTTCATGATATTAATAAAATCATCGAGGTTTTTCTCGATGACTTGACAACCAAATCTAGGAGAAGTGTTGAACATTGTGCACATTTGCGTGTTGTTTTCCTTCAACGTCGAAACTATATCATTATATTGAATCCACATAAATGCATATTTTGCATGGATTCTGGGAGATTAGTTAGTTTAATTGTATCCAAGGATGGGATATGGGTAGATCCCATTAAGGTTGAGACAATATTGCAGTTTCCTTCCCCGAAAACAATTAGACAACTTCAAATCCTACAAGGAAAAACAACATTCTTGAGAAGATGCATTGCTAATTATGCTAAAATTTCTAAAG
>LPNX011013289.1:0-22706 GCA_001517045.1 Pseudotsuga menziesii
TATGTATGTATGTATGTATGTATGTATGTATGTATGTATGTATGTATGTATGTATGTATGTATGTATGTATGTATGTATGTATGTATGTATGTATGTAGTGCCCCTGGCATACCCAAGTACCCTGTTTCAAAAAGTGGCGTCCCCATCCCCGTATCCAAGTTTCCTGGCAACTTAGCCTCCAATCAATCATCACAATGTAGTGTCAATAGACTTACTTGTGGTGCTGAAATCAAGCTAAAAATTGATGTGTTTTCCCTTCACTATATGATTCACCTAGCATCCTAGAAGGTTCTTGTTGTATTTCAGCCCTAGTCATATTAACTACAACAAATGATGGGACCTAAGAGTAATCTATTCACAGACATCATAGACAATTTCTTCACTATGTGTCTCTTACAATGTCATCACAAGTATTTTGCTGAAACCTTTGTATCTACTATCTAGTACTCCTCACAGCATCAGCAATTCCCACAATGGCTTTGTCAATCTACAATGCTACTCCTCTATAATCCTTATACCTGGGTAGATGCATTCCCATGCAAGAAGCATCATACACATTATGGACTTATTCCATTGAGGCATATCATAGACAATCTTTGCAAACTCCCCCCCCCCCCCCCCCCCCCTTTTGTATTCCTGACAACAATGTAATATTCCACACCTCTAGCACGGCTCTTACCACAGTGGTTGTTTTGTATATCCCCTCTAGCAATTCTCTTGATTGGGACAACTCTTCAAATCCAATGGAAGCTCCCCTTGATTATGTTTTCCATACCTTTTTCACCCAGGTTGCACAGCTTCATAGGGCAACTCCAGATTCACCTAGCTCTTCATTATTCAAGTTGTACAAATGGGTGGCTCCTCTTAGGGACAATGCAACTCTTATCACGGTGACTCTGCCCCTCTTTATATCACCTTTAAAGCTCCAACTCACCATGTGGACCCTGATTCATGGTATTCTTCTTCACATTAGCAACTCTATAAAACGTTTAACCCCTGATACTCCTACCATGCTTTTTTTATTCTTTTTAACATTATAACAATTGATCATTAAAAAAATTTCTTATATTCAAGATGAATCAAACCACATCATTCTTGACTTGGATTCACTTGTCCTCTTTATCTTTTGTCCAACCTTTGCTTGTGTGTTTACACAATCCCTTGCACCATCTTTGATCCACAACAATCCCTACTACTAGGCCTTGACATGTTGCTTTGGGGTCTTCGCTTTGGTGTCTCCTCAGTGTGGCTTCGATAAAATGTCAGTTTTTACACACAAACATAGACAAGAATACACATAACAATAACAGAGAGAATGGATTGATACATGTTCAGCGATGCAGTTTCTCTTTACATAGTAGGAGAGGAAGGAAAAAGTTACAAAACTCCCAAATACCTAATATTTAAATGACTACATCAATTAGCTCATGATTACATCACTTTATAAGTTTATTATTAAGACTTTATTATAACATCCAAGTCCTAATTAGCACTTCTAAGTTCTAATTATGACAAATATGTATACCATTGTTTCTTTTGACAGTCATTGTTCATATTTCCCTACTGTAGATTAATAACACTAAGGATGGAAAAGGAATTCACTTTTTCAAACATAGAATGGGCTTAACACCAGTAAAAATTCCCAGAGGGAATGTTGTGGTGTACTGTACTGGGAAGATCCACTGGAGATTATTGATCAATCTTGGTTCCTATAATTACTTTGACTAGGACAAATGTCTTTAAGCCATGCATATTATAGTCCTGACTCCTAACTATTTACGACTTGTCACTGTTAACAATCTCTCACACGGTTCAAGTTTGATAAAATTCAGATAAAATTTGATGATGCTAATTAAAGGGCACAAATTTGGCTCTTCCACACCAAAAATAGTAACTGATCTAAATTTCAATGGCACAATGGAGCATGGCGCAGTATATCTGTCCCCAGAAGTTCTCAATTGAAACTGCCCAATCTCAAAACTGATTCTCTTTCTCGGTTGGGCCTGTCAAGTGCCCCTAAATTTCTTATTTTACATTAATAAAATAAAGTCACAGGACTTGACAAATTCCCTCAACATATTTCCTCATGTGGCAATCTAATGGGATCGCGTGCATAATTTCTTCCTATTTCCTTTCACAAAAAAATTGAATTGAAATCGTTTGAATAAGTTTTATTGCATTAGGATTTTCTAAGTCTTTTAAGTTTCTCAGGAAGTGGCTTGTATCATATTGCTCAAAGAAAATATGATCCTCGTAATGCTTATGAATTTGTGAGAGGTGAAGTAGAATGCCATTCTGAACGTCACTGTTTGTGTCATATCCTTAAGTTGTATCCTGCTTCGTAAAATATATTCCTACAAATTTCAATGCAATTATAGGTCACCCTCTATGACTATTCTTTATAATAAACTGTAAATAGGTCACCTTTGGCTTATTTGAGCTCATTATTTGTATCCTATTCTGGGTTGTTTTTGCTTTGCTTGGCCTATCAGAGGAATGGTGAATAAGGCCTTCCTGAAACATAAATTGATTATAGTTTTGTAGTAAAAAACTTAGGTTTTCCCTTCAAATTTCAATGCATGAGGCAATTGGAAATGCTAGTAGTATTTGTATTTCCCAAGAAAGGCCCCGGATCCATCTCCATTAGATTGTCATTATTTTGTTCTCATTGAAACCAAATGCCTTTTGCCACCTGTAGCTGCTGCTTGGATAAACGATCTACCTATACATTTCTCTCCCTGTATATATGTTGAAAACTGATCTTCTAGAATAAACCTACAATTTGAATCGATTCTTCATAGATGGCCATCAAGAAAGATGTTCTTTGGAGCCCTTTTAACCTCACGCAATCCATTACTAACCTATAGTCCCCATAGACCTGCAGATTTGTAACACCTTTTGATAGAACAAGCAACAAAGCCAGTTTTAGAGCTTTCATTTATGCACAATTATTTGTACTCTATCCCAGATCTATTACAAATTTAAACTAACATTCTATACAAAGGTAATTGTGATTGAAGTTGTTAAGCTCTTAAAATCAAATATTGTGTTAGATTGTATTGTTAGGCTCCATTACTTAATTTATTGAGATTTATACTATTGAAAAAAATAGTGCACCTTCATTGTATAATTGCATTCATTATGTCATCCAGCTTTACCAAGTCAGGGTACTCAATAATATCACAACAAAGCTTTGAGTTTTAACCTTTCGAGCTTTGCAGGACACACGTTTTAATTAGTATATTTAGGATCTAAAGCTACAAAGGTGATCTAAACTTGTTTTTTCAATAGATTGGGTTTATAGGTTTCCAAGGGCACATATATGGGAAATATACGATAGACCGAGAGGTGTATCAACTTAGTGTAGTCAAGAGTAAATAATAATGAAGGAAATATCGAGCACATAACAACGTGCCCTCTCTTATTGACGTAATATGTAATATCGGCTCTAATTAGTTGGAAGTAGAGGCCTAACAATAATATACATTTTAGTAAAGTTGTTTGTATGGCATCCTTATAACAGTAACCAATCCCTTTCAATGATACAAGCATTAAAAATTCATACATTCAATTTGATTAACAATTTATACATTCAATTCGATTATGGGAGAAGAAAACTTACTAGAACTAGAAGTAACATAGAAAAAAATTGAGGATTTTATCAAGAAATACTAAGCAAGCTGGTAATCATGAAGTAAGTGCATGTCTGTTGGGTTACATTGAGATAATGTGCTTTACAATTTAGTATGGACGAGATTATAATGTTTCTTTGTTTGTCTATAACATTTATGTTAATGAAAATTTAGCTCATCTATGACAATAGTGTCATGCTTTGTGGGATAAATTTGATTTATAGTTATTGTATATATACACATTTTTGTTATGAGCTGAATGGTTCATAAGCTGATGTTGCACACAAAACACAGAATCAAGGCGCTCAAAGTGCATAAATGCATATATGAAATAGGTGAGGTGAATTTGTGACTTAGATGGAGATAAATTAAAATAAGTGCACTAGCTAGCCATGACACTGCAATTGTGCTTAACCCACAAGCAATTGATAGATTTAAGGAGCGCATAAGAGGCTTTTCTTTTTCAGTTCTGGGCACTTTAACATCCCTAAAATGTTAAAATCTATGCAAATATTAGAGAAGAGAAGCATGGGTACAATTTTCATGAGTTTTTGAGTTGGTTAACGTAAAACCAACACATTCTAAACTTCGAAATCGAACCGATATTGAGTCACAGACGCCTACCCCAGGGACTGCCAAATGTTATGGATTTCTTCTTTTAGGTTTTTTATTATAAAATCCCCAGATAAGGAAGCAACTTGGACCTAACCCAGTCATTTCCAAACTGCAGCGACAACAGAAATTTGCTAGAAGTTATTTTGTGCTTGTTTGAATCCTTTGGCTGTCAAAATATAAGAGAAGCAACAGCTGGAAGATTAAATGTTGGATTGGACGCAACTAACATTGAATTCTCCTCTGTGCCTTCTACCACGTCTATTAATTAATGAATATCATCCATCTCAACGTTAAATACCTCTTATGTCATGTCTTTCTTTAATGCTGGTCTTCCAAATTGCAGCGACAACAGAGATTTGCCAGAAGTTATTTTGTGTTTGTTTGAATACTTTGGCTGTCAAAATATAAAAAATTAAGAGCTGGAAGATTAAACGTAAGAAACTAAAGATGAGGCACGCAGTTATAAAATACTTAAGGGTTGGGTAGGTTTCCCCAGAAGAAGAAACTAAAGATGGAGGTATGGAATAATCAAATCCTAAAGGTGAGGAATGCCAGTTCTAAATAAAGATAAAACGAAAGTCTCGATGCTTTATAATATAGAACCAGAAGTTATATGGGTTGCCTGCTGATTGATGACTGTGTGGTTTAGTTCAAGTTCTTTTACTTCAGGTTCTGAAGGTTGAGATCAAAATCCACCTTGAAAATTTGGGCAAGGAGAGAATCTGAAATTGCTGGTGTTTATGCATAGACAATAGGTTTCAAAAAATGTCGCTTTCTCACTAGTTTTGAAGCTTACAACAAAGCAATATATCCGTATTTTGTCTCCAAAATATCCATCCAATAGAAGTAGGTTTGCAAGACTAAAACCCTGAGATTTTTCCTAATCAGCAGAACCATCCACCCATGGCATGTTACCAATAGGGAAGCCATAGGTTACAAGTTCAAATCTGGTTTTGTCCTCCAGGGTTATAAGCCATTATTGTCAGGATTTATTGATAGCTTGTCTTTGCCTGCTTTTATTACATCCTGCCAAGATTTGTCAACCAAAGCTAGTGCCGTAAATTGGATAACCAGCAAGGTTTAAATTTTAGTTTAAGTTGCATGCTTGATGAGTCATAATATTAAATAGCATCTAGTCTCTTGTATTTGCCACAAAGCTCAAGTATGATCTTTCAGGGCCTTACACAAGCTGAGCTCCGGAAGTCTAGGACCTTACCTAAGCAAAAATCTTGGATAATACCATTGCATATTCTTCATTATACATCCTTAGAATAGAATACAACATTTAATATGCATTTGATAGTGTTATCATGAAGCACTCAATTTGGAATTTAAAAGGAAGAGAACTCTTTGTTGTTGAACACTAAACTTGTTCTTCTAAGGCTGTCTACATATTGGAGTATGCTTGAGAGGACATTGGGAAATGGGATCCAAATTAAAATTGGGATTATTTATAAATATATCTAAAGTTCCTTTACTTCAGGATCTGAAGGTTGAGATCAAAATCTACCTTGACAATTTGGGCAAGGAGAGATCTAAAGGTGAGATCAAAATCCACTTGTTCCCACAACAAAACTTAATGGCTAATGATCAAGATGACCCCATAACTTGTTCATTTAGCCTATCTTGAAAATGGTGATTTTGTGAAACTAGTCATTTACATGTTTGTGTTAAATGATATTCACCTCTAACCACAATTGCATGTATGAAATGCTCAACCCCAAATCCATCAAAATAGAGGAAATACCACCATCTTCCCGTGGCTCTTGCAAATACATTTACCCAATGTTGGTCCTCACCCTTGTGTGCCAAAAACACCTTTAAAGTGAACCACACATGATCCATGTGCATGGTAAGCCCATGATTATAGTATTATAAATGACTTAGCTACATCTACCATCACCATGTCTCATGTAACATGAAGCCATTTTGGATCTAAAACTTGATGTCTCATGTAACATGTCCAACTATAATTTTCAATAAGGAAAGGTTTTTTCTTACGTAAAGAAATATAGTAATCAACACAAATATGGATCAGTTTTTTTTAAATATCATAATAATCATGGATATGGATTAGATTAAATATGTTGGATGAGATTGAATATTTATTTGATTAGTTGTTCTCTTGTGGTATAGCTCGAAGGAGTTGTCAGAACATTGACTACTTCTGGTGACCATGAAAAGATGTCGACAATAATCAATGTGCTGACGCATGAATTTGCTTCCTCCCCTCAAGTAAACCATCAAAAAGTTTGTGATACAGAGCTATCATTACCTTGAATATCCATCTAAATTTTATAACAAGTTGATATTGTTTTCTTACTAATGTTCTGCATTTCTATTGACACACATTTGAACATGGAAAAAGGTCAAAGCAAAATTCTTTCTAGTATTAAATTTGCAGGGGGTGCAAATTTTGGTTTTGAGATTGTGGCAGAATAATGTTTGCTGTAGTGAAGGTCTGCATCTTTTGAAAAATAAAATTTCCCAGTGGGCAATGTTGTTTGTTCTACATAATTTATATATATAGAAATGTCCTTCTAAACAGTGTTCTAATTGCGAGTTTGGCTTTTCTAGAGTGGTGTAATAGGTTTGGCTGCAACAACTATTGGTTTGGCATCAGAAGCTGCTCAAGATCTGGAGGTGAGTGTTGTTTTAGCAGGTCTTGTTTTAGCTCATAATCTTTTTCATGTGTCAAAAACTTTGGAAAGTGGAAAGTCAATAGGCATACATGCGAAAGACACGGCATTACTAAAAGTAATACTAGTAACATGATTTGTTCTGAAAGACATGTGATCATTGAAAGTAAATCTAAAAACATGAATTGTTCTTGTATCAAACTATGATGAATGGAGAGTAAAATACTAAGTCTAATTGAAATGAACGTGTGGTAAAATCGATTTTTGTCATATAAAATAGATCAGTTGTGAACTCAAGTTGATGCTATTTCAAGAGTGGAAAGTGAAAATCCATTAATGTTACCATGTGAGAGGCATAGTTTTAATAAAACTAATTCTACAAACATGATTTTGTAACTTTTTCTTTGTATCAAATTGTACTGATTGTAATATTATAGAAAAAACCAAGACTCACGTTTGGAAGTATCATCTAGAGTTGATCACTCGCAGTGAGCTCAAACACACCTTTTTATGAGTGGAAATTATTTTTTGAAATGTCTGTTACTTAGGATGAAAGCTTTGGAAAGTCAATAGGTACACCATTCAAGAAGCATGGTTTTGATAAAAGTAATTCTAAAAACATGGTTTTTTTTGTATCACTTTTTGGTGATAAAACTCTAAAGTGTCAAGTGAAATTGATGTAAGTAAATATGTATCATCTGATCACTTCTGATGAGCTCAAGCTCAAAATTTTGAAAGATACGGTAATTAACTATGGTAGCAGTTTTGCTGTGGATTTATTCATGTATTCATTTATATATGTATGTGTGTATGTATAATGACCATCTACCCATCTACTTCTACATTATAATTTGGGTAACCTACTCATTCACAATAAATGGAAGATTTTGTTATGGTAACTATTTAACATTGGCATGTCATATAGAGATAATGTGTGGGGATGGGTGGCCATGGGTAACATCCAAACGAGGATATACTTAAAAAAAAATAAGGTGCCTCTCACCCTAGGACCTAATGCCAACTCCAAGTTGCCTAAAACTGCGAAACCGTTTTGATATGGAAATGACACTTTTCAAAATGTTCAGGAAGTGTGAAAATGGCATATTTAAATAATTTAAAAAATAATTAATATAAAAAATAATTCAAACTCTAAAAAATTTTGTCCTTTCATTTCAAAATTTTAGATTTGTTGGATTTGTTTCCTATTTAGGGCCTTTTTATGCACAAACAAGACATTCCTGTATTTCACTCCCTTTGAGGGCCTTTAAGATTTTCTCCTTTGGAACAAAGGAAACATGCCATTTATGGTCTTTTGGATAGGAAGTGTCTCAGAAATCTCGTGGAAATGTTTCTAGAAACATGAATGCCCTGCAAACATTTCATGGGTGTTTCATACATGTTGTGAATTCCAAAATATTTCTGGGCAGGAAACAGGGGCTATGTAAGAATTTCTTGTGGCCTTGCCCTATTGTAACTTCTCATAAGACAGTTGTACCAAAATACGTAATCCCAATTGGATTATGTAATTGTGTTTTTTATTTTTATTCAATATTGGGCATAAAAAGTGAACAAGCTAAAAAAATTAAATTTGAGAAAGGAAATCAAGGTCAATGACACTTTACATTCTTAGTCAAACTTTAAATGTACAAGTTTGAAGGTTTGAAGTGAATGGATATTTTTATTTTTGTGAATAGTTGGCTTTTTCTGGGAACAATGTGGTTGTTTAAAATTTGCTTTTCACCAAATTGAAATATAGCTGATATATCATGGTCGCTGACATTGAATAGCTTATCCCATTAATATTACACTTATCTTTAATTCTTTTATATTCTTTGTTCTATTATTTTTCTTTCATGGAATATGGATATATATTTGAATGTGTATGAATATATCTCTATTTATGGACGCAAATACCTTCATGTACTTGCATATCATACTGTAGTCACATGTGCACAATAGCATGTGCCCTTGGCTAATAATTTTTTTGCTAATATAAATTGTCTTTGTTGGTGTACATTGTTAAAATATTCATTATATCATGCATGATGCACATAGTAGGCGTATTCTTTTAGTAACCATTCATGAGTTCTTTTCTTAACATCCCTGCTGAACAAAATCACACCATCAATGAATAACAACATTTATGTAGCAACACACACATCCTCAATTGGATTCTACAACTATTTCTTAAACACATCCCTTATTCTTTGTCCATATCAAGTTTAGGTTATTAGGTATGCATCGATACATTATGTTGTTCTCTAAGACCCTTTTGTGGACCACTTTAATAGATTGCGTAATTGTTAGGATATTTTGTTGCCCGAGCACGGTATATTTTTTTCTTATTAGTGTGTTTGGAAAAATAAATTGGATTTTAAACATGTTTGTCTTTGGATCTTATTGTCTTTTATTAGAATTACAAATGATGAAATCTATGTGTTAATATTGCTCCTCTTCCTGATTCTTAAAGGGTGCTAGCTCAATAGAAGAAAACTGCTTTACAAGCAGGAGATTGGTGGTTCGATTCCTCCATGCCCTAATGATATTGCAATGTATTTCTAAAGGTAAAAAATGTAGTAGTGCAAGATGGATGCAATATTAGACGCAATACTAAATGCAAAACATGATGTAAAAGTGGACTTCACACCAAACACAAAAGTGGATGCAAAATCCGACCTTATGTCAGACACAAATGTGGACACAAAAATGGATGTCACACTAAATGCAAAATTGGATGCAAAAAGAGACTCAACACTAGACACAATTAATGACTCAAAACTAGATGTAATAATATGTCCAAAACTAGACGCAACAATAGATGAAAAAGTGGATTCCTAACTAGATGTAAAATTGGACATTAAATTGAGCACAAAATATGGTGTATCGATGGACATAAATCTAGGCGTAACACCAGGTGCAAAACTGGAAGCAATATTTGGCGCAAACAAAAACTTAAAACAAGACAATTTTAGATGCAAGACGAGACAAAACATTGGATGTAAAACTAGACGTAATATTGAATGCAAGATGGGATGCAACATTGGACACACAACTAGATGCAATATTAGATACAAACATGGGCGCAAAACTAGGCACAACACTGGGTGCAAAATTGGGCTCAGACATAGATGCAAAAAAAGACATCAACCAGGATGCAACAATAGGTGCAAACCTAGATGCAAAATATGACGTAAAACGAGATGAAACATTTGGCACAAACTTGGATACAAAAAAAGATGTAAAACAAGATACAAAATTAGATGCAAATGGGGATGCAACATTATAAGTAAATTTGGATGCAAAACTAGACGCAATATTGGGCCTAAAATTGGATGCAAACCTAGATGCAGAATTGGACACATAATTTTATGTAAAACATGGTGCAAAATTGGGTGTAAGACTCAATGAAAAATTATGAGCAAAATAAGATGCAACATTGGATGCAAAAATGAGCGTGAAACGGGGTGCAAACAAGGATGTAACAAAGGACGCAAAAAAAGATGCAATAGAAGTTGAAAAATTGGGCGCAAATAAAGGCATAACATTAGATGCAAAAAATTGGGCGCAAAAATGGATGCAAAAATGTATGTTAAAAAGGACCGAAAAAAAGATGCAATAGACGACATTTTACGAAAATGTACAATAGCGCCAGGTTTAGCGCAGGATTGTTCACCACAATTGGGAAAAAATTACACTAAAATCCGGTGCTAAATTTGACGCTAAATCTAGTTTTTGTTGTAGTGAAAATCCCTCTCACCATGTGAATGTGATAATCATAATTTGGGTCCTATGTCACAGAGACTTCATGCTCATCTATGTCTAAATATCTTCTTGACACATGAATGAAAATAAGATAATTTAAATATTTTCAAGAGTCTTAACATCTCTCATAATAGGATTAGGGATTCTATTCTGACTTCTTCCTAATATATAGGAACCTTCCTATATGCTACCAGAAGCTTCTTATTTCACAACATCTTGTTCTGTTTCAGGATCAACCATCAGAATTGCTCTTCATTTAATACATGTCATTTTTCTTGTAGGATGGGACATATAGTTTTTCCCTACAAGACATATTCAATCAAGTTATTAAAAACCTTGCATAATCTAGTCATTTCAATAAAATGAAAAACAACACATACTGACATGCAAAACAGGGCCTCACCAATGTTTCAGTATAACCATATCTCATGAATTTTAATCACATGTATATTTCAATGTATTTGCAATGGTTCATATAGTTATGTACACATTAAATCAATGTTTCGACATAACCCTATTCATATTTCATGTAATGTTTTGCAGTTCTATATCAGTCTTATATTTAGATACCATGAATATTGATTCAAGGCCTTATTCTTCTTAACATGAATTTATCTATTTACCAATAAAATAGAAATATGGTAACATATGCCTTTTAATCATGTTTATACCATAACATCATTCCTAATCCCATGAATATAGATTGTAATGAAATCAAATCTGATTTTATAAAAGCATATGACAAATAAATAATCATGCAACCCAACATTCATATCTCATAAATAATCATGCAGCTCCATATTCATATATTTATGAACAATCATGCAGCCCAACATTCATATCTCATGAATCAATAACGTAACTCTATATTCATACTTTATGAAACAATCATGCATGCTCTATATTCATATTTTATGAACAATCATGCAATTCTATATTCATATTTTATAAAACAATCATACATGCTCTATATTCATATATTATGAACAATCATGCATGCTATATATTTATGAAACAATCATGCATCTCTATATCTTATGAAACTTTTTTATTTGCAAATAAATGAAAGAAAATAAACATATATGCTCACAATTCCTAATCTCAGGAATACGAATCTCTATATTACTATAATGAAAACATTCAAAAAAATAAATATCGATATAACATATTATAAAAAATTCAGGCACTTATATTTTATTGTTTTCCATGCTCCCTCTTGACCTCTACTTCCTTGCAGAGATTACGGGAGTCCCTCAGTCTTGCTTTTCTGAGTGCATGCAGGAGGTAGAAAATATCAGCATGGAAAACCTCGATCCTATGCAACTCAAAGCGATTGCTCATCTTCAAGGAAAACTTCTTTAGATGATCATCCTCTTCTTCGGATGATATATTAACACAAGATCCATTGAATAATGATAATATTCAAACCACATATCTTGGGTTTATTCCATCAATTCATCCACTTCGGGAAAACGACTGCTTTGGACGTCACTTCAAGCTATAACATGAAGAAAAAAGTGTGATACATTCCTATGTTCTTCAAAACACTTATTCAATTGATAAGTGGTGCATGTAAAATAATATTTACACAATAATTTATTCATTCAATTTCATTTACACATTTATATTATTATTCTAATTATCTTATACGTTCATATTCTATGTAGAAAATAAAAAGAAGAGAGAGAAATGGACTCAATCTCCTCCACCTCAAAAGCACAGATGAGATGATTTGATTGGAGGAATTGATTCTTTTTAAAAAATTGAAGAATGGATTCATGATGCAGAAGAACAAGGCCCAATATCTAACGTTGGAGGAAACTGAGATTTCACAGTTTCCACATTTATGGGATTGGAGTTTTACTAGAATGTGGTCCTATTGAAGCCATTTAAGAGCGGAATAAAATGACAAGGGAAAGGGAAATTGCAATTGTGATTGTGTTGTTAGTGTTGAATTTCATCATGAAACTCAGAAGAAATTTTATGTTAGATTCATCCAAGAAAATATTCAAGTTGATTTTGGTGAACATAGTCCTATATTATTAAAATGTAAGTGGATCAACCCAACGATAGTATATCATGACGAATATGGATTTGTATGTGAAAAATATAATAATAACTATGTCAATCTAATCTCATCACCTTCATAATATTAACTATTCTTTATAGATTTAAATATTTGTATATTTTTATATTATGTACTAATAGATGTAGTCCCATCACATTGATGATGATGATAATAGCCATGGTGATGGCGATGGTGATGGTGATGGTGATGGTGATGATGGACATAACTAAAAATGATTAAAACAAAGACTAATGATTTAATCAAGGGATAACAACCAAGGCTAGATAACAACTACAACCTATATTAATATGAATTAGTCCAAACATTAGTATGCCCTCTAGAGATGATATAACCCGAGTGCCCATGAGCATGTTTGAAGTAGACATCTAATTGACCATTACACTTAATTAGGAAGGTGAAAGAATAATATTGACTAGGAAGATACTCTCATAGACTTGATGAGAGACACACTACATTATTTCATTATAAATTTATGCTTAATGATATTTATGTTGACTTCATATTGACTTACCCAAAATTGAATTTTATCTTTTTAAACCAATTTTAACCTTGTAATTTGATAATTTCATGTTTTAAATCTTGTAATATTGTAAACTTTTAATTATGTAATGTACCCAACCCTGAACCTAAGACTATATACACCAAGCGAATAGGGGGAGGCTGAATTAATATTTTGTACGACGGATTAGGTCTCTAAGGCTATGCCTTCAAATAAATATTTTTAATTAGTTAATTAATTATCATGATTAAATAGTCTCGACAATTTTTACAACCTTCTGACTTAACCATACCCTCCCGACATTTCCTACATAAGGAGTCAAAAATCGGAACATTAGTGCAACACTTTTAAATAACTATACCAATGCCAACATTCCAATATCAGAACTCGGTTCTTTTGAAATTGGACATCATACATTGGAATGACTTTGAACTTATTTCTCAATGGCCATGTCGATTCCTACATTGGTGCTTCAGTGTTGACACATTGTCGTTGGCACTGGCATGATGGTCCATTCATAATGATATATTGATCCTGATGTCGGCACGCCGGACCTTTGGATTCGGTACTCAATAAGCAACAATTTCCAATGACCCTTTCGACATTTACATCAATATCGCCACCTCGACATTGAAACTTATGACAATTCACGTGCATTGGGTGCTATCACTCTCTCACTCAGAAGTCAGAAGTTGGAAGTGGGAATGAAACCACAACTCCACAATTCAACTTCAATTATGCCTTCAACACTTTGATCCCGCCTTCATCCTTTCAATTATGAATTCATTCGTATATTAGATCATCCACTGAGGGCACATTTTCTAGTTTAAGAGAAAGAAAATAAACATGAATAAAAGATATGGAAGTTGCACTCAAAATTATATATGAAATAACTAAGATTTCCAGCAAATTCCAAGTGGAAAGTCATTCGATCGTGCATCTAATCATTAACAAATTAAGCAGTTATTCAATGGAGTTTATATCAACCACCAAGTGTGAATTGGAAAATATGGACACAATATTTAAACTCATAAATAACATATATCATTATTCCATCAAGATGAGATCTCACAGTAAAAAAGAATGTATAAGTTTTCAAGCAGCTAAACCATCAAATCTGCATCCAACCATTGATACATAACCATGTACCTCAACAATAAAGAGTTCATCGATTTAGGGAGTTATAGCAGCAATGAGAACATCATATAAACTCGTAAATTAACATAAAATAATTCACTTATCTTATCACGTGGCAATCGACACCAACTGGTCCATGTACCAACCAGCCTTAAGCATTGCAAAGGAAATCCTCTTGGATAGGCCACCCTCAAGCTAAAGCAATGAATCCACAAGAAAAGGTGCACTCAAGAATAATTCAATATTTATCAGCTTGAGCATCCACGAATCAATTCCTCACCACCTACTTACTCCTCCACCCCACTAACAGGTGCAATGGTAATCCCTTCACTCCATAGGTCCCTCAGGACATCGCTATTCAGCAGCAGTATTTATGTGTAGGTCCAGGACGGACACAAGTGATGGACACCGAAGAACTATACTACAGTTTCTTAGGATTACTTCAATTGCAATATCACAGTGCACCAAGCACACAATTCACACACATAGAAAATCCTACATGGATTACCAATGTCACAAGATTACCAAGATATTAGAGAAAATTCCATGTTCAACAACCAACCATCCTAGCAACAAAAACCAGTCCCGAGGAGATCAACCAAGGATTCATAAACCAAAGGAGGAAATTCAAACTTAAAGAGGTCAAAACAAAACAAGGTAATCCAACTTCAGTTGCCTGGAGGAGGTTACTCAAGCACAAAATATCCATTTGAAATCCACCAAGGAAACTCAAATTAGAGAGAGGAAGAGTTACACAAGCCAATATACCTTCCTGGAATAGCAAAAGAGGGGTTTTGGCATAAGGTGTTTCAATTTTAACATGTATTGGCTAAAAATAGCTAGTGAGGGTGCCTTTGTGCAAGTAGGGGTTACAAAACCAAGTGTAACCTTCCAAAAAGAAGTTACAAAACCACTGAAGGGGCACATTCAACAAGTGGAACCCATTAAGTCAATCATAAGGTGTCAAAATAACTCCTTAGGCCAAAATAATCAAAAGTTGGGTCCATTGTACAGTGTTTTGGTGAACATCAACTAATAAGTCGCCAACGCATAAATACTTACTACGGTAAACAAGGTTACTCCAATAGGTTCTAAAGTGCTAGGAATGTCCCCATTCCCCCTCACACTATGGATCGCGCCCTCCCATAATATTTTGTGGTTTTATTTGTGCTAGTTTTTTTTATTAATTAATTATTTACAATAATAATAATAATTATAATAATGATAATAATGTCTCTCGGTCCATAAAGACCCTTGTCCTGACACCTAGTGCCACGATAATAAACAAATACAAATTACATTTGTTCGAGGCTTAACACATGGGGTATTACATTCCCCTCCACATAAAAAAATGCATCGTCCTTCATGCCTTTACAAAAGGATAAAAGACATTCCCATACATGGCTCGAAAATATAACATCTTTCAAACTCTCACAGGCATGCCCAGACATGCCTCAAAAATATAACACCATTCTAACTCTCACAAACATGGGCCTATACGTGCCTCATAAATATAACATATTTATAACTCTCACAGACATGTCCATACATGCCTTAGAAAGATAACATATTTCTAACCACAATACTTCCCACTACCACCTACTTTCTTGTTCGTCTCCACTTCCCAAGGGAGAATTAAGACTAGTAGAGTGGACTCAAGGAAAACTAGTGTAGAAAGTGAGATAAATGACTACATTAGAAAAAAAAATTAGTCATGTGACTACCTGTAATCTAAAAGTGATTACATTATAACAACCTAGCTAACAATGACTAATTTAATCGTCGGGGAAAAAAAAACTTAGTCAAAAAACTATAAATGACTAAAAAAACATATAAATTCAAAAATACAAAATAACAATGTTATTATAAACATCATATAAAATATATTATATTTCAAAAATGTAAAATTTAATGATTAAAAAAAATAAATTTAATTATTAAAAAATTATATCATAAAATGGTTTATGTTAGTACAGTCAATGGTTCATTGTATGATCGATGGGGGGGGACTTGGGGGCGAGCACTCTACATTATGCAATGTATGAGTGGTAATTTTGGGCAGGTGATTCTCATTTTGCAGCAATGTTGCAATGAAACTGACTTAGTGGGAATGATTTGGGTGAGTGGCATTACGGTGCAGTGTTCAGTGCCGAGCACTCAACATGCATTGATGGATGGAATGTCAAGTGTGGACAGTTTAATGTGTGGGAGTGTTGGGAAATACATGTTGTTGGTTCCTTCCAGGTTATTGTTTGATGGATGGGTGTTTGGGGTTCTTTAATCACATCATGAATTTCATGATGGGAGTGTGCAAGGTATACCAACGAATGAGTTGTTTCTCCAATGGATCATAAACCAATTCTATAGTTGTTCGAGCACGCTTAGGCACCACTTGAACCTGAAGAAGGAATGACCTCCTATTATTTTTGTATTTATTTAATGGGAGGGATCCCTTAGTGTCTGAGTGGGCATTATTTCCCTAAGTTTCAACTCTCATTTTGCAGCAACGATGTAGTCAAATCATGATTTGGGTGAGTGGCATAGTGCAGAGTTATTTGGGGATTTGGGGTTTTAGTTATTTGTGGATTTGGGTCATTCTAGTTATCCAGGGATTTTTAAATTGGAGTGTGAGAGATCTAGTGCAAAGTGTTTACCTTGATATTTTGGGAGTTTACCCTATACAAACTGAGTCTACCAAACGGCCTGAGCATTGGATCCGATGGGATTTTGCGTTTTAGTTATTAGGGTTTTTTTCAATTGGAATCCATATGTATATGGCATATCGCATGGTAGATAAAATATCCTTGGACCAATCACAGAGGTTTTATGAAGAGGAGGAAACAAATTCATAGTCATTGAGATCCTCTATAACAAGTTCATAGGTATGTGTATTTATTTTGGTATCCTTGTATTGTTGTGTACTATTTCACTAGATAACTCTTCTTGACTGATATCTAAAACTCATCTTGTCTTTCTAGTAATGGTCTTCTATGTACCATTTTGGTAGCTATAAATGGTCTTCTATGTACTTATTCCCTGGGATTTTTGTTGATTCCAAGTCTACAATAAAGAATGGCTCCTTGCGTGGATATTTTAGTGGCATGAGTCCCTATAGGGTGGTAAAGGATAAAATGTCCATTTTAGGAACTACATAATTATATTTCACAGAGACTTGGCCTATTAAGCCACAGTTAAAGAGTTATTGTTCATTAAGCCTTGGTCCAGCTTCACTATTATTGTTTGGTAGGTTTGTTTAACCATTGTATTGAATTTTTTTTGGATATTATGTACTAATAGATGTAGTCCCATCACATTGATGATGATGGTAATAGCCATGGTGATGGTGATGGCGATGGTGATGGTGATGGTGATGGTGATGGTGATGGTGATGGTGATGATGGACACAACTAAAAAAGACTAAAACAAAGACTCATGATTTAATCAACCTACAACCTAGATTAATGTGAATTAGTCCAAACATTAGTATGCCCTCTAGAGATGATATAACCCGAGGGCCCATGAGCATGTTTGAAGTAGATATCTAATTGACCATTACACTTAATTAGGAATGTGAATGAATAATAGTAACTAGGAAGATACTCTCATAGACATGATGAGAGACAAACTACAGTATTTCATTATAAATTTATACTTAATGATATTTATGCTGACTTCATATTGACTTACCCAGAATTGAATTTTACCTTTTCAAACCAATTTTGACCTTTTAATTTGATAATTTCATGTTTTAAATATTTTAATATTGTAAACTTTTAACTATGTAATGTACCCTACCTAGAACCTAAGACTAGATACACCAAGCGACTAGGGAAGGATGAATTAAGATTTTGCACGATAGATTATGTCTCTAAGGCTAGGCCTTCAAATAAAGAATTTTAATTAGTTAATTAATTATCATGATTAAATAGTCTCGACAGTTTTTACAACCTTCTGACTTAACCATACCCTCCCAACGTTTCCGACATAAAGAGTCGAAAATCATAACATTAGTGTAACACTTTTAAATCACTATACCAATGCCAACATTCCAATCTTGGAGCTCGGTTCTTCTGAATTCGGGCATCGTACATCAGAATGAATTTGAACTTATTTCTCAATGGCCATGTTAATTCCTATGTCGATGCTTTAGTTTGAGCACCTTGTTGTTGGAACTGGTATGATGGTTCATTCATAATGATATATTGATCCTGATGTCAGCATGTCAGGCCTCTGGAGTCGATACTGGATAAGCAATAATTTCCAATGACCCTTTCGACGTTGACATCAACATCACCACCTCGACATTGAAACTTATGATGATTCATGTGCATTGGGTGCTATCACTCTCCGACTTAGAATTCATAAGTTGGAAGTGGGAATGAAATCACAACTCCACAATCCAACTCCGATTACGCCTTCAACTCTTTGATCCCTCATTCATCCTTTCAATAATGAATTCATTTGTAGATTATATCATCCTTTAATGGCACATTTTCAAGTTTAAGAGCAAGAAAATAAACATGAATCAGAGAGATGGAAGCCGCCATCAAAATTAGATATGAAATATCTAATATTTCCAGCAAATTCCAAGTGGAAATCCATTCGATCTTGCATCTGATCATTAACAAATTAATCAAATATTCAATAGAGTTTATATCAACCACCAAGTGTGCATTGGAAAATATAGACACAATATATAAACTCATAAATAACATATATCAAGTTTCCATCAAGATTAGATCTCACAGTAAAAAATAATGTATAAGTTTTCAAGCAGTTAAACCATCAAATATGCTTCCAGCCATTGATGCATAACCATGTACCTCAAAAATAAAGAGTTCATCCATTTAGGGCATAATAGAAACAATGGGAACATCATATAAACTCGTATATTAACATAAAATAACTCACTTATCTTATCACGAGGAGACTGACACCAACTGGTCCACGTACCAACCAGCCTTAGGCACTGCAAAGGAAATCCTCTTGGACAAGCTAGCCCCGAGCTGATTCCATGAATCCACAAGCAAAGGTGCACTCAAGAATAGTTCAATATTTATCAGTTTGAGCATCCACAAATCAAATCCTCACCAACTACTTACTCCTCCACCCCACTACCAGGTGGAATGGTAATCCCTTCACTCCATAGGTCCCTCGGGACGTCGCCATTCACCATCGGTATTTATGTGCAGATCTAGGATGGAGAAAAGCAGTGGAAACCAAAGAAATATACTAGAGTTTCTTAGGATCACTTCAATTGCAATATCACAGTGCTCCAAGAACACAATTCACACACATAGCAAAGCCTACATGGCTTTCCAACCTCACAAGCTTACCAAGATCTTAGAGAAAATGTCATCTTCAACAACCAACCATCCTAGCAACAAAAACCAGTCCCAATGATATCAACCAAGGATTCATAGACCAAAGGAAGCAATTTCATCCTTAAGGAGTTCAAAAAAAAACAAGGTAAGCCAACTTCAGTTACCTAGAGGAGGTTACTCAACCATAAAAGATCCATTTGAAATCCACCAAGGCAACTCAAATTAGAGAGGGGAGGAGTTACACAAGCCAATATACCTTCCTGGAATAGCAAAAGAGGGTTTTGACACAAGGTGTTACAATTTTAACATGTATTGGCTAAAAATAGCTAGTGGGGGTGCCATTGTGCAAGTGGGGGTTACAAAACAATGTAACCTTCCAAAAAGGAGTTATAAACCCGCTAAATGGGCACATTCAACAAGTGGAACCCATTAAGCCAAGCATAAGGTGTCAACATAACTCCAAAGGCCAAAATAATCAAAATTTGAGTCCACTATACAATGTTTCGATGAAAATAACCTAATAAGTCACCAATGCATAAATACGGACTAGGGTAAACAAGCTTAGTCCAGTGCTAGGAATGTCCCCATTCCCCCTCACATTATGGATAGAGCCCTCCCATTCTCTTTTGTGGTTTTATTTGTGCTATTTGGTTCTATTAATTAATTATTTACAACAACAACAACAACAATAATAATGTCTCTTGGTCCATAAAGACCCTTGTCCCGACACCTTAGTGCCACAATAATAAACAAATACAAATTACATTTGTTCGAGGCTTAAATCATGGGGTATTACATTCCCCTCCACCTAAAAAAATGCATCATCCTTGATACATATTACATGCATTCCTTGACAAAAGGATAACAGACATTCCCATACATGTCTCAGAAAGATAACATCTTTCTAAATCTCACAGGCATGCCCATACATGCCTAAAAAATATAACATCTTTCTAACTCTCACAAACATGGGCCCGTATGTGCCTCATAAAAATAACATCTTTCTAACTCTCACAGACATCTCCATACATGCCTCATAAATATAACATATTTATAACCACAGTACTTCCCACTACCACCTACTTTCTTGTTCGTCTCTGTTGGGCACCCTATATGCAAGTTAATTAAAGCCAACATACAGAGTGTTCAATATAAATTGTCAACCCAGGGAAGTCTCTTATTTCAAGGATAATATGTACTATATATGCTTTAAAAACTAAGTAGCTAATGCTGTAAGTAAATGATCCTACTTTCCTGTTCATCCACACTCATCCCATAATCCACTTAATCTAATTTACTTTCTCAAGAATGCAATCACAAGTACCTCCTACGATTCTTAATCTAGAATTGAAAGATTCAGGAAATAACATCTAGATCACTTTTGCATAAAGTAAAATCCCTAATTACCAAACCATCTAAAGATCCATCCAACTATCCTGATTTAGTTATTCTAGAAATCCAAAGTACATGAATTAAATTCAGCTTTTCTAGAAATTCAAAGTACAGGAATGAAATTCCGCAATTATAAATGTGAAGGAACAAACTGCAAATATCTAAAGAAAACAACAATTGAAAGAACTAGGGATGAACAAGGATGTTACAGCTATCACAAAGTTGCATAAATGACAGTTAACCTACACAGTTGATTGACACACCACACCACTATAGTTTTACAGGAGATGCAATTATTGATTATTCAAATGACACACGGTAAATCGATAACTGTTGCAGCTTACTGTAAATAAAGGAAGTTATCACAAAATCACACAACAGAATAAATACAATACCTAATTAACTCAGCAATCCTTGTGGGAAGGCGGTCCCATCCTTCACACATAGATGCTGGAAGTAACACACGTTAAAAACACTGAGATCTGAAGAATCAAACTCCTTGTATTAAAAAGTGGTAGATGAACACGCAACCTTAATCATAGCTGATACAATAATTTGGTTAAAAGTTCAACCCCTGGCTCAGAATAGTTCCCTGTATTTATACAATTACAATCATAACATCTTCCTACTATTATCGGGCAGCCATGAAGATCTCTGATCTTCAGGCTGCCCTAATTACAATGAGTTGTTACAGTCGTGGGAAGATGAGAGCAGAAGATATATGGAAGCTATTATTTGAGCCAGAAATAATGATCATGATTGATTGAGAAGATAATCTGCAGATTGCAACTACTTTTGAGCAGCAACGCACTATTGCCTCCAAATCTGTCACAGTCTGTTGCAACTACCCTTGTACAGCTCGCATGGAATAATACACTTGGACAGCGTTCCTTGGCAACAATGGAATGGATGGCGATCAACTTAGCAATGAATGTCCATCCCTCCTTTGGAATGTTTGGCCCGCTACACCTGTATTCTTTACATCTCAAATTATCTTTATAAAACCACCATATGTTAGCATAATTTAAGATGTAGAGCCGTGATTACCACAATCCTAAGCATTAATAAAATAAGACAATGATTAACCACACCTGCATGACTTGAGGGACCAAGTGAGGTAAAAACATCTATTTAGCAAGCATAATAGAGTAGGATGAGGCAAAAAAAGGTAGATAAGGGTGGTCATAAAGGGGCCATTTATGGCCCCAATAGTCTCCACTTCCCAAGGGAGAATTGAGACTAGTATAGTGGACTCAAGGAACACTAGAAGAGAAAGTGAGATAAATGACTACATTAATAAAATAAGTTATTCATGTGATTGCTTGTAATCTAAAAATGACTACATTAGAGAAACCTATCTAACAATGACCAAATAAAATTACAAATTTAATCGTCGGGGAAACAAATTCTTAGTCAGAAAACTATAAATGACTAAAAAAACATATAAATTCCAAAATACAAAATAACAATGTTATTATAAACATCATATAAAATATATTATATTACAAAAATGTAAAATTTAATTATTAAAAAATTATATTGTAAAATGGTTTATGTTAGTGCAGTCGATGGTTCATTGTATGATCGATGGGGTGGGGGGGGGGGGGGGTGGGGGA
>LPNX011013289.1:29664-82799 GCA_001517045.1 Pseudotsuga menziesii
TTTAAGAATGTGAAGATCCAGAATGCAGAGACCATGCAGTCATAAGAGTCTCTCAAATCAAGAACAACTTGAAACGGTAAAAGAAGAAGTGAAGAATGTAGAAGTGGTGATGGCCACCTTGAATATCCTCCTAGGATCATGGGATTCATTCATGCCAGGAATTTGTGGCAGAAGGAAGTGATTAATTTTAGTAGACTTCGAGAAGAAGAAGAAGCACGAATCATAAGAAGAGAAGAGAAGATGGAAGCAATTCAAGATAAAGCTCTCACCATCCAAAGAAGATCCCTCAATCGATGAGGAATATGAAGAACTCAACTCTTGAAGAACCTCTTATCCACCTTAGCATTTGGATAAGAAATGATGCTATCATGAATGGAGAAGACGATGAAGCTGAAGGATCAAGGAGTAGTCTACCCATGAAACAAATAAAGATAAGTATTCAATTGTCATTTCATTGTTTTGTTATGCATTTGTTTATATTCAGTTATTGTATTATGCATGATAGGATGTTTGCATTAATGACAGTATACTACTAATATGCATGTGATGGGTAAGTAGCTCATGGTGCTATACAAATTCTCCATTGTTACTTATCTAGAATGAAACCTCTTTGCTGACATATTCGATTAGTGCACAATCTCAATGTTGTCCTGGTAGAGATGGAAGGCATCTAGAAAGTTTCAATGAGATATGGATGAATGTTGTATTGGCTAAAGTAGTTGCATGATCATATATTTATGCATAAGAACTTGCCAGTATAAATATTCCTTATGAAATATTCTAACCATACAAATGCATTTGACTTGTAGGAAATGCCGCATACATAATCACCTGCAAGCAAAGATGAATGAAGACTTGTTTCGAAGAACAAGTGACGATAGTTCAAAGACAAAGAATAATATGATGAGTGTAGTGACATCATTGATGCGGAACCTTCCAGCCACCAAGAAGAAAGGGAAGACCAATTCAAGAAGAATGATATCAGAGCACAGTATCAAGACCTGAAGAGAAGTTCATAGTTCCATCATGCAGTAGATGGAAACATCGTGGGATACAAAGAAAGATTCGTAGCACTAGGATTCTCACGAAAAGAAGGCCTAGACTACGAAGAGACATTTGTAGCTAGTAAGAGTTTAAACACATACATGATGAGCCTGATGAAGATCTTAACCTTTGCTACAAGGTTGAAGATGCAAGTCTATACACTAGATGGTCACATAGAATATTAGTAGCATAGGAAGCTACTTGTCACTCCGGTACAGAATGTTTTCAGTGCATAGAGCATAGAAGACAAAGGGAGTATGATGCTTCGCTTCAGAGGGAGTGACTACAGAATATCTTGAGGATCGACATGGTACAACAGGATGGGAAGACTACTGATGACTCTAGGATTTACTGAGAGTAAAGTGGATTCCAACCTTTGCTTCAAGGTTGAAGGCAGAAGACCAGTGATGCTCCTGTTATGTGTTGATGCATTATTTTCTAGGCATGGAGGTGTGGACAAGGGAAGTATGAAGTAGAGATCCTGAATAGGTTCAGGATGATGGATTGCATGACCACACCTATGGCATAGAACATGGAGCTATTAAGTGATGCTTCATTAGAGATGGTTGATGCTACGATGTATCATCAGATGATTGGGTCATTGATGTACCTGACGAACACGAGACCAGACATTTGCTTTGTTGTGAACACCTTGATCCAGTACTTGACAGATCTGAGAAGTGTTCACTTGAGTGCTGCAAAGCATATTCTGAGGTACCTGAAGGGTACAATTGATTATGGGCTCAAGTATGATGAGAATCAAAAGATTAACCTGGAGGGTTATGTTGATTCAGATTGGGCAAGCAGTGCCATTGATAGGAAGAGCACTTCAGGTTGTTGCTTTAGTATGGGATCAGGTGTGATCTCCTGGTTTAGCAGGAAGCAATCCTGTGTGGCACTGAGTACAGCTGAAGCAAAGTATGTCGTAGCTTGTTCAGCTAGTTGTGAGGCAATATGGCTGCGGAAGCTACTGTCTGATATATTTGATCTCCAGTTGGATGCTACTTGTATACATTGTGACAACCAGAGTTGCGTGAAGTTGTCAGAGAATCCAGTGTTCCATGATCAAGTATCACTATATCATGGATATGGTGCAAAGAGGAGTAGTGAAGCTCTAGTATGTTGCGACAGAGGAACAGATAGGTGATGTATTGATGAAGCCATTGGCTAGGCTAAAGTTCGAGTACTTCAGGGAGAGACTTGGTGTTCTCCAGATCGAGGTTCCCTCCAAGAGAAAGTGATGAGACCCATAGCCATTCTGACATGGTGAGAGGATTGGTTCCTTCCATGGTCAGATGTAAGGGCTGAGCCATTCTATCATGGTGATAGGGTTGCTCCCTTCCATGTCAGATATGAGTGCTGGCCATTCTGTCGAGTAGGACAAATGTAAGGGAAATTTCCATTCTAGGAATGGAGGCACCTGGTCAGTTACCAGGATCACTCAGTGTAGGACTGAGTAGCCATTCTGATGTGATAGAGGGATGTGTTCCCACTTGATCAGATGTAAGGGCTGAACCATTCTGTCATGGCTAAATGATTCAGTTCCTTCCATGTCAGATGTGAGTGTTGGCCATTCCGACGAGCAGGTCGGATATAAGTGCAACTGCCATTCTCTAGGAGAATGGAGGCGCCTGGTCAGTTACCAGGTAGCTCAGTCGAGGAGGACTGGGGTCCATTCTGATATGATTGCTGGGATGTGTTCTCGTAGGATCAGATGTGAGTGCAAGCCCTTCCATCACTGTGAGCAGGATGTGTTCCCTCCTAGATGGATGTAAGTGCAGATCCTTTCTGGAGCGATTGAGGGATGTGTTCCCACGTGCTCAGATGTAAGTGCTGAAATCTCTCATCACTGTGAGTAGGATGTGTTCCAGCCTGGATGGGAGTCTTTCATCATTGTGAGCAAGATGTGTTCCAGCCTGGATGAAAGTGGGAAAATATTCCATCACTGTGGGTAGGATGTGTTCCAGCCTAGATGGGAGTCTTCCATCACTGTGGTAGGATGTGTTCCCGCCTGGATGGATGTGCCTTTCTGACGAGTAAGTCAGATGTAAGTGCTGAGCATTTTCACAGATGTTAGTGATGTGATGTCCTATCATGCTGGTGAATGTGAGTGCTGGGCCTTTCTAATGTGATTATAGGATTGGTTCCTATATGATCAGATGTGAGTGCTGGGCATGCCTTTCTGACGAGTAGGTCAGATGTAAGTGTTGGGCATGCCTTTCTGATGAGTAGGTCAGATGTAAGTGCTGGGCGAAGACCTACATGATGGCTAGGCCTACAACCAGCATGAAAAAGGGTTGGCTCTGTAGAATTTCCTATGACGAGAAGAATCATGAGATAGCACCAGTGATGATCCAGATCGAGTGATGATCTAGATCTAGTGATGATAGCCAGTGATGATCCAGATCAAGTGATGATCCAGATCTAGTCATGATGATCCAGCAGTGATGATCCAGATCCAGTGATGATAGCCAGTGATGATCCAGATCGAGTGATGATCCAGATCCAGTGATGATGTTCCATGATGATCCAAATCCGATGATGAAGATGACTTGAAGATGAATATGACTTGAAGACGAAGATGACTTGAAGATGAGATGATCCAGCTGATACAGAGAAGAAGACCAGTGCTGATAAATTGTGTTGAGTGAATGCCTTCCTAGTTAAGAGGGAGTGTTGATGTAATTGTAACTTTGAAATGTATTCACTTGTATTTCTTATCTATTGTAACCCTATGTTCATTCCGAGATGTATTGTAATGTATTTGAGTAATGTCATACCCCGATGTTTATTCTGGGAAGTTTCTATAATGAGAAAGTCATGTCAAGTCATTGTGGGTAACCCTCCTATTGGTCAAGGGTTAAAGTCCCCATAGTTGTGGGGCCCTTGGGTTATTAGACTATCCTAGTGAAGTCGGCCCTAGGTGAGTCATTGTAAGTCGGGGAAATAGTACCCACCATTGTGTTACCCTCTTATTGGTTGGAGGAGGCAAAGTCCCCACAAGTGGTGGGGCACTACGGTTATTAGACACTCCTAGAGATGTCAGCTCTAGTAAGTAATTGTTAAGTGAGGCTGACATGTTGGAGTGCACTTCAAGTGAACGGAAGAATATAAATAGAGAGTGAGAGCCTCTCTATTTATCACTTGCAACACATCACTCACTCACTCAAGTGTGGTGCATTAGTGAGGAAGGAAATACACTGGGACTAGACAAGAAGAAGACTACTGCCGTCGGGAGTGCATCTTACTATTTTCTGGTTTTACTGTTTTGGTGCTGATTCTATCTCTGAGGAAGTTGCGGGGTTTTCTCCTTTATGGTTTCCTCGAGGAAAACTCTTTATGTCTCTTGTCTCTTGTGATGTGCTTATGTTTTATTGTTGTGCTTGTTATTCTCTCAATGAAAAGATCCTAAGATCATAATGCTAGCTTATATGATGAAAAACTAACAAGGTATACCAACGAATGAGTTGTTACTCCAATGGATCATAAACCAATTCTATAGTTGTTTGAGCATGCTTAGGCACCACTTGAACTTGAAGAAGGAATGACCTCCTCGAATTTTTGTATTTATTTAATAGGAGGGATCCCTTAGTGTCATAGTGGGAATTATTTCCCTAAGTTTCAACTCTCATTTTGCAGCAACGTTGTAGTGAAATCAGGATTTGGATGAGTGGCACAGTGCAGAGTTATTTGGGGATTTGGGTTTTTAGTTATCTATGGCTTTGGGATGTTCTAGTTATTTGGGTATTTTTCAATTGAAGTGTGAGAGCTCTAGTGAAAAGTGTTTACCTTCATATTTTGGGAGTTTACCCTATACAGACTGAGTCGACCAGATGACCTGAGCATTGGAGCCGATGGGATTTTTGGTTTTAGTTATTTGGGTTTTTTTCAAATGGAATCCATATGTATATGAATCTCTCATGGTAGCTAAAACATCCTTGGACCAATCATGGAGGTTTATGAAGAGGAGGAAAACAAATTCGCAGGTATGTGTGTTTATTTTGGTATCCTTGTATTGTTTTGTACTGTTTCACTAGATAAGTCTTCTTAACTTATATCTAAAAATAATCTTGTCTTTCTAGTAATGGTATTCTATGTACCATTTTGGTACCTAGCAATGGTCTAGATAGAAATGATCTTCTGTGTACTTATTCCCTGGGATTTTTGTTGATTCCAAGACTGCAATAAAGAATGGCTCCTTGCGTGGATATTTTAATGGCATGAGTCCCTACAGGGTGGTAAAGGGGGACTTGGGGGCAAGCACTCTGCATTATACAGTGTAGTAGTGGGAAAAATTTGGGTGAGTGGCATTATGATGCAGAGTTCATTGTCGAGCACTCAAAATTCAATGATGGAGGAAATGTCGAGTGTGGACAGTTTAATGTGGGAGTGTTGGGAAACACATGTTGTTGGTTCCTTCCAGTTTATTGTTTGATGGGTTGGTTTTTGGGGTTCTTTAATCGCATCATGAATGTAATGATGGGAGTGTACAAGGTATACCAACGAATGAGTTGTTACTCCAATGGATCATAAACCAATTCTATAGTTGTTTGAGCATGCTTAGGCACCACTTGAACCCGAAGAAGGAATGAACTCCTTGTATTTTTGTATTTATTTAATAGGAGGGATCCCTTAGTGTCGTAGTGGGAATTATTTCCCTAAGTTTCAACTCTCATTTTGCAGCAACGCTGTAGTGAAATCAGGATTTGGATGAGTGGCACAGTGCAGAGTTATTTGGGGATTTGGGTTTTTAGTTATTTGTGGCTTTGGTATGTTCTAGTTATTTGGGTACTTTTCAATTGAAGTGTGAGAGCTCTAGTGAAAAGTTTTTACCTTCATATTTTGGGAGTTTACCCTATACAGACTGAGTCGACTAGACGACTTGAGCATTGGAGCCAATGGGATTTCGGGTTTTAGTTATTTGGGGTTTTTTCAAATGGAATCCATATGTATATGAAATCTCTCATGGTATCTAAAACATCCTTAGACCAATCATGGAGGTTTATGAAGAGGAGGAAAACAAATTCACAGGTATGTGTGTTTATTTTGGTATCCTTGTATTGTTTTGTACTGTTTCACTAGATAAGTCTTCTTGACTTATATCTAAAAATCATCTTGTCTTCTTAGTAATGGTATTCTATGTACCATTTTGGTACCTAGCAATGGTCTAGATAGAAATGGTCTTCTGTGTACTTATTCCTTGGGAATTTTGTTGATTCCAAGTCTGCATTAAAGAATGGCCCCTTGCATGGATATTTTCGTGGCATGAGTCCCTACAAGGTGGTAAAGGTGGACTTGGGGGAAAGCACTCTACATTATGCAGTGTAGGAGTGGTCATTTTGGGAAAGTGATTCTCATTTTGCAGAAATATTGCAATGAAACTGACTTAGTGGGAATGATTTGGGTGAGTGGCATTATGATGCAGAGTTCATTGTTGAGCACTCAAAATTCAATGATGGAGGAAATGTCAAGTGTGGACAGTTTAATGTGGGAGTGTTGGGAAACACATGGTGTTGGTTCCTTCCAGTTTATTGTTTGATGGATGGGTTTTTGGGGTTCTTTAATCACATCATGAATGTAATGATGGGAGTGTGCAAGGTATACCAACGAATGAGTTGTTACTCCAATGGATCATAAACCAATTCTATAGTTGTTTGAGCATGCTTAGGCACCACTTGAACCTGAAGAAGGAATGACCTCCTCGTATTTTTGTATTTATTTAATAGGAGGGATCCCTTAGTGTTGTAGTGGGAATTATTTCCCTAAGTTTCAACTCTCATTTTGTAGCAACGCTATAGTGAAATCAGGATTTGGATGAGTGTCACAGTGCAGAGTTATTTGAGGATTTGGGTTTTTAGTTATTTGTGGCTTTGGGATGTTCTAGTTATTTGGGTATTTTTCAATTGAAGTGTGAGAGCTCTAGTGAAAAGTGTTTACCTTGATATTTTGGGAGTTTACCCTATACAGACTGAGTCGACCAGACGACTTGAGCATTGGAGTCGTTGGGATTTCGGGTTTTAGTTATTTGGGGTTTTTTCAAATGGAATCCATATGTATATGGAATCTCTCATGGTATCTAAAACATCCTTGGACCAATCATGGAGTTTTATGAAGAGGAGGAAAACAAATTCACAGGTATGTGTGTTTATTTTGGTATCCTTGTATTGTTTTGTATTGTTTCACTAGATAATTCTTCTTGACTTATATCTAAAAATCATCTTGTCTTTCTAGTAATGGTATTCTATGTACCATTTTGGTATCTAGCAATGGTCTAGATAGAAATGGTCTTCTGTGTACTTATTCCTTGGGATTTTTGTTGATTCCAAGTCTGCAATAAAGAATGGCTCCTTGCGTGGATATTTTAGTGGTATGAGTCCCTACAAGATGGTAAAGGGGGACTTGTGGACAAGCACTCTGCATTATGCATTGTAGGAGTGGTCATTTTGGGAAAGTGATTCTCATTTTGCAGCAATGTTGCAATGAAATTGACTTAGTGGGAATGATTTGGGTGAGTGGCATTACAATGTAGAGTTCATTATCGAGCACTCAAAATTCAATGATGGAGGAAATGTTGAGTGTGGACAGTTTAATGTGGGAGTGTTGGGAGACACATGTTGTTGGTTCCTTCTAGTTTATTGTTTGATGGATGGTTTTTTGGGGTTCTTTAATTGCATCATGAATTTCATGACGGGAGTGTGCAAGGTATACCAACGAATGAGTTGTTACTCCAATGGATCAGAAACCAATTCTATAGCTGTTTGAGCATGCTTAGGCACCACTTGAACCTGAAGAAGGAATGGCCTCCTCATGTTTTTGTATTTATTTAATGGGAGGGATCCCTTAGTGTCATAGTCAGAATTATTTCCCTAAGTTTCAACTCTCATTTTGCAGCAATACTGTAGTGAAATCAAGATTTGGGTGAGTGGCATAGTGCGGAGTTATTTGGGGATTTGGGTTTTTAGTTATTTGTGGCTTTGGGCCATTCTAGTTATTTGGGTATTTTTCAATTCAAGTGTCAGAGCTCTAGTGAAAAGTGTTTACCTTGATATTTTGGGAGTTTACCCTATACATACTGAGTCGACCAGATGGCCTGAGCATTAGAGCCGATGGGATTTCGGGTTTTAGTTATTTGGGTTTTTTTTAAATGGAATCCATATGTATATGGAATCTCTCATGGTAGATAAAACATCCTTGGACCAATCATGGAGATTTATGAAGAGGAGGAAAACAAATTCACAATTATTGAGACCCTCTACAACAAATTCGTAGGTATGTGTGTTTATTTTGGTATCCTTGTATTGTTTTGTACTGTTTCACTAGATAAGTCTTCTTGACTTATATCTAAAAATAATCTTGTCTTTCTAGTAATGGTATTCTATGTACCATTTTGGTAGCTAGCAATCATCTGATAGAAATGATCTTCTGTGTACTTATTCCCTAGGATTTTTGTTGATTCCAAGTCTATAATAAAGAATGGCTCCTTGCGTGGATATTTTAGTGGCATGAGTCCCTAAAGGGTGGTAAAGGATAAAATGTCCATTTTAGGAACTACATAATTATATTTGACTAAGACTTGGTCTATTAAGCCACAGTTAAAGATTTATGGTTCATTAATCCTTGGTTCAGCTTCGCTATTATTGTTTGGTAGGTTTGTTTAACCATTGTATTGATTTTTTTTGGGATATTATGTACTAATAGATGTAGTCCCATCACATTGATGATGATGATAATAGACATGGTGATGGTGATGGTGATGGTGTTGATGATGATGGACATGACTAAAAATGACTAAAACAAAGACTAATGATATATTCAAAGGATAAAAATCAAGGCTCGATAACAACTACAACCTAGGTTAATATGAATTAGTCCAAACATTAGTATGCCCTCTAGAGATGATATAACGTGAGGGCCCATGAGCGTGTTTGAAGTAGACATCTAATTGACCATTACACTTCATTAAGAAGGTGAATGAATAATAGTGACTAGGAAGATACTCTCATAGACTTGATGAGAGACACACTACAGTATTTCATTATAAATTTATGCTTAATGATATTTATGTTGACTTCATATTAACTTACCCAAAATTGAATTTTATCTTTTTAAACCAATTTAACATGTTAATTTGATAGTTTAATGTTTTAAATATTTTAATATTGTAAACTTTTAATTATGTAATGTAGTCAACGCTGAAACTAAGACTAGATACACCAAGCGAATAGGGGGAGGCTGAATTAAGATTTTGCATGACAGATTAGGTCTCTAAGGCTAGGCCTTCAAATAAAGAATTTTAATTAGTTAATTAACTATCATGATTAAATAGTCTCGACAATTGTTACAACCTTCTGACTTAACCATACCCTCCCAACATTTTTGACATAAGTAGTCGAAAATTGGAACAATACTAGTGCAACACTTTTAAATCACTATACCAATGCTAGCATTCCAATCTCGGAACTCGGTTCTTCTGAAATCAGACATCAAACATCGGAACAACTTTGAAATTATTTCTCAATGGCCATGTCAATTCCTACATCAGTGCTTCGGTGTCAGCACCTTGTCATCGACACTGGTATGACGGCCCATTCATAATGATATATTGATCCTGATGTCTACACGTCGTACCTCTGGAGTCGATACTGGATAAGCAACAATTTCCAATGACCCTTTCGACATTGACATCAACATCGCCACCTCGACATTGAAACTTTTGATGATTCACATGCATTGGGTGCTATCACTCTCTGACTCAAAAGTCAGAAGTTGGAAGTTGGAATGAAACCACAACTCCACAATCCAACTCCGATTACGCCTTCAACACTTTGATCCCGCCTTCATCCTTTCAATTATGAATTCATTCTTAGATTAGATCATTCACTAATGGCACATTTGCAATTTTAAGAGAAAGAAAATAAACATGAACAAGAGATATGGAATCTACCATCAAAATTAGATATGAAATAACCAAGATTTCCAGCAAATTCCAGGTGGAAAACCATTCTATCTTGCAGCTAATCATTAACAAATTAAGAATATATTCAAAGGAGTTTATATCAACCACCAAGTGTGCATTGGAAAATATAGAGACAATATTTATACTCATAAGTAACATATATCAATCTTCCATCAAGATTAGATCTCACAGTAAAAAAGAATGTATAAGTTTTCAAGCAGTTAAACCATCAAATCTTCATCCAACCATTGATGCATAACCATGTACCTCAACAATAAAGAGTTCATCCATTTAGGGAGTTATAGAAGCAATGGGAACATCATATAAACTCGTAAATTAACATAAAATAATTCACATATCTTATCAAATAAAATAATTCAGTTCTTTTGAAATCAGACATCGTACATCGAAACGACTTTGAACTTATTTCTCAATGGCCATGTCAATTCCTACGTCGGTGCTTCGGTGTCGGAACCTTGTCATTGACACTGGTATGATGGTCCATTCATAATGATGTATTAATCTCGATGTCATCACGTCGGACCTCTGGAGTCAGTACTGGATAAGCAACACTTTCCAATGACCCTTTCGACGTTGACATCAACATCGCCACCTCCACATTGAAACTTCTGACGATTCACATGCATTGGGTACTATCACTCTCTCACTTATAAGTTAGAAGTTGGAAGTTGGAATGAAACCACAAACCCACAATCCAACTCTGATTACGCCTTCAACACTTTGATCTCGCCTTCATCCTTTCAATTATGAATTCATTCATAGATTAGATCATCTGCTAATGGTGCATTTGCGAGTTTAAGAGAAAGAAAATAAACATGAATAAGAGATATGGAAGACGCCATCAAAATTAGATATGAGATAACTAATATTTCCATTAACTTCCAAGTGGAAATCCATTCTATCTTGCATCTAATCATTACAAAATTAAGCAGATATCCAATGGAGTTTATATCAACCACCAAGTGTGCATTGGAAAAGATAGACACAATATATAAACTCATAAATAACATATATCAAACTTCCATGATCAAGATTAGATATCATAGTAAAAAAGAACGTATAAGTTTTCAAGCAGTTAAACCATCAAATCTGCATCCAACCACTGATACATAACCACGTACCTCAACAATAAAGAGTTCATCCATTTAGGGTGCTATAGCAGCAATGGGAACATCTTATAAACTCATAAATTAACATAAAATAATTCACTTATCTTATCACGAGGAAACCGACACCAACTGGTCCACCTACCAACCAGCCTTAGGAGTTGTAAAGGAAATCCTCTTGGGCAGTCCACCCCCGAGATAATGCCATGAATCCATAAGCAAATGTGCACTCAAGAATAGATCAATATTTATCAATTTGAGCATCTACAAATCAATTCCTCGCCACCTACTTACTCCTCCACCTCACTACTAGGTGAAATGGTAATCCCTTCACTCCATAGGTCCCTTGGGACATCGCCATTCACCATCGATATTTATGTGCAATTCCAGGACAGAGACAAGCAATGGACACCGAAGAACTATACTAGAGTTTCTTAGGATTACTTCAATTGCAATATCACAGTGTTCCAAGCACACAATTCACACACATAGCAAAGCCTACATGGCTTACCAACCTCACAAGCTTACCAAGATCTTAGAGAAAATGTCATGTTCAACAACCAACCATCCTAGCAATAAAAACCAGTCTTGAGGAGATCAACCAAGGATTTATAGACCAAAAGAGGAAATTCGAACTTAAGGAGGTCAAAACAAAACAAGGTAAGCCAACTTCAGTTACCTGGAGGAGGTTACTCAACCATAAAATATCCATTCGAAATCCACCAAGGCAACTCAAATTAGAGAGAGGAGGAATTACACAATCCAATATACTTTCCTGGAATAGAAAAAGAGGGTTTTGACACAAGGTATTACAATTTTAATATGTATTGGCTAAAAATATCTAGTGAGGGTGCCTGTGTGCAAGTGGGGGTTACAAAACCAAGTGTAACCTTCCAAAAAGGAGTTACAAAACCACTAAAGGGGAAAATTGAACAAGTAGGACCCATTAAGCCAAGCATAAGGTGTCAAAATAACTCCAAAGTCCAAAATAATCAAAATTTGGGTCCATTGTACAATGTTTCAGTGAACATTAACTAATAAGTCACCAACGCATAAATATGGACTATCATAAACAATCTTAGTCCAATAGGTTCTAAAGTGATAGGAATGTCCCCATTCCCCCTCACACTATGGATCGATCCCTCCCTACTCTTTTGTGGTTTTCTTTGTGCCAGTTTTTTTTTCAATTAATTATTTACAATAATAATAATAATAATAATAATAATAATGTGTCTCGCTCCATAAAGACCCTTGTCCCAACACCTGGTGCCACAATAATAAACAAATACAAATTACATTTGTTTGAGGCTTAACACATGGAGTATTATATTCCCCTCCACCAAAAAAAAATCATCTTCTTTGATGCATATTACATACATGCCTTTACAAAAGGATAACAAACATTCCCATACATGCTTCAGAAAGATAACATCTTTGTAACTCTTACAAACATGCCCATACATGCCTAAAAAATATAACATCTTTCTGACTCTCACAAACATGGGCCCATACGTGCCTCATAAATATAAAATAATTCTAACTCTCACAAACTTGTCCATACATGACTAAGAAAGATAATATCTTTCTATCCGCAATACTTCCCACTACCACGTACTTTCTTGTTCGTCTCCACTTCCCAAGGGAGAATTAAGACTAGTAGAGTGGACTCAAGGAGCACTAGTAGATAAAGTGAGATAAATGACTACACTAATAAAAAAAGTTAGTCATGTGATTTCTTGTAATATAAAAATTACTACATTAGAGCAACCTAGATAACAATGACTAAATAAAATGACTAATTTAATCATTGGGGAAAAAAATACTTAGTCAAAAACCTATAAATGACTAAAAAAACATTTAAATTCCAAAATACAAAATAACAATGTTATTATAAACATAATATAAAATATATTATATTACAAAAATGTAAAATTTAATGATTAAAAAAAAATTATTAAAAACTTATATTGTAAAATGGTTTATGTCGATGCAGTCGATGGTTCATTGTATGATCGATGGGGGGGAGACTTACGAGCAAGCACTCTGCATTATATAGTGTAGGAGTGGTCATTTTGGGCAAGTGATTCTCATTTTGCAGAAATTCTACAATGAAACTGACTTAATGGGAATGATTTGGGTGAGTGGAATTACAGTGTAGAGTTCAGTGTCGAGCACTCAACATGCAGTGATGGAGGGAATGTTGAGTATGGACACTTTAATTTGTGTGAGTGTTGAGAAACACATGGTGTTGGTTCCTTCCAGTTTATTGTTTGATGTATGGGTTTTGGGTTTCTTTAATCGCATCATGAATGTCATGATGGGAGTGTGCAAGGTATACCAATGAATGAGTTGTTTCTCCAATGGATCATAAACCAATGCTATAGTTGTTTTAGCATGCTTCGGAACCACTTTAACCTAAAGAAGGAATGACCTCTGTGTATTTATTTAATGGGAGGTATCCCTTAGTGTCATATTGGGCATTATTTTCCTAAGTTTCAACTCTCATTTTGCAGCAACGCTGCAGTGAAATCAGGATTTGGGTAAGTGGCACAATGCAGAGTTATTTGGGGATTTGGGGTTTTAGTTATTTGTGGCTTTGGGTCGTTATAGTTATTTGGGGATTTTCAAATTGGAGTGTGAGAGATCTAGTTCAAAGTGTTTACCTTAATATTTTGGGAGTTTACCCTAAAGAGACTGAGATGACCAGACGACCTGAACATTGGATCCAATGGGATTTTAGGTTTTAGTTATTTGGGGTTTTTTCAATTGGAATCCATATTTATATGGCATCTCACATGGTAGATAAAACATCCTTGTACCAATCATGGATGTTTATGAAGAGGAGGAAAACAAATTCGCAGTCATTGACACCCTCTGCAACAAATTCTTAGGTATGTGTGTTTATTTTGGTATCCTTGTATTGGTTTGTCCTGTTTCACTAGATAAATCTTCTTGACTGATATCTAAAAATCATCTTGTCTGTCTAGTATGGTCTTCTATGTACCATTTTGGTAGCTAAAAATGGTCTAGATAGAAATGGTCTTCTATGTACTTATTCCCTAGGATTTTTTTTGATTCCAAGTCTGCAATAAAGAATGGCTCCTTGCCTGGATATTTTAGTGGCATGAGTCCCTACAGGGTGGGAAAGGATAAACTGTCCATTTTAGGAACTAAATAATTATATTTCACAGAGACTTGGACTATTAAGCTACAGTTAAAGAGTTATGGCTCATTAAGCCTTGGTTCAGCTTCACTATTGTTGTTTGGTAGGTTTGTTTAACCATTGTATTGATTGGTAAAGCATGCTTCTAATCACAACTGTAATGGTTTCAAGCCTATATCTGATATGTATAGATAAATTAGTTGGTGTGTGGTTCAATCCATCCCATTGTTAGCAATCTATAGTGTGTGGTTCAAGTTGCCCCATTGTCAATAGGATATAGTGTGTGGATCAAGCCACTAAGCATAGGAGGTAAAGCCACTTAATTGGATCCTATTTCTTTGGGATTATCCATACACACAAGAGAGAATTCATGTGTATCTTATTTAAGGTTTCCATACGCTTTTATTTTGAAAATACCGTCCATATTAAGGCAATCCTGAATTTGGATTCCTGAAACAAAGTGCTCGAAGATTTAGAGTTTTTCTTCTAAACTAGGGTTATAAGCTATTATTTTGTTGTACACGAATACCCTGAGATATTGGGACCTCATGCTGCTATTGATTTAGTTGATGAAGCTTGGAATCCATTAGTTTCAATTGAAGATACAGTTTTGTTATTGTCGGCACATAAGGTCCTTATCTGCTAACTTCATAGAAAATATTGAATTTTAAAGATATTGATCCCTCACTGTAACTGATATACTGTAAAATGCTTAAACCTATTCCACAATAGTTGCATTTTGCATTTGCAGAGTAAGGTTGTAAGCGACTGGTACTAGGTAATTAAAGAAATGTATGCTTCTAGATTATTGGTATTAGAATCGCTTTTATGCCTTATAATGGCGGTATCTCTTATTACCTTCCCAGTGAACACAGCTTCCACTAATTCTATGTACTGAAAAATTGGTAAAATCAGTTCGAGAAAGTCCACTATCACTTTATAACTTTAACTTATTAACTTTTATAAAATTATATGCTCATATGGGTGGAAGGGAGAACCTCATGCTTCTTCATGATAATTAATGATCGGAAGAAACTAATGATTCAATAGGGTCCAGTTTCGAATACACAACCTTTAAGCCAATAATTTTATCATTATATTCCTTGAAATACTATATTTTTTTCCCAACAGGAAACTCTATGATCTTTGTTATTTTATTTTTGTAAATCTTGCTCGTATTATGATTCTTTAGACATGACCTTGCACCTCCTAAACCCTTATTCTGTTTGGACTAGACAAGGTGTTCCTTACCTTAACCAACCTTACCTACATGGATTCTATGAAACCTCATTAACCTTATATTTAGGGCCACTTGTTGAAATTTTAAAAAAATATGTTTTATTTATCTTATATAGCCAACCTTTGTACCTAGACAAACTGCTCTCCCACCTTATCTCAATCACCAATCCAAAAACCGATTGAATAAACGTGGACTCAAAAAATATAACTAGCACTGTCTCATGGAGGTAAATTCCCTTAAAAAGGTACACAATTAATCTGTCACGGAGTTTACCACTCACTTCTACAAGTTCACCACCAGATTCTTGAGGTACTAAATCCATCTAAACCTACTACAAGTTAAGCCTCCACATTTGAGGTAGAATTCTCTTTGCTCTAAGTGAAAAATATATACATACTTGACTCTTCAATGATGCAGAAGACCTTAAGAGTAAAATAAATATGGTTGAATTTCCACTAATTAAGTTGCTTCAGGAGATCATGGAAGAACTAGATATAGCTTAAAGAAGTTGGTAGAAGTTTTGGAACAAGGAAATTAGGTACATGAAAAGTAGAAAAATTCCCAACATAAGATGAAAAATTATTTTTTATAGGAAAGATAGACCAAAATTTAAGAGGATTATTTTTCTTACTACGAGATAATAGACATGAACACCTTGGAAAGCATGGACAATTAAACAACCTATGGAATCTTGGCCTTTCATGATTGAAGTTGTTAAGGCACCAATTTTTTCCTCCTGTCTAATTTGGAAGGTTAACCTTTTAAGTTGCCATTGAATGGAAAACATGTAAAACATTAAATATCCTAAAAGATGATAAGTACCCATCCCTTTGTACATTAGTAGTTAAGGATGTTTTTCTCCACTGGTAATTACTACGTCAACCACTGGATCTATGATGGGTCAATCCACCCCCTTTTGAGGATGATATCTAGACATCATCTTATATTTTTAGAAATGATCTTCTCTATACCATTTTGCTAGCTCAAGGGACCTTTATCTTCCAATTTATTTACATTGATGTTTATTAGTTGTTTGCTTCTCTTGGACTCGCAATATAATGCATGAATAGTTTTAATTCCCTTGGTAGCTACCTTGACAATTGTAGCTCTCTCTTTGGTTGCATAATGAATCCAAAACATTGAAATTGTTTTCTCATTTCTCTCTTTGGTTGTATAGTGAATTCAAAACATTCAAAATTATTTATGCGTGTTTCTCTCTTTGGTTGGATAGTGAATTCAAAACATCAAAATTGTTTACATTCGTTTCTCTCTTTGGTTGCATAGCGAATTCAAAATATTCAAAATTGTTAGCTAGTCACTGTGTAATTAAAATCTTTAATCTAATATTTTGATATAATTATTGCATTAATGGTTATAAAAAAATTTACATTGATGTTGAAATTGAGCAAATTGGTATTTGTGTTGATATTTTATCTATCATAAAGTTAATAAATATTTTTAAAATAAAATGACGCTCAAATAAAAGAGTTTGAGTTTCAATATTTATCTTTTGGATTGTCTTATAGAGGTTTACATGTCTCTAGAATAAAATCTAGTATGTATGATAGAGCAATTTGATTATATTCTTAATCCAACATTGATGGTTCAACTTGAATTGGACTAGTCACCAGACCGAATACAGTTTTATGACCTAGTTGGGTGTTAATCCCATTTAAGGGTATTGTTGTCCCTCTACACTACCATTTGAAATATTCCATATTCACTTGGTTTCATCTTCAATTTTTTCCCCGTAAACATTTCCTTAGCTATTTGTCACCATGATGACAAGGAAGTGATGACGAACTCAATGCTTGTCACATTATTTTTGTATTTATTCTACATCTTCAATAAAATTTATAGAACCTATCATTACATTTTGTTGAAGTGGTATACAAATATTTCAATATAACATCGTTTAGATTCATGTTTCCAGCCCCTTGTTAGAGTGGTCTACAAAATCATGTCCAATTTTGCTTAGGCCTGAGACCTCAAACATGAATTAATGGTGCCCTGTTAATTTGATGTAGTTCTATTGAATCTCTAGGTATTAAGAGATTCATATTCTATTTGATTGTAGTACCCCCAAGTCTCCACTTATGACCATTAATATATCTAAGGATATATAAGGCAGTGATTTTTTCACCTTGAAATCAATGAATGGCCGTCTTTCTTTAGAAATCACAAAAGAATATGTTTCCCTTGTTTAATATTATGAATGTTGTAAATTTGAAAATTACATAAGCATGCTTGAGAAACAAGTTTGAATTTTGTTGCATATTTAAGGTTTTCCAACATAGATTGGCATATTTTGCAAATATTGCAACTATAACCAGGATTTAGACATCTATTACAAGGTGGCTGGTAGACCCTTCTAGGAATCCCACTAATATTTGGTTTCCATTTTCCTTGATGTATAGAGGCCTCTCATCCTATTGGATAGCCTTTATATGGTGCAAAATGAGCATCCCTAACAACTCTTCCATAGTTCCTTACACTTATATGGAAGGAAGTATATATTAGCAAAGAAACCGAGCAGTATTTGAAGGCCTAGTTTCATTCTTGAGGAAAAGGCCTTAGTTTTATTAGGATTGACCTTTTAATAACAGATGTTGCAAAATGATCATTTATATTAAGTCTTCCCCAATATTTTTGATAAGTTGATTTGCTTGTTTTAGAGCATTCCTAATAAGTATAGTTAAAACATTACCTAAAGATAATTGAGAAGCAATGCCTAGTTTTCTACTTTATTTTACAATTGATCTTGCAATACATCGTGTCATCAAATTGAGTGCTTTCATCATAGTTACTTATCCAGTTTCTATTTTTAATACCAGTGTAGTCAATTTGTGCCCTTTTATATATAAATTATTTGAAATATAGTAAATAGCAAATTGGATCATTAATATTGAAATGTAAAACATCAAATATAGATCAATATTGAAGGTTGACAATGGATGAATACCGCACATATGATGAGAGAATATCCAATGAGAGGGAATCAGACAATTATCCATGTCCATGTAAATGTTGTCTTGGTGGAAAGGTGAGAAACAGAACTGTGATTTTCCAACATATGATAAGACATGGTCATAGTGATATAAGCCCTTGGAATCACAATTATTATAAAGATATGATAAAATTGTGTAGTGTGAGAGATGAAAAGGAACCAAACATAGATGAAGAGGCATGAAACATAGATGTAGAGGAAACAATGTTAGACGAAGGGTTTGAAATTGATAGAATGTTGAATGAGGGTGTAGATGATGGTTGGTCCAAGTCAATGGAGGATGCTTTAAAACCTGTGTATGTTAATTGCAAGTTAAGTAATTTAACACCAATCCTTCAAATTTTTAACTTGCAAGTGGTGCATGGTTGGACAAATGATAATGTAGATGAGTTGTTGGCATTGTTAATTCAATTGTTACCACCTGAATCCACATTGCCAACAAAACAAAGTCAGTGTTAAAATCAAATCACTAAGTTATGCTTAGGGTATGAAAACATCCACACATATGAGAATGGTTTTGTATTATTTCAGAAAAATCTTGCAAGTTAGACCATATGTCTGAAATGTGAAGAAGAAAGGTATAGACCAAGATTGAAATCAACTGTGGTTCCTAGAAATGTTGTTTGTCACTTCCCGCTAATCCCACAACTACTATGAATGTATAGGTGCAGAGACAATTTTGAACTTATGCAATACTAATGCCCAAAATAAGAGAATTGATGGGAAACAACAACATGTGCTTGATTCTAATACGTGGATGGAATTTGATAACAGATGGCCCGATTTTTCCCAATATCCTTGTAATATAAGGTTTTTTTTTGTTCTAGATGGCGTGAACCCATTCTTAGATAAAAGTAAAAAATGGTCAACTTGGCCAATTTTTTTAATAAATTATAACTTGCCTCCATGGTTAACAACTAAGCCATTTTTCTTAATGCTATCATTGATCATACTAGGAATGAAAAGTGTGAATTTCGATACAATCAATGTTTATTTAGAGCCATTATATAATGAGCTGATAAAATTGTGGAAAGGAATTGAAACAATTCATTTTTTAAGGGATAGATATTCAATCAAATTCATTTTAAGAGCTTCATTATTGTTTACAATTCATGATATTCTTGCATATGGAACATTGACTAGTATCACTGTTCATGGATAGCATGGATGTCATGCTTGCAAATTTAAGGATTTTGTGAGTCACTCAAAAAATTTGTGTAATTGTATTTATCATGGACATCTTCTTACCTTAAAATGGATCATCCATATTCATGGCATTTGATGGAGAATCTACAGTGAGAAAAGTTAATGTCGATGTTTCGAGCCAGTCGTGGCTCATCTTCAGGACATAGCGATGCCTGGGGAGATTGTTCATCTTTCATTGGAGCATTAATACAGAAACAACCTACTTAAGAGGTGCCGACTAGGTTTGGTTTGTTGATATTTTATTATGCCATGAATCCTTACTGTGGAATCCCAACAAACCCTATCATCCATATTGTCAACAAAAAACATGTTTCAATGGCCGGGAAGAGAATTATGAAGCACCATTGCCAATAATGATTGAATATATTATTGAGAATGGACAAAAAGAACATTCATTAGAGGAAATTTGGGGTCTAAGATGGGCCTTATAAGAAAATGCGCCAACAATAGATTTTGTGAGTTGGAATTCAAGAACCAATAGAATTTCAATAAAACGAGTCAACCATAATGGTTGAATTTACATATTTGTCATAAAAGAAAACTATTTTTTTTGTTTGTATTTTCGACATATCTCCCTGTGTTTTTACTCAAATATCAAGCGGGAGAGCTCGTTGGATGCGTAATTTAATTCTGCATCCAATGAGTACCCACGCTGCATACTTTTGATGGACCTCGCTTCCCCAAAAATAAGAAATACCTGAAAAAACATGATGATGACATCATCATCACATTTTTTCAGGTATTTCTTATTTTTGGGGTAGCAAGGTCCGTTAAAAGTATGCAATGTGGGTAATGATTAGATGCATAATTAAATTACACATCCAACAAGCTCTCCCACTTGAAATTTGAGTAAAACCACAAGGAGATATGTCGAAAATACGAACAAAAAAAGTAGTTTTTTCATTCTTCCTCCAAAATTAATAACTATTATTTTATTATTTTAACTATTATTTTATTATTTTCCTTAGGATTCCCATTTTAGACCTCAAATTTCCTCTAATGGTTTATTGAAAGTGGTTAAGTTTGTGGTAGTAGAGATTATCCATGTAATGAAGCCGTGTAAAACGATTGTGCATATTATATAAGTTGTCATACTTTAAGGATATAGCCATTAGGCATATTGTTGACTTTATGCATACTGAGAAAAATATATCATACGAAATTATAGAAACTCTTTTTGGTGCTTCTGATATTGTTGCATCATGCGAAGACTTTCAACATCTAAATATTCATCAAAATATTTGGGTTGAAAATAGGATGATGAAAAATATAGAAAACCTACGCTCCTTATGCCTGGACAAAGGAACAACGTGGAAAATTATTGAAGTTGACGTCACAAACTCACTTTCCAACTAGATATGTAAGTAGTAGTAGTAGTAGAATCCAAATTGACATTAATAGGTTAAGAGGCCTCAAGACCCATGACTGTCATGTCATAATTGAGAATATTTTATCTAATGTGGTCAATATATCAAATTTGGCAAAGGGTTCAAGATTGGAAATTATAAGTTTGGGCCTACTATTAAAGAGAATGAGTTTACATGTATTAGATCCTTCGAAATTTGATAGTTTGAGGGAGGAGGTTGTTGAAGTCCTTTGTCTATTGGAACAAGAATTTCCACTAAGAATCTTTAACATTTCTATGCATCTTTTGATACATCTACAATATTAAATAGAGAATTGTGGCCTAGTAAGAAGAAGATGGATGTATCGTATAGAACGATATATGAAGGTTTTGAAAGGGAAAAACTAGGAGGTAGCATGTTTGAGGGATATTTAATGCAAGAGGCCATGGTATTTTGCACAGGATATATGAAGGATTTTAAAAATCTCAATCGACGTGTATGGGATGATGAGCAAGAGGAGAGAGTTGTAGGTGAATTATTAGAAATAAATGGGCGTCGCTTCAAGATATCACTTGAAGAAAGAAATGTGATACATGCCTATGTTCTTCAAAACACTTCTTCACTTGATAAGTGGTGCAGGAAAAAATAATGTTTACACAATAATTTATTTATTCAATTTCATTTACACATTTACATTATTAATCTAACTATATTATATGTTCATATTCTATGTAGAAAATATGAAGAAGAGAGAGAAAAATGGAGCCAACGTTCCTCCACCTCAAAAGAACAGATGTCGTGATTTGATTGGAGGGTGTGATTCTTTTCTGAAATTTGAACAATGGATTCATGATTCAATCCATGATGCAAAAGAACAAGGTGAAGATCTAACATCAGAGGAAGCTGAGATTTCATAGCTTCCACATTTATGGGATTGGAATTTTACTAGAATAAGGGCCTATTGTAGCCATTTAAGAGTTGAAGAAAATGACAAGGGAAAGGGAAATTGTGATTGTGTTGTTTGTGCTGAATTTCATCATGAAACTGAGAAGAAATTTTATGTTGGATTCATCCAAGAAATTATTCTTGAAAGTTGATTTTGGTTAACATGGTCCTATATTATTAAATTGTAAGTGGATCAAACCAACGACGGTACAACATGACGAGTATGGATTTGTATGTGCAAATACACGACAATTTTTTATCAGAGATTGATGAGCCGTATGTTTCCCCTATTAATATTAATCAATCATTTCTAACTGATGATGTAAGAATCCCATGATGGTTGTATGTCATTCAAACAGAGTCTCATTTGAAAACAAAGATTCATGGAGCTTGTTGATATAATGGATGATGTGCAATATGATAATTTAAAGAAACATTTGAAGAAGTGGTTGAAAATGATGCTAGAGTGTTTGAAGAAGAGACTTTGAATCCAAATGAAGAAATTGGGAGAGAGAATGTGGTAATGAACGTCACAGATGAGGGTGCATATGAAAATCAGAGAGATGCATACACAAGTGATGGCAGAGATTCTGATCCTGGTGGTAATGAATATGATTATGATGATTTGTCACTTTTAACTAGGTTGTCACCTTAACTTGCTATCTTCTCACCTTTACTTGTTATCTTGTAACCTTTGGTTGTTATCTTGTCACCTTAACTTGTTATATTTTTATGATTAGAAAAGACTTAATGAATGAAATACATGTATGATTCCCTATGATATTTAGTAGTTAACAACTCATGGCAAGCAATTAAGAAGACATTTCTATATGTTTATTAGATTTTGATATTACTTTTTGGTTTTCATATGAGGTCCACTGGAACATGTACATTATCAAAAGATTGAACATTTACCTATTATAAGCATGGGCACAATACTAATGATTAACAACATAGTTCAAAAAGGTTTTGTGAGCATTCCAATTATGGTTGGAATTATGCACAGTTTTAATTCGATGTTATATATAAAGTCCTGTGCTTACCTCTCATATTCATGGAATGTGTAGGCACATTTGGGTTCTTGATGGGCCAAGGGTCTTGTTTTTATTATGTTGGCATGGGGATCCTTTGACTATCTAATATTATGAATATGTTGGACTAGTTGGGTGACTTAGAACCACCAGCCTAAGTATTGAACCTTGTTATCTTGGTATACACTCATAGGCGCACAAGATTAGAAGCTTTAATATCATGAAACCTTAATGAACTTGATGCATCTTGGATTTGGTACCATCATAAAAACAACATTGATGTTGATTTGTGTGGTTGAAATGGTTGTTAGTAGGACCACTACCCTATGGGAATGAGAATATTGATTAATATACCATGATTACATTGCTTAGGAGTGTTGATTTGCATCCATTGACTAAGGTGTGAGTATTTCACCCTTCCACTTGAATCAATGTTTTCCAAATATATATTCCCATGTTATGGTAGTCTAGTTTATGCCCTTTAGTCCTCTCTTTGACTACTCCAGTTAGAAATAGTATTTTTGGTGCTCCCCCTATTGCAATCAAGTTTTTTAAATATGAGGGAGCCATGATTCGAGAGAGTAGAACCAAATTGACATTGATTGTATAGATCTTCTAGGTGCTTCCCCTATGACAACGAATGTTTTTTTAATTGCTTGTGATAACACTAAAAGTAAGGGATCATACCTTGTAAAAATTTCATATAGTTTTATCAAGATTTACCTTGTAAGAAAATGGATTATCATTGTAAAAATAAATATTTTCAATGGACAAATAAAGTGTTCCTATGACTGGCCTAATAGTAGTTGACAAGTAGCAAGTGTATGTATTATGTAATTATTCTCCTGGAGAGATGTTTCAAATGTCTGTGTGAAAATATTTTCATAGCCACCTTCAGTAAGCACTTTGGTCCCTTGAGCAAGCCTCTCCATAGTTGTGTCTGCAAAATCAGGGTCTGTTGGTGGGATAAAAAGTCATTCCATCTTGGAGGAGCCTTTATGTGCATGTTCTAGCCATGGTATAGGATAAATATAGCACAAAATAGTCAAAAATTCATATGAAATCCAATGAAAGGATATGAACAGTAGATGTTTTGAGGTCTGGGAAATGTAGAAACCTTGAGGAGGCTTTCTGGGCACTCTATAGCAGCAAGGCATTCATAAAACAGTCACCCACAACAACCCTCATCAAACTTTTATAAGCCTTAAAATGGAAATAAGATGGCTGATCTTAAATCCTGGGCATCTTTAAGCATCAAAACATTGGTTAAAAACAAATATGGGACCGTCAATTGGCAGTGTTTCCCATTTTTTAGTTTACGCTAGATTTTCGGGCCCTATTATTTTCATTTGGATTTAGAATGGTATTAAACCAATTGTATGGATATGGGCTTACTATTTACCATATCTATGTCATTATTACGATGCATGAATGTGTCAATGAAGAAACTGTATCCAGTTGGACTCTTAGTACAACCGTATCCGGTGTAATATGCCAACCCGTATCTGGGTTAAGCTAGCATATATCCAGGTCTAGGGAGGAAGAGGTTCCATATTCAAATAAACAGATATATAAATGTATAATAATTAATGGATGATTACAATGAATGCTTGGCCTAGCTTATATAGTCCTTGTAGTGACTATTTACGAATGGTCACATCTATTCAAATATCCTAATTTACTATTTAAATAAAATAATTAAATATTCATAACATTTCCTTTCCCTTGGGAAATCTTTGTCCTCAAAGTTGAGTTTTCTCATGATGTCTTTTATTCTAGCCCTATGTCGCACTAATGGCTTGAGAGATGTGATTTTGATTACGACCATTGCCTCATTTTGATTATTTTGTCTTGGTATTTGCATTAAGTATGAACTTGGTGAAGTTTTGTTTACGCTTTTTCTACTTGTGTGATTGCTTCTTTTAACTATGTTTGTCGTCAATTGAACATGCTCAACATACATTACGACTTTAACTATTTTCGTGTTGTTATTCCCAACACATTTTATGTCAATTCCCTTAAACGGGCTCTTTGTGCTTATAATGCTCATAAGAACACCGGTCTTATCTTGTGTCTGGTAGATATTATAGTTGCTTTCCTTGATGTTCTTTATAGAAGTCCTTGTGATGGAATATGTCCTTCGTGCATTTGTTATTGTGATATTATTTTCAATGCATTGATCATTGTTATTGTTAGTAACATTATCTTTTCTCTTATCACAATCTTGGTGAGGATCATCTTTCTTCTTATCAAATATTTTATTGTCATTTTCTTCATTACTAGGGTATGTTATATCTTTGTCTTGCACAATATCTTGATTGATGCTATTACTCTCATGGGAAATGACATAATAGTATTATGTATCTTCATCTTTTACATTATCTTGGGTGGTTTCTTCTACCCAATTTTCACATCCCTCTTCATTTTCTTTAAACGTTTCGCCAATAGATTTCTTTATTTCATCTATATCCTTAAGGATTTTCTTAGGGAGATATATGAATTCATCACTATAAGATGCCATGGATGTTTGAACAAGGGACTTTGGGCTTATAGATAAGAATTTATTATTATATTAATAATAATAATAATAATTTTTTTTTATAATATTATTATTTTTAACCATATTAAAAATAATAATTATTATTATTATTAATATTTGAATTTTTTAAATATTATAATATTATAATTTTTGTTTGTGTGTAATTAGGGTTTATGAAGGGAAATGTAATGGCGTGGAACAATAGCCAGGAAATTCTAGAGTGTGAAGCAAGGGGTGAAGGAGGATCTTGATGGAGGCGGGAGGAAGAGAGCTGGAAAGGGGAGAAGGGAGGGGAAGACTGAACTGTGTGAGAGGAAGATGTGCAGGAGAATATGCATGGAGGAGCGCAAGGGAGAGAGTGCCCAGGCATGGAAAGGGTTGCGAGTTGGTTCAAATGGGTAGGGGATACGTTGGTATCGAGAGAGGGGCAGGTCGTGAAAGGGAGGAGAGGTGGAGCATGTAGGAGTGTGAGGGGGAGATGGAGCGTGAGAGGAAGACAGCTACGAGGAAGGAAGGATGTGTGGAAGAGCGCGATATGAAGGATGGCTGCATGGAGGGGCACGAGGGGCAGAGAGGTGGAGCGTGAAAGAAGTATTGGATAGTAACGTGGGTAGAAGGATGTGAGGAGGGCTGGAAAAATGAAGCCTATAGGAGAGTGTTGAGCGCAAAATGCATAGGGATTTGGAATGTGTGTTTGCCACGGGGATAAGATAGATCATAGGTGGGAGAATGGAGCAACGAGAGAGTGAGGGAAGGAAATGGCGATGGAAACGTAGGTGGAGAAGGAGCATATATTGTAGCATAGGAGTGATTGTAGGTGCAAGAAAAATTAGAGTGAAGTGGAAAGTGAGAAGGGTGGTGGAAGAGTGGAATGAGGAGTCGAATCTAAGCTCTCAGGGAGGAGTGAAAGATCTGATACCACTTGGAGAAAGTGCATCTAGTTGGAATCTTAGTACAACTGCATCCGATGTAATATGCCAGCCTGTATCTGGGTTAAGCTAGCCTGTATCTAGGTCTAGGGAGGCAGAGGTTCCACCTTCAAATAAACAAATATATAAATGTATAATAATTAATGGATGATTACAATGAATGTTGGGCCTAGCTTATATAGGCCTCGTAGTGACTATTTATGAATGGTCACATCTATTCAAATTTCCTAATTTAATATTTAAATAAAATAATTAAATATTCATAACAGTCAACAAGCATCCTTATAAACCATATTTGTACCTATGTGGTTTGTATTAATGCTCACGCCTCCTTATACATGTTAGAATTAATATGACATTTATCTTCAAGCAATGAGTGCTATTAGATTCTTAATTATTTGCAGTGAAAAGGAATAATAATACCCACTGAATAAAACAAATCTCATAGGAAACAAACAAGAATTTCTCAGTACAATTACAGTATAAACTTCATTAGTCCCAGCATTATTCAATGGTGTTACATAAAGGAGAATTTGAATCATGTGGATAAGATTTGAATCTACCAACTCAACATGACTATCTGGCTAACTAGAAGTGTCTAAATCACTATCGGAGTTCATTAGGCTAACTCCAGATGTCTAATTTCGTATCTCCATCAGTTACAATCAGTTTTAACTAGTTGAACTAAGGTGATAGGTGAGAAATAGGTGAGAATTGCCGCCTCCCACATGCAGCCATGCAAGGCTGGTGCTAACTAAATTGGAGTACATCTAACTGAATGTATCTAGAGCATATCTTAGCTTGACTAGTTACCAACTACCAAAAACTAAAGGAGGCTGGTGTTGGCACTCCCACTGTCTCCTAAATTTTAGGGATTGGTCTAGGCAGCACATAAACTGATGCATGAAGGTGCAGTCAGTTGTAGTTAACCTCTATCTGTGTTCCCCACACTCTAATGACTGGAACAGGTGGCCCCATTAATCCAAGTGGAGCCAATGGTACTAGTGGACCCAATAATAACTAAATCACTCCTAAGTTAGGTAAATATAATCTAATAAACTAATTTGTACAAGGGAGGATTATAAATCCTAAACTCCCTTGAATCCTAACTTGGAAACTAAGGGCCCTCGCAACAAGGCCAAAACTCACCCATATACAATATAAAATAATAATAAATGATGCTTTATAAAATGAGGAAATAGGGGAAAACCTCATGGGAAACCCCCCCTCCCCCTCAATATAAGTAGTGAATTGGGAAAAAAAAAATTGAATAAAACTTTGTGATTAAAATTTTGCTGCAATTTGCAGCAACAAATGTAATATCTTGGTTCTTATGTGCAATAACATATTGATATTATGCATGTAAACCTATGAATCCAAACTAAATGATTATGTCTGGAGGAATTTTCCTCTTTGGAAGAAGATGAATGTGCTCAACTGAATCAGGAACATAGACAACTACAAGATAAAAACTGGACCCATGTAGAGCAACTAAAATCAATTAATGAGAGAGAAAAGGTGCTTGAGAATTTGAACCATGTGAGGAACACCCAAGGAACTGATATATTTCATCCTTGAACATCAAACCATGAGGTAAAATCAGCCCCAAGTTTTAGGAGCAAGTGTCCAGGCGAATACAGAATCTCTCCATCTTTACTAGTTCCATGAGGAGATGGGCATGTGATCAAATAGATAGGTGGAGAATCCCTGGGACTGTGGAGAGTGAATGCTTGAGATCCATAATATGATATAGCTTCATAAATAACCAATGATTCACAAGATATAATATCATAAAACTCATAATAGTAAACTAATATCAAATCCATAGCAGCAAGTTGGAAGGAGGCTTGCGGTACTTGATTTGTCACACCAAAATTGATGAGACCAGCTACAAGCATGACTGAAGTCTCCTGGAACTTAAAAATTGAACCAAATAACATCATATCATATCCAAATAAGATCATATAATATCCAAATAATATCATATCATATCCAAATAAGTTCATATCAGATCCAAGAGTGTGGAATGACATCGAATCCCCAACAACAATTTTGAAAGAGACTTGCGATACTTGATTTTTCACACCAAAATTGATGAGAACGGCTACAAACATTATTGAAAGATCAGATCAGATCAAAACTCGAACAAAATAATATCAGATCAGATTCAAATAATTTCATATCATATCCAAGAGTGTGCTCCACCGAGATGGTAGATGGACAATTTTCTACTTCTTCAAAACTCTGAGTATTGGTGCATTCAATCATGTAGGAATTTCCTGGAAGCTCAATATCAATGAGAGTGAATGGATCAATCCTCAAATATGATATTATTTCCAAAATATAAAAATATACACAGCATACAATATCATCAAATTCATAAAATAATACTGACATCAAATCACCAATAACAATTTCGAAGGAGAATTGTGGTACTTGATTTTTCACACCAAAATTGATGAGAACAGCTACAAGCATGAATGGAGGATCTTGAAAATTAAAAATTGAACCAAATAATATCATATCATATCCAAATAATCTCATATCATATCCAATAGTATGGAACAATTTCCAAGTGCCCCACCGAAATGGTGGATGCACAATCTTATCCTTTTTCAACAAAATTCTGAATATTGGTACATGCAATCATGTAGGAATTTGTTGGAAGCTCAATATCAAAGAGAGTGAATGGATCACTCCTAAAATATGATATTTATTCCAAAATATCCAAATATTCACAAAATACAATATCAGCAAACTCATGAGAGAAAACTGACATTAAATCACCAGTAGTAATTTTGAAAGAGACTTTTGGCACTTGATTTTTCACACCAAAATTGATGAGAACAACTACAAGTATTACTGCAGGATCTTGAACCTTAAAACTTGAACCAAATAATATCATACCAGATTGAAATAATATCATATCAGATCCAAGAGTGCTCCACTGAGATGGTAGATGTACAATTTTCTCCTTCTTCAAAATTCCGAGTATTGATGCATGCAATCATGTAGGAATTTGTCGGAAGCTCTAGATCAATGAGAGTGAATGAATCACTCTTACAATATGATATTATTTCCAAAATATCCAAAGTATTACTTTTCTGCACACCAGAAGCAACATTAGAGAGAGAAATATCAAATTCCTCTTTATTTTCTGAAGCAATCACTGGTAAACTATGCACGGAATTTAAAATACAAGAATCACTGGAGAATGTTTGCATAGAATGGAAGGAAAGTTTTTCTTCAATAAAGGAAATTCGAATTTCTTCTTCTGGATCATCCGTATGAGAATATGAGATATCCTATATCTCATAAACTTCTGGAGCAGCAGGAGAAGGAGTCACTCCAATGAGACTTTCTTCAATTCGAATTGATTGTGTGGAAGATTCTGCTTCCTCTTCATCTTGAACAACTTCATCAGAGAGAGTAGAGGCCTAGAATTTTGAATATATATAACTCTTGTGGTGCTTTGTGTGCTCTCCAAATTTCTATAATGATCCTCATTGTGCTTTCCAAAGGTTCTATCCAATTATGTCCAGAGATTCTTTGGGTATTCAGTAGAATCAATAAGGTAGCGCAAGCTTGGAGAAAAGTGTAGTGCTCTGTCTGCCGGGCAGAGCACTCAGTCAATCTTGTCAATCTTTCACAGTGAAGAAAATATCTATTTCAACATCAGATTTTTTTTCATTTAAATTTTGTGCAGTAAAAGATGGTTTACTAGTGAAATACCTCGAATTTGTTTCACTCTTGAATCCTGCTTCTGCTCCTGCTCCAGCTCCTACTCCTGCTTTTCCCTCTCTTGCTCCTGAAGGAGCCTTATTGCCAGCTCTGATTTTCCACCCTGCCGACCAGCAGGTTTGCTGGCCCTAGGAAACCTACGGGTTTTCTAGCCCCTGAGCCCACGTACCAAGAAAAATGGATAGCAACCTCCTTCACTTAGAATACAAATCTCCCTGGAGTAAATCCCAAAAATTTCTCCTTTCCTCTCTGTTCTTCCATGAAAATTTCTTCACTCCGGTTCTTTCCTATCAAAAAAAATCCCCCTCTGTTCTTCCGTAAAAACTCCCTTATACCTCCTTCCCTCCACCGCCTTCCTTCTTTCACTGCCCTTTCTTCCACCGCCCCTTTTATTAATTTAAGTTATTCTTTTTCTTGGGTAGTGTAATAAAATTTCCGTTTGACATGTGTTAGTTTCTTTGAAAGGTGTGTTTATTCCATCTAACCAAATGCCCTAGAAATGGTTTACCTAAGTTTTATATTGAGCGGAAAGGTAATGACAATAATAATTTTGTTTATTATTTATTAATAACTAAATAATAAATCTTTAATAATTAACCTTAATAATTATATATATTTCTTTGTTTATATTAAATTAAATCACTTACTAATAATCATTAATTAATATGGGCATTACAAAAAGGCCGAACATATTTTTGTAAAAGCTATATCACTGTTATTTAGCCAGTCATTTTCATCTTCATAAGACTCTTTACCAAGTCTAATAGATACCTCATAGAGACATTTTCTCTTTAGAGATGCAATCATATTCAATTTCCATTATGAATATCTTGTGAATGGAGTAAGAAGAGGAATTGACAATATCGAATCCATATGAAGTTGAAACTGCAAAATATCACTGCAAAACCAAAAATAATTCACACTATGCCAGAATCAAGCCTTGCCTCTCAAAATGTACACTTTTTTAGGGTCCATCACACCCGCACCGCCGCTCTAAATGAATTCAGAGAAAGCAAGGAACTCTTTGCGGGACTTCTATGGAAATCCAACTACTTTTGGTGTACAATGGAGAGTAGACAAACTTGAAGCTTGCCTGAGGAGGCTCTGATACCATGTTATAATTAATATTCCATTGATATTCAAGAAATGAGTGCTATTAGATTCTTAATTATTTGTAGTGAAAAGTAATGAATAATACCCACTAAACAAAGCAAATCTCACAGGAAACAAACAAGAATTGATCAATATAATTACAACATAAACCTGATTAATCCCAGTAGTATGCAATGGTGTTACATAAAGGAGAATTCAAATCATGTGGATAAGATTCGAATATACCAACTCAACATGACTGACTAGCTAACTAGAAGTCTCTAAATCACTATCGGAGTTCACTAGGCTAACTCCAGATGTCTAATTCAATCTCTCCATCAGTTATAATTAGTTAAACTAGTTGAACTGATGTGGTAGGTGAGAAGTAGGTGAGAATTGGTGCCTTCCCACATGCAACCATGAAATACTGGTGCTAACTGAACTGGAGGACATCTAACTGGATGTAATTAGAGCATATCTTAGCTTGACTAGTCACCAACTACCAACAACTGAAGGAGGTTTGTGTCTGCACTCCCAGTGGCTCCTAAATTGTAGGGATTGGTCTAGGAGGCACATAAACTGATGCATGAAGGTGTAGTCAGTTGCAGTTAACCTCTATCTATGTTCCCCACACTCTAGTGACTGGTATAGGTGGCCCCATTAGGCCAAGTGGACCCAATTGTACTAGTGGACTCAATAATAACTAAATGACTCCTAAGTTAGGAAAATGTAATCTAATAGACTAGTTTGGACAAGGGAGGATTATAAATCCTAACAATACAATCAATGCATGGTTAACCAAGTGTCGTTATAAAGCATATATTTACCTGTGTGAGTTGTATTGATGCTCACACTCCTATCATCAATGCATGTTTAAAAGGCCTTTGAAGGCTTCTTCTATGTTTTAATGCAATTTTTTAAACTAAGGGTATACCCATGGTTGGAAGAAAAATATTTTTGTCTACTCTTTTGAACTCTCCTTTGTGTTCTACCTAGCAAAAAAAATTACCAAGCCATTATCCAGAGGCTAGAATTTAGGCATGAACAATTGAAGGATATGAATTGTGCAAGTGATGGAGATTTGGTGAGTGGGCGAAAAAATTGAGTTAATAATTGATATATTATTTGGGTTTGAAATGGAGAATATATCTTACATGTTCTAAATAAGACTATTATTGTGTGTGATTTTATTTATAGACTACTAAAATATTGATTGTTGTAAGTTATTCCTCTTACTACATGTTTGATCCAAATCAGTGGAAATGGTAACCACCTATTGAGCTCAAATATGGGAAATAATTTGGATGTGATAGGTCCTTAGGAAGAACAAATTAATACCCTTGGATATAGCTCTAGGAATTTTTGGGTAGATAGGGTGGTGCCAATGTTGATTTAAAGGAGGCACCAAGGTAAGAGATAACCTTGTAAGATTTCATCTTTTAATACACTTTCATGAAGAGTCACATGATTCCCTTGAACTGTGGCATACCAACCACCACTTTGTTGGAATTCCTTCTGAAGATGATAAAGTAGATTTTTTGTTTGTTCTTCATTATAATTTATATTTTTAAAGGTTTTGTATTAATTGTAGAAATGTATGATATAGAAATGCAATCATTCTTCCATTGTTGTTCGACCGATTCAAGTGGCTAGTTGTGAATTGTTGGACTTCAGGAGGTGAAGAAAAATATCTTGGGGTGTAAATTAGATGACAATGATAACATTGAAGGATTTTCAAACTATGAGCACATCCGTAGAAAAAATATGACTGAGAATTATCAATATTTATCATCCCTTGGTTTGCAAAATAGGCAAGTTATTAAACCACTTTAGTAAATTAATTGTTTGATAGTTGTTAATGTTTTATAGGAAGAAATTCATGTATATAAATACTAATATGATATATTTTTTTAATAGGGAAGAAAAATATTGCAAAGAAAAACCATAGAAAAAATAAAAGGAAAGTAAATATACAGTGTTGCCAACCCATAAAAGGCGATGCTTTTTTTGTTCAACAAATGTAGTTCATGAAACGAAGAGTTGTGGTGATGAGCAACCTGATATAGCACATGTTGATGAGCATTCCGATATAGCACCTGGTGATGTGAAGCCCGAGGAGCATAAATCTCTATTATAAAAAAATCTAAAAATAATTGTTGATCAACATGAGAAAAAAGAACTTAGACCAAGTTTGCATTTGATTTATTCAAAATTAAAGGACCTCTTTGAAGGCACACATGTGGAGAGCGATAGTGGCCAAGAAGCAACTCCAATTAATGCAAGTCATGAAGAGACACTTCTCACATCTAGATCACCTCAAAATTCACCTACTGCATCTACTACTTTTGATGAAATTGTATCAATCAGAAATAATGGTAGTGGTTCAAAAGATCTGTTTGTTGTTGTTTAAAGAGAAATATTTATCCAATATTGGTACAGATCTATGGAGAGGAATGCAAATGAATAAAATTAGAAGGTAAGAAGGAATTCTTGGTTGAGGTGTTGAAAGATGGTGAGCCCATTGGGAAAAATGTCGAAAGGTGGTCCACCGAGCTGGCTACACGATGTAGGGCTCGTTTGGGTATTTGCAAGTCAAATTTTGTAGATAAATATCCAAGAGTTGTGGAAAATGTTATACAAAAAATGGAAAAATATTTTGATATTGCCGGTGGACGGATCTTTAGAAAACATTACAAGCACAAGATGCGAATTTTGATGAATAATTTTAGATACAATTGTAGAAAATCAATCATGGAGGGAAAAGATAGGACATACTCCTCTCTAACTCCCAAACAGTGGGAGGCATTAAAGGAAAGTATGTGTTCCTCATTATATTTGTCAAGGAGGAACAAAGGAAAGAAATCAAGAGATACTGTGAGGGATACATATTCATTTGGTCGAGGCGGGTTGCAGGTGAAAAAAGACAAATTTGCAGTAAGTGTGTGTATTTTTGCTTGAATTTATGTTGTGTCATTTACTTAGATTTGTCTATTAAACTATCTGTATGTTAAAACTTGGCATTGTCTTTTAGATGGAATATAGTAACAAAGAACCAAGTGCACAAGACATTATGAATTATATGGTAGCATTGGGTTCTAGAAAATATGACAGTAAGATCCAACAGAAAAATACATTGTCGCAAGATATTTTGCTACCATCTGTTGGGGTTGAAAGATGCAAGGCTATAACAACCATTGTAAATGTATATGTCAACATGAGTAATGGGTACGAACATGTAATGCAATGCATATACGAGATCAATGATACACTTTCGAAGTTGGTTTCCATCGTTACACCAATAGTTTCTGCCTAGAATTAGCATAAGGACAATGATTCATACAAGGTAAGTTTGTTGTATTGATGAAGGGTATTCCACTATAATGCACTTCAAGGAAACCACGCATATGATACTAAGGTTGGTAATGAAATGTGATACATAGGAAAATGAGTATGCCATATCATTTTATACCACATACTCTTTATACTGGTGCTCATAGGGTATGGATATTAAGTATGTTATTCAATCAAATAATTGTCTTGTACAATGGTTGAAAGGTTCCAGGATTTCCTTGACAACATGGAACAACAGTCAAGGTTCCACTTGCCACTATGAGGAGAGGGATTTATTCTGCTTTTTCCTCCAATGATTCTACCTTTATGCTTATATTAACACATGACATGATGCTCCTCACTTATAATGTTTCCTTGATTTGTTAGTTGAATTTGGGAAACTGTTGATATTTCGGTTGATGGCACATTCCCTCTTTCCCATTTTATTACTAGTGTGATTCGTGCTTGATTCATAGCCTTCTTATTAGGGTTCAGGGTTATAAATAAGAGGATATGGTTATCTGTTATAGGGTGACCCCGTGCCCCTCCTTATCTAGGTAAATGTTACAATCCAATTTCTATCTGGATTTTAATCCTTGTTTATCTATAGTTTTGTTGAGATGTTCACATCATGACTTATTTAGAATTGATACTTTTCCACTACATCACAGTGTCACACAAATTCTAGCTTATGACTAGAGTTCCATAGTGTTCTTGGTAGTTACCTAGGGTATACTTGTTTAATGGGTTAAGGTTTTCTACTCTCGGGTTGTGATCATAATGACCACAAGACTCTTGATAAAAACTGGGAAATTGTCCATTCAGATTTATCAGGATTGATCTTGTAACAAAGAGGGTTATAACTGTGAAAAATAATCTTTTCGAATGAACTATGTGTTGACTATATAGGAATGTTAATAGTTGCAGCTATGTAGTATTTTATTATGTCATTGCATACATAAATGAATATATCTGTATGCATTGCACATAAATACATGAACATATATGTATGCATTGCATTTACATTGATAGAGATTGGATAAGGATACTTGTAGGTAGTTTGTGTTTTTCATACTCGGAGATCATATGAAGGACATTTGAGACTCACATCCTTCAAAGTTCATTTGTATGCTTTGTGAGGAAAGAAATAGTCCTAAATCATTAAAAAAGATCAAACATCTTCCAATTGTGTCTCATGGACTGAACATGGAGGCTCAAATTATTTTATTGATAACCAATTAATTAAAAGTATATGTGGTCTATTTTTCATGCTTCCCCTCATAAAACCTCCTTTTACATATATTGCAGTGGTTGTACTTAATTTGTTTCATGCTACAAGGGAAAGCTCGTCATTCACTTGAGACCCTAACCTTGAGTGCATCATAGCTCCCCCCATTCATGATGCATATCATCAAGAAAAGAGAAATGCTTCCAAATAAGAACCAAATACAAGATGCTTCAAAGGACATCCCCATTTTATTATATTTGTGGGTATTTTTTACAACATATGTAAGTTTTAATGAGTTTCCTCTTAAATTTGTAACATGCAATCTCACAATCAATCAAAATGACAAAATAATAACTAACTGAAATGTTCAACAAGCTAGAAAAGTAAGATCAAAGTACTAGTTATGATATTTCGATAATCAATGTCAAATGAATACATGGGACATGATTATATAATGCTACTAAGAAATTCAAATAGAACAAGTTCCAAATACTAAGTTTCACCTCAAATTCTCTCACCACGAAGTAAAAACTTTAACTTTCATATAAATTCTTTAAAGAAATCCATAAATTTAATCTGGGTAGGATTGTCTATACTAAATGGTTTCACCTCTATCTAAGGGTCCCATGTAAGCATTACCTCTGTTAATATAAAGTAAATGTTAGAACAAAAAGATAATAAAATGTTGGATGTTCAAGTGATTTAGCAATTTGAGAAACAACTTTTGATTCACCTCAATTTCTTTTCTCATAGACTTACCCTGAACCATTAGAACTACAAGTCCTGGAAATATGAGCAGTATCAAAATATTGAATGCAATATTTAGGGAACTTGCACTACATGCTATTAATTGGGATACCCATAGTGCAATTTCCATTGTGTAGAGCATAGGAACCACACTTCAATATTGCTTCAATCAGGAATAATAGTTCCTATGTTGTTAGAAGAGTTTACTTTTGGCATTGGTATTTCCACCGAGTGCTTCGAATAATTTTGAATTAATTTTGAAGAAGTAATTACCACCCATTTCTTCCCTCGTGAAATCCTCACAAATCATTTGTAAATATATTCTCTCAGTCCTTTAGGGTGCTTCAAATACATTAAATTAGCATTGTTATTTTGAATAATTTCATAGAAATAAATACCACCCAGTGCTTCCCTCTTGCAATCCTCACAACATCTGAGTAATTTTAGATCTTGTGAATGGTAAGTTGATGTAGTTTTGTTGAGTCTCTATGTCTCAAGAGATCTTTGTAGTTCTCTTCCCATTATCTAGATATAGACAATGGTAATATTTATACAAAACATAAAGAGTTCCTAGATGTCGAAATGACCTGCAGTCTTGGAGTAGTGCGAATCTGAAATAAACTTCTTGCAATGCTCACCAACTAGAACACATAAATGTTCAAGGCGAAAGGTCAAATCATCCTAAAAACAATGATTTGTAACTGGATTACCTATGTGATTTCTTGGTATATATTTGTATAAAGTGGGTTCCTTGTCAACAAGTATCTATAAAAGTGATAAGTGTGTCAAGTAGTGGAGTAGTGTTGAGTAGTGATAACTAATAAGTAGTGGAGTATTGGAGTAGTGTTGAGTAATGTTGAGTAGTGATAAGTGATAACTATTTATAAAAGTGATAGATGGTGTTTCCATTGGTTCATTGCTTGTACAATGCGATACAACTACTAGTTATATGTTGAGTAATTTAAGATGATGTGAATGGTTTTGATATAGTTTTTTTTAGTCTCTAGGTCTTAAGAGATTCATATTCTATGTGATTGAACTGCCCTCCGGGTCTCCACTTATGTCCATTAATTTGTCTGAGGATATAAGGAAATGATTTTATCAACTTTACCATGTAGTGAACAGTAACTAGGCTATGTTAGTGAAAATGTGAAGTGCCCCATTATCAACCAGATCCACTAAATTTATCAATTCTAAAATTTTGATGCTATTCTAATAGAATGGAATATTTACAACATCCCTTGTTCACATATTTCTATTTGCATTTTAACAAAATAAATGTGCAGCATATTTCTATCTACATTTGAACAAAATAATTGTGCAACATAACTATGAGATAAATCAAAATTTATAAAGCACATTTCCATTTCATGCAAGAATTGAAATAGTCTAAGATAATGCTTGCAGAATACCTGGACTTGGTAGTTTATATACCATTTTCGTATCTCCCGTTTCCTCTTTTGGTAGCTTCCCTTCGCCAAACTTATTGACCAAACCAACAAACCACCCTACCGACCAGCTTATCGTGCTGACCTTAGGAAACCAACATGTTTCCTAACCTCTGATCCCACAGTCTCATAATCCCCATAGCAGCTTCCTTAATTCAAAATCTCTCAATCAATAATGCAGTTTCACCCTCTTCCTTTGAGATTCCCACCTCCACATATCCCTGAGTTAACCCCCTCCTCGGTCTTCCTCATTATCTCCAAAAAAAATACTAACTCTAATTCTTCCCAAAGAAAACCCACCCCCTTCTCCTCCGTGAGACCTTCCTTTAATATCCATTTTCCTCCTCCTTCCTTCATTCTTACTCTACCTCTTCCCTATAAAGTTTTGGGACTATAAATCATTAATACCCTTACACAATTCAATATTTTTAATAATGATTCAATATCGTTACCCAATTCATGGTTGTCTTGAGCAGTTAAATACTTTAATGCTTAATTAAGTGGGTACACTTTGAGTTGACTTATGTTTATTTATTTGTAGAATTATTATTATTACTTGCTTGTTTACAAAACCTTTCATTTAACAATGACTCAATGCACTGCTTCAATATTTAAATGTGGTAGATAACATAATAATTACTTTGACTTTCATGGAGAGGATATTTAGTTTCTTGTTACTCAATCCATTCTAATTTAATCATAATGTTTTATTATTTTCAAAATAAAATTTAAATAATCATTTAAAGTGGATATTATAATGATATTAAGTTACAATATCGCTTTTCATTTGGTTAAACCTCTAACAATAAAAATGATAATAATATATATTTTATAAATCATGTAAAACATTTGGAGAGTTAAATAATTCTTTTAATTATATCCAATGAAGCTTCTAGGTGTATCTAACAATAGTTATACCATTATTAATATTATTATTAAACTTAATAATCAATAATAACACGTAATAATAATACTAATTCTTTTTATTAATGGTGAATAATAATAGTAACATTTATTTGTTTAATATATAAGTAAATTTGTATAAACATAGTATCTTTATATTAATGAACTAGGTACCCTTAATGGTTAATTAATCTTGATTAATAGTTAAACAATAAAATTCTGCAGTGTTAATGTTTTATATATGATGGTTCACATTAGCGATACCTATCTTAATTGTTTATTGCAGTGTTTACATACAATGCCTAATTAATTTATTTCACGCACTATCAACTTAACCATTCATTATCTAAGTTGATTAATATATATCCTTAACTCAGTTATCTATGACAATTTATACCACTATTCAAATGACAAGTATGTTGTACATCAATACTATCGTACATGTAGAAGGTGTGCATGTGTGGCCAGTGTATTCACAAGTCATACATGCACTTTAAACAAACACCATCCCACCTATGCATACATGCTAACTAATAATAGTGATTTCCCCATGCAGAAAGAGAAAGCATTCATATTTTTAACATTCTCAGTTATTTAATAGTTAATCCATTTTATGATTTGATATCCTTTCTTTATGTCCTTATTGACTTAACCAGTAAATACAAATATGGGTACCTTCTACCACTAACTCAGTATCAAGGAATACCCAACCCTCAACAGTACTATCTAACACATCCTCCCATCCTAACCTGCGTCTACATCCTCCCATCCTAACCTGTGTCTACATCCTCCCTATCCTTCCTCTGCTAGTATAGAAGTGGATTTCGGCTTCACCGACCTGACCGCATAAGAACCTGAGAGCGATAGCGTCGGCTGAACATCAGACCTAGCCTCTCCTAGCAGGTGTCTGACCATCATCATCACAACAACTTGGGGAGTGTGTCTCAGTACAACCCTCCCATGACCTCGGGTATCATAGTAACATAGGGTGGGAAATACATCCATCCCTCTCAACATACTGGGTCTATACCCTATCAAATTGTTCTCTGCTGCTATCAATATTATCAGAGTGTGTCATCGTATCATCTGTTTGGTCAATTAGGTTCCTTGTATAAGTTTGTGCTAATCCACACATCATATTTAGTAATTGGCTATCACTTAGCCCTTGTGCCCTGTGTGTTATTATTTTGAAAAGAATACATGTTCATAACAAGCATTCCACTTGATCATTAATTGATCCATATTATCATCATTATTTCATTTCACGTAACAATTCTGGTCATAACAACTACACATGCCATATAATAATTCATTCATCCACATCACCATATGTTATCCACATACCATATAATATATTTCACATTTTATAAATGAAAACATTTAAACATATACTATCATTGTAAAATACAAGAATCCCATGATAATCTCAACATTGTACCCACATAAACATAGTAACATAATAATGGTAACATCATAACATAGTAACAAGATATAATTTGGTTTATCATGTCTTAATTATAGTTTACTCAGTCGAATTAAGTCCTACACATAAAATGTTGAGTTAATTCATATTAGAGTTTAAATACCAAATGTCGAAATATGGGGCATTACATACACCCACCCTTCAACAAGCTTCATCCCGAAGTTATTGTCATCGCAATCTTAAGGGAAAATTTTAATGGACTATATTTATGCCTTACCGCTAGAACATCTTATCCTTACGAGTCCCATGATCAAGGTGCCAATACAATATAAGTTTACTTATTTCATCACAAGGGATGTGTTGTCATATTACATACTACATGTTATGTATGCAATTGGTTTGATTTCATCATGCTTCATCAAATAGAGTTTACCCCAAATACTTAACATTCTAACATGCTTTGCAGTTACTTTATATATCATGATTCACAGGAAGACCTTGTCACTTCACATTACATTTCATTAGGTTTTAAATGTCTTATTATGACTCATCTACAGGTTCTTAGCTCCATTGACTTGTTTCTAACAACACTACTTACCTACATTATTTAATGTAGTCACTTAAAAGTTTCCTTGGTCATTATTATTAATATCATTTTCTTCTCTAGGTCATAAATATTAAATCTCAATAAGTTAAATGTTGAGTAGAGTATCTTTCTTCCATAGCCTAGGAAACTCATGCTTTCTATCAACAAAAAAAATCTATAAAACAATCATCTATGCAAGGAACACCATGTTGTCACATCCAACTTATCTAGCACCTCTAGGTCAAAATAACTTGAGTATAAAGGTCCATTAATGCAATCTATACTTCTTACTAGATACATATACATTCTTAATCCTATTTATTTATTTAATTATTTTTAATTTCTTTTATACTACTTATGTACTCACTCCTATTAATTTTATTTATCCTTGTCATCCTTATATATTTAACTTTATATTATTCCTTACTCACTCTTCCCTTGCATAGTAAATACTCTAGTTCTCACGTGATTTTTTTTTATATTATAAAATCTTATTTAGTCAATACTTTTCAACATTAATTTCTAATATATTTTCTAGTGCCATTAAATACTCAATGATCTATAAAATTTAAGTCCATCTAATTGTTTAAATAAACAAATTTACTCATGACTCCCCTTTCATGTTTAGAGGTGTTTTCCACTATTGACATCCATGTAAGGGAATTGGCTTTTTATTCATAATTGAATCGATCCTTTTGTTTACCCCTCTCGAAAATGGAATGATAATGTAAAAAATGGAGCAATACTTTTAAGAGTCTTAGATGCCTTTCTACATAGGATAGATCCTCATATTCCTCTTTGTAGCATGTGAAAACTTTTCCTTTCAAGTAAACAATCATGGTATGTCTATTATTGAAACATGGTTTACACTTTTGAGTATTTTCATATACTTGAAGTACTGTTCAGTTTTGATCTTCACTCTTCAACAAAATTTGGTTAATTAATTAATTTATTTTCTTAAATTAGTATTGTTGCATGTCCCAACATACTTATTGCAAACCAACTCAACTATCTAGGAAATCAATGTAATCTACTCTCCCATTATTGGTCTTATAATCCTACTCTAGCTTCTTAATGCAAGCTTAGCTTGATTTCAAAACATTATAGTTTAGACTCTATTTAATGACCATAACCACTCAGCACTCTCATAGTGAAACATGCCACCTATATATATTTTGTTTCTTTACAATTTTCATAAGATTAACATTTGATCTCTTTTATCAACCTAATTGATTTCTCACAAATAACTAAATACACTCAATACAGTTAAGTTAAAACATTCACAACATGAAAAAAAATACATTAGAGTTTAACTAAAAAGTATATATATCATATATATAGAGTTTAACTAAAAAGTATATATCATATATATATATATAAGAAAATCACAATTGTTTACTATATTATTTCATTTGGTATATCCGTCCAACACTTTTGATTAAAAAAAATTTATAAACCACTTTATGGATAACACCACATAAGGTCATTAAACCTTCGCACATAATCATTAACATAAATGTTTTATTCCACTTACAAAAGTTTACTAGTTTACCATGACAACCAACTCGTGTTGTTTTATTGGAAATACTTAAACATCATATATATATGATAAGAAATGATTACCTAATAGAAAGTTCCCTTCTTTATTATTATTATTATTATTATTTTAAATTAATTAAATGAGAAATTTCTATTATATATCTTAATTAGTTAATTAAGATATATGCACTTAATTTCATGAACTTAATTAGTTCTAGCATATGTGCTTTTAAGAGGATGAGTGGCTTCTCCAAGCCTAAGTTTGGAGTCTAATAAACTCTCTTACAAATTTACTTTTCTTGAGCAATCAAAACTAGTCCAGCCTTTTAAAGATGTACATAATAGATACCTAATAATTCCAAAGTTAAAGTGACTTAATAAAACCCATATGTTAACTAGATTGAGATTTTAGGTAAAGCACAAATGAACCTAACACCCTAGTGAATCATATACATTGACATAATATTCAAAAGGACTACTGCCCTTATATCATATCCTTTAGTGTATAATAAATTTAAGAAATTACAACCAACTAATTTAAGAAAAGACAACCAATAGGGGTGCATCCATGGAGCTGGGTTACAATTTTTGGAAAGGTGATTTCAGAAAAAATGAAAAAATGTACCTCGATCGAGCTTTTATTAAACTCTCAATCGAGGTTTTAACACCTCAATCGAGGTTTCTATAAACCCTCGATCGAGCTTCTGATAAACCCTCGATCAAGAGTTTCAGACCTCGATAGAGGGTTAAAAATGACCTCGATCGAGCATTTTTAATCTTCTATAAATAGGCAACAACCCATCATTTAATTCACTTCGTTTGTTGGATAGAAAATGGTCATTTATATTCATTTGTCGATATGGGTTGTAGATGTGATTGATCACATGTATGACTCCAATCAATCACATCTATAACACCAATTACTTTACGACTAATATCTATTCATAAAATCTAGAGGAAGTGGCAGTAGTAATGTGTTTAATCGTTTTTTCTTCAAGGTATGTATTATTATAACCTACAAGTATATCATTCTTTTAGTCGAAATTATTTTTTATTAAATTTTATTATCATATAATTCTATGTTTTAGAGACCTTAATCAAATTGATAGCTTGATCTTGACATTGTATTTCCATCTGCATTGAATGTAAAGTTTCATTTAATGAAGTCTTCCAAAAGATGCTTGGATGCCTTGTATTTTGAATCCCCATTTGAATCAGGGATGATTTTAAGGAACCATACTTATTTAAAAGTGTATAAATGTTGGCGAATATTACCAATTCTTAAAAAGCAAATTATAAGATGATTGGAGATATTTTTCAAAAAATATTTTAATTTCCAAGGATTTTATATCGTTTATATAATAATTTGGTGATTTTTAGGGTGAAAATATTTTACCCCATCAAAATTGGGCGAAACAGGGCTTCAAAAAATGCAAAATGACGAATCTTTTTTGGGAAAAAAACATGAAAAAATAGCCCGTTGGGCTAAAATTCGCCCCTAAAATTATCCCTAATCTGAATTCATGTCATTGAACATTTTCAATTCTTGTTGAAATGAGAATTAATATCATGTTTAGTTTCCATACTTCTTTTTTTTTGGATCTCACATCTGTCATAACACATTTTCTTTTATTTATTTTCCTCCACTCTTAGCATTATGAAACACCAAAACAATTAGTCATGTGTTATTGATGTAAATTCTTATGTCATTCAATAATTTACTAGCAAAATTAACTACAAATGTGTGGCACAATAACAATTTTGAAGAGTAAACAATGGACATTGCTATAATCCAAGGAAATGAGGTCATTTTTTTTCATGCTCACATTTTCATTTCTTTAAAGGTACTAAAAATACTTTGCTCCTTCGTATATAATTTTTTATTTTAAAAAACTACAATTATGTGATATGACTCTAAATGTAACACTAATTTTTATCTTAATCATTCTATTATATTTCACCCTGGGATTTGGGCTTTAAATATCTGTCCCGAATATCTATACCATAGGTAGATCGTAGTCCTGAGAATCCAGGTCGAGTGGACACAACTCACCTAAGTTCAGCTCATCAACTGAATTGCATGCATCATTGCTCTGATTGGTTCAATGCAAAAAGAATACTATGACAATGATGCATGCAATTCAGTTGATGAGTTTAACTTAGACGAGTTGTGTCCACTTGACCTGGATTCTTAGGACTATGATATACCTATGGTATAGATCTTCGGGTTATATATTTAAAGCTCAGAGCCCCAGGGTGGAATAGAACATGACGATTAAGATAAAAATTAGTGTAAATTCAAAGTCATATCACATAATTGTAGTTTTTTAAAATTAAAAATTATATACGAAGGAGCAAAGTATTTTTAGTATTTAAAACATTTCACTACATTTATGTACTACATTGTATACACATTGGATATATTGCTGATAGGAATCAAATGATGTTGAAATTCCTTACCAACCATTGATGACATAAACAAGCTAGATGTTGAATTCTAATGAAAACACACCATGATACTACTTGAATATAAGCATTCAAAAAAATTAAATGCATGTAGTTCACAGACTCTAAAATTATTGTTAAAGCCTCAAAATTAATCCCTGGCATCACCATCAAGGTTTCACAACTATTGGTTAAAGTTTTGAGTTAGCATGCTAGGATGCATTGAAGGGTTTATTGTATCTACATCATGGTCATTTTGCTACAAACAATAGTTTGTCCACTTGGTCACTGCACACAATATTCATAATCAATGTCATCTATATTGTTGTTTAAATCCATGTCTCTTTTCAACATAGAGTTCAATGTTTTTGTTAATATCTTTGGTCCAGAAAAAATTTAAACTTCATTAAATTTAGTTATAAGGAGGGTCGCAAGGTTGCATATATGGGGCGCAACATATTATTGTCACTATGAAAAAACATTTTTTTTATGAGTGGAGCGAGTTGACATGTCATGTTTATTTCATGATTCATATCCATTTTCTATATCTTAATGTACTCGTGTCTAGATGAAACAAATTGGTAATAGGTTATAATTGTCAATTATGTTTATGTACACAATTATCTATACAATGAGAGAGTTCTAATTATATGTTCTAGGTGAACTATGGAAAGAGTTTTCTTGTTCCCTAAACTTTGATTCCTCTTTAATAGTTTCAAAAAACTAAATCTAAAAAACAAAGGACAACTTCCCTTGTTACTAGAATATTTCACTATGGTTATGAGTATTATATTATTGCTCCTTCAATTCTTCCTCTTATGCATTTATATTCTTATCATCTATTTGGATATGAAAAATAAAAAATAAAAAAAATCTTTATATTTATTACAATGTTGAGAATAAGTATCCTTCTTCTTTTTCTTTTTTATTTTATATTTCATTATTTTATATTTTTTTACTTATGTTTTTTTTTTTAATTTTTACATTTACTATCTTGAAAAAATTATAATTTCCCATTTATTCTTATGTAATTTTTCTTTTAAATTCTCTTAGATGGGTCCTTGAAACCCATTTCTAAAATTTCCTACATGAACATAATATTATATATAGTATATATAAGCTAAAGCTTATATCCCGAAAAAATATGCTAGTATATTGGTAGTCATGTACAAAGCTTTTTTTCAAGCGTTTAAGACTAGCTTGATTGAGGGTTTCATAAAACCTCGATCGAGGTTCCGATAAAACATCGATCGAGGTATTTAAATACCTCGATCGAGCTTAATACCTCGATCAAGGGCCTAAAAAATAGAGATTTAGCCCTCTTACAAGAAAATCAATGTTTCTATGTGTCTTCTAAGGGTGTAAACCCTGCCATTCATGGCACACAACTGAGCGGAGTTCATACCAATAGATTTGTCACCGAATCCTCTATCCATTGAGATATCATGCATGTGTTTTGGCATTCATATGGGTTTTTTTTAATTAGTTCTAAAACTTACACTTAGAAAACCAGACAACAACTTCGAAGCAGCTCAAAGAAAAATATGCAGCGTAATAGATACGCATCCAAAAATTTCATAAAAATGCACATCCCACACATCAACGTGTCCTCTTCAAAAGGGTGTCTTTGGTTTTTCAATTTTTGAAAACAGTGAAAAAAAGGCTAGGATGGACACACATGTGTATAAAATGATGTTGAAATTAGATGTGGTCACTTTCGAAAAATAATAAATAATTGTATATTGCGAAATAAATTAACAAAAAAATATGTAGACCACAGTGCATTATGTGTAGATCATGCTCATATATATAAAAAAATTTAAATTATTAATGTAAGATTGAATTATTGGGGTTGGACACAAGCCACTTATTAACTTCTTCAAATTTTTAAGGTCACACAGTTCATTAAATGAAAATTTTCACACATTAAATGACATCGAAATATTTTAAAATAAATATCATTGGGAAGCCAACATAATATTCTACAATTTGTTTTTTTACTACAAGTCGAAATTCACATGGCATATATGCGTTTTGAGGGCTTCTATCTAGCACATGAGTAAAAAATCAGGTTTTCATTGCCAAATTTGGCCAAAAAGTGTTACCCATAGCAAGTTTAGGTAAATCATAAGTGCAATTGTATATTTCAAATGACCCCATGTAATTCCTATCACTTTCAAGATTTATTTATTGTTAAAATTCTCTTCTTGGCATGATATTGAAAGCATATCAATCAATGCTACCAAATTTCTGGCATTGTTTCGATCTACTACTTGCATTATTCACTTCACTTCTATGACTACCATAAATAGTAAATTTAATTAGACTCAATTACCAACACTCTCTTCAATGTTGTCGTATACAATAACTTGGCTAGTACACCAAGTACATATTATTAGTCTCACGTTATACACAAAATAAGATGACTTAAATATTTAAAGTAATGACTTAAGTTTCCAATAGTGCAATCATTGACTTGTACATCATTGATCTTGGCCTACAACATCTCTATAAGTACTTGGCACAATTATCTATATGACAAGCCTCCTAAATCATCAATCATACCTTAGTCTATTTCCACAATGTGAGGGGTGTATCTTTATTGAACATGATTACTAGTGTATGGTACAATATATTTACTTCTCACAAAGTACATTATCTAAGTATTACACTTTTAATACTACAATTTATCACATATTTTAACATTTTAACTTCATTATCAAGGTGTAAGTCAATAGACACACAAGTTAAAAGAACTACAAAACACACGCTAATTTTATTTACTGAAACTTCCTAAGTGAATCTCATACCCTTATTTCTATTTAATCATAATTGCCATTTTATATATGTGATTTTTAATCATTTCATCCCTTAATGCCGCATTTACCCTACTTGCAAATGCTTGATGTTATAATTTCCTTTTAAACTTATTGTTATCATTTCCCGAAATCTCCAACTAATTGAACTACTTCAAAGTTAAAAATAAATTATTAATATAATTAACTATTAATATCATCTAAATAATATTAATAAATTAAAAATAAAACATGAATATATCTTAAAATACATGAATAATTTATAAATATTCAATAAAATTGATAACTTTGAAAAGTCAACAGTCAAAACCAATCAATAAAAAATCAGTGATTGTGGTTAACTATCAACCTTATTTACCAAAGTGAAAATTAAACATAGAATTTTTAAATATAGACTTAATATATAAATTTTACATATTTAATCATTTTAATAAATATAAATTAATCCTCAATTATAATAATTAAAACACAATTCATAAAAATGGAGTAAATATAAAATGTAAATCTATTTTATAATTTTCTTTAAATCTCAATCAACAAGTACAAAATGCAAATTTATTTTATTTCTCAAGGCTCGTAAAACCTTAAACACTTCCATATATTTGCACTAAAACAACTCCTCTTACAAAAATTAGTAACATATCTTCTCAAATTTTTTTTTTTTTTTTCAAACAACATCTTTTAAAAAAAAATTATTACCTACTGGCACGACTTCCTCTGTATCCGTAGGCCACTCACTGCAATTTACAAAGTGTAGATCAGAGAAACTCTCATACACGCAAAGCAATATATCTTAACCATGGATATATTAGTTTGAAATGCTTGACAGCAAACCAAGTGGTGCAGGTTAGTACGTGCACAACAACGAGATTAGACGGATAGCAAGACAATACGAACCTACTTTTAATTTTCCAACACGGTAACAAGAGAAGAAATTTCTCTCAAAATTTTAAGCAATGGAATGGTGTGGATTCCCATGCTCCTTCAACAATCAATGGAAATGTTCTGGTTTCAACATTGTACACTCCACCACTGCCTAACACGCGACCCAATAATTTCATAAATAACATCATGCAATAGTTAATGTTGAAACCAGGCCCAAGCATGATCATTTATTGAGAGGTACTGGTGAAAGATAGAGAGAATTTAATTAAAAATGCAGGTAACAGAACCTGATGGATGGTTGCGTTGGTGGTGGCATCATATGTGTAAGGTATTTCCTCTAAATGATTGTTGAAGAAATTACATTTGAAAGCCGAAGAACATTAGCATCTACTTTCTTTCACAAGTGGGTTGAAGACAAGGAAATAACGAACCATTTTAAGGAAATAGACAAGAATGATGGCTCCAGAAAAGCCAATTTTGAAGAGATAATAAAAGAATTATACGCCCACTTTAAAAATCTATATCTGGATGAGGAGGAGGTGGACCCTGTGGATATTGAGAAGATGCTTCAGGATATACCCAATAAAGTCAGTGCGACAGAGGATCATGGGAAAAGAAATATCAAAGGAATAAATAGAATCGAATCCAGATAAGGCACCGGGTCCATATAGTTTCTCCATTCATTTTTCTAGAGCTTGGCAATATAATACTAGTCCAAGCGGCAGTGCACATATTCCAGTCGACAAAAGGGAGAAAGAGGTAAGATTATCACGCTAGCTAATGCATTTGATAGAGGCCGCCATTCTTTTCTTGTTTTTATGTTTTCTCTCTTAATTAAGACACATGATCATCTGAAAGGAGTTATCTTGCTGCCTTACAACAACACTTGTCTTCATATCAAAGAACGACAATGAGCCATCTGCTCAATGCTGTGGCACTTGTTTTTGTTGGGATCCAGTCTATTCATCAAATTGATGTAGTGCTGTGTTAGAAAAAGGTCTAGCAAACTTCAATATACCCTTGGTATAACATTGCAAACCGAACAAGGATTGGTATTACAATAAAATTTATTGACTATAATTTAAATTTCCCAATGGCAAATATAATCCCGTTTGTTTATTCAGATCTGGATACACATGTCGTTTTAGAATATCCCGTTCCATAAGCGTTTCAACAATTACTACATTCAGATTCATCAACAAATACAATCCATACACAGTTTGGTGACTATAATAATATAAACAAGGTGACTATAATAATATAAACAAGGAAAAGTTGCAAAGCAACTAAGTCCCTGCCTAAGCGATCGCTAGGAGTACCAGGAAGTTTAATTGTATCCTTGTCAAAGAAACAAAGATTCGTGAACTGATGAGTTCTTGGAACATATGACTATTTGATGACAATAGTGAGAATGGATTACCCAATGTTTATTGAAATCTCTGGCCTTCATCATCATTTATTGCGCCGAGAGGCGCATTCTACAGCCCGGTATGAGGTAGAAGTGTGATTCCGTGCTCAACGTGGAGATGACACGTGTCACATAAAAAAGTGGGCTTATATATCTATATATATATATACAAGTCGGCTTAATAATTAATAATCTTAGGTGTATATATATATATATATATATATATATATTTGTAAGTAAATCAAAACACCTATACACACTTCAAAACAATACGTACAACCTGGACCTTCGGAATAAGGCTGAAAGCAATTACAGATTTGTCTCAGGTATGCGAGTGCAATTGTTGAACCAGGGTTTGCACCTCGAAATTAATTAATTATTAAATGGGATGTAAGCTCTGTTTCCATGTACACACAGGCACGCTATAATTCCTCTAAAGACTCTTGAGGAAAACCCGATTACTAAACTTCTAAACGAGGTAAGAAGATGAATCAACATTTATTGTTTGAGCTTTGATTGAATTATATGTATATATAGACTGTGAAAATGACGTCCATGAACAGGAAGAGTGCAAAAAGATAGGAATTGTTCAATCCAATGGTTGGGTGCACTACGCAATTCATCGTCCAGAGCCGCACATCATGCTGTTCCGAAGGTCTCGCCAACATATAAACTCGGGGAACCCTAATTCACTCATCAGACAGCAACCACGGGCTCGAGAAAATGAAGCTAACAACGCCACAAACACCAACTGAATAAAATTCATGGATGAATAAAATTCAGTAGATCATCATTTTACAGTTAGAAGTAGAATATGTAAATTTAAGTTTGCCTGTCATAATTTTGCAGACATGTGTTCGTTTCATGTGAATATATATCTATTGGAGAGTTGTTACAGAAAGATTTGCTCCTGTCATTAATGTGTAACGCTCTAAGTTTACGTTGAAATATATGTTACTATCTGTTGCAATAAAAACCAGCGTAGATCCAAATCCTAGGCTCTATTAAGCGCAGAGAGGGATCAAATCTCCCGAGGTGCAAACCTCCTTTAGTGCAATTACTGGTGGAATTAACAAAATATAAAGCAAGTCAGCAAAACTTGAAAGATATACATTTAGAATACAAAAATAAGACTAGTAATTACCAACATTTAAAGTTCACTAATACCATATATTACTAGTGGAATTAACAAAATATAAAGCAAGTCAGCAAAACTTGAAAGATATACATTTAGAATACAAAAATAAGACAGAACAAGCAGCGTGAATAGAAACATGAAAATAAATTAGTTGAAAATATAAAAGGATCTGGCGAGCATAGTCGACAACATGTTGCTTGAACTTGCGTATTTCGGAGAGCATCTGCCAGAAAAAGGGATTCAAAACATTTGTTCTCTGCGCAAACAATCCGGCCAGGCCATTGCGGCTGGCCCATTCATATTTTCATATTTTGATGAATCATACCATCAGGGAAGCTAAGAAGACATTGGTATCCATCCCATAAAGAGAAAAATACATCATTTTCATTATTTCATTAATCAATCAGAGAAAATAAATATTTTCACTCTTTTCACTATTTCAGGGCTCAACTATTTTCACTGGTCTGGATTGTATCCCTTAAATTTAAAAAAATAAAATATTTTCGTTATTTAATAAAGCAAAAGTATTTTCTTATAATATTTTCATTATTTCATGAATCACGGAAGAAAGATCACATTTTCACGGTGGTCTGCAGTCTATCCTGTGCATACGACCTTCCTAAAAAATATTTTCATTATTTCATATTCAACGGGAGAAGAGATAAAAATTTGCGTTATTTTTCAAAAAATATGATAATAAATTTTCTTTATTATCAGCTGGAAAATGGAACGTTACATGATTGCAGAGCATGAACCAACATTCTCCCCCTCAAGAAGGTAATATTTTCATTATTTCATCAATCAACGGGAGAAATTATTGAAGTTCTGGTCTCCATCCTTAAATACATTTTTTCAGAAAAAAATTAACATTTTCATTATTTCATCAATGAACGGGAACGGGAGGAAGGATAAAATGACATGATTTCAATTGACGGGAGAAATCTTGACATTTTCATTGAGAATGGAAGCTTACACGACTGCATAATCGCATATCATGAATACACGATTTTCCCCAAAAATGAAGATAATAGGTTTCATCTTTCCATAAATCAACGGGTGTCTTTTCGAAAAAAGAAGATAACATTCTCTTTATTTTAGAAAAGATAAAATTTACATGATTTCTTTAATCGATGGGAGAAAAGAGAACATTTTCATTATTATTTCTTTAATCAGCTGAGGATTGGAAGCTTACACTATTGCAGACCATGAATCCTAAGTCCAGGTCAATTCCGTACACAGAAAAGGTGCGTGCATGGCCTCCAAGATAAATTTCTTTCTCATACACAGAAAAGGTGCCGACATGTTAGTAACGTTACATCACCTGACAAGATCTCCCCCATAATATTCACTTTCACTATTATTTTTTGCCGACATGTTAGTAACTTTACATCCCGTGACAAGATCTCCCCCATAATATTCACTTTCACTATTATTTTTTGCCGACATGTTAGTAACGTTACATCAGGTGACAAGATCTCCCCCATAATATTCACTTTCTTTCAAGATCTCCCCCATAATATTCACTTTCACTTTTATTTTTTGCCGACATGTTAGTAACGTTACATCACGTGACAAGATCTCCCCCATAATATTCATTTTCACTCTTATTTTTTGCCGACATGTTAGTAACGTTACATCACGTGACATCACGTGACAAGATCTCCCCCATACTGGGCTGTAGAGCGCCTCTCGGCGCAATGAAGTTATGATCAGTGAGATGCCACAAATGGTCCTCTTAGTAGAGAAGAACTTTAATTAATGTACTTTTGTTTTGGGAATTTTATTATTGATGGTCATTTTTGGGATATTGAAACAAGTATATGTCAGTCGCCAGTGTTTATTGTTGATTGATATTTCATGTTAATGTTTATTG
>LPNX011013297.1:0-250826 GCA_001517045.1 Pseudotsuga menziesii
CTGCTGAGAGAGGCCGTACAGTGTACCTGTACAGTACTGCAGTAGTGCTGAAGCAGTGGGTGCACAGAAATCGTGGTACATTGCTGAGATAAAGACAGAGAGATGGCCGTACAGTGTAGTGGGCACTGGTTCCAAAGTTTGGTGCTGTTTTCGAGCTGTTGGACTGTGGTACTTGTGAGATAAGTACTGTGAAATTAATGCTGAATATTTAGTGCTGTACATTTTCATGTAAAACTTTCTTCTGAAGCTCCACAATAAAATTACTCTCTTGCTGGTTTTCCCCAAAGTGTGGGGTTTTTCCAGGGTCTAATTTGACCAAAAATACTGTGTCTTAAAATGTGTGTTACAGTCTGCCGCTATTTATGTTTTTCCGCTACTAAATGTGCTTTATAAACAGTATATCAGCCTACAGGATAGTTCCATTGAATGGTTAATTAATGTGCTTGATTGTGATTTACTGTTGAGGCCTGATATTGATGGTTTATGAAGTGTTTGACTAAATCTGTAAGTGAACAGAGGTCTGATTTTTTAACAGCATCGAGCAGCTTAAGATTTTTGCTTCGCTAACACCCAGGTGTGTGTAAACTGGCAACAGGATCATTACTAATAATGTAAGTAATTATCACAAATTTTCATATGCTTAGTTATTTCACAACCAAGCCTACAAGAAATATCACGATAATTCCTCATCCATGCATTTGCGTAAAAATATTGTCCTGCCCTTTATAAATTTCATGACATGTTTGGATATAAAATCTATGACTAAACATTAACAGCAACAAAAACGCATATATGTGATGTCCACTCCCATTTGATCCAGACGACAAGATGACTTAATAGCCTATTTAGCTCCATAGGCTATAGTCAGTGAAGACACGAGGGTCGTTACTGATGTCACTTAGCTTAAAAAGGTGATTATTTCCTAAAAGTGACTAATACCATTTTAGATGGTATTGGGTGATCCATGGTATGGAGCTTTAGTGAAGGGTAAAAAGATGGGCAACACCTCTCTTGAAATTATAATATGTTTTGATTTAATCTCTTGATTGGATGCTCTTGTGAGCTCTAGTTTTTTGTTAGAGGTTTTGGCAAAACCTCTTCTATTTTTGGTTTGGCTTCAATGGTGAAATATCCAACCTAGCTAGACAAGGCGGAAATCCACCCGAGGAATCCAATTGAGATTAGTTGGTGATTTGATCTTCAATTTTGTCAAGTAGTGTCTTTCTTGGGCATCTTTCTAAGAACGTCGATTACATCTTGTTGCATATCCATGGGCATTTAAAAGGGAAAAAAAAGCACGAAAGGAACTCGCTTGGGGTTTGAAAGAAATCGATCCACATTGTGGACTTGTGGACTTTCTTGAGCAACCAAGTTTCTTGTTTCAAAGGAGGCCGTGGCACTTTGAGAGGGATGATTTCTCATTGTGCAAAGTTGTGGCCATTGGAGTGTTCGACATTCATTTGACACCCAATCTCCCTTCTTGCAGAAGACAAAAGCCATTCTTGACAGTCAAGTTACCAATTGTTGAGGTCATGGCACAAGTAGAGACTTACGAAGATCGATTGTTGAAATTTAACATGTGTAGGACTTGTGTTGAAATTTAACTGAGATAGTACATAAGATTTTAACAGCAGTAGGACATATGCAGCAATAAAACAAGCATCCACACAATTGAACACAAGATTTTTCACGAGGAAACCTTTTAAGGACAAAAACCCCAAAGCATTAATAATTCATCCTTTAAATGAGATGAATGAGTTTCTACATGACTAGAGATAATTTAATCACAAAACTCTGAGATGAATGTAGATAAAATTTACCCAACAAACTGTGTTGTTCCAGTCTATACAAAATGGATATGTGAAAGCCTTAGCAGGCTCACAATTTACTGCTACTACCAATGATTGTTGGTACCATGTGGACTGTACCTGTTGTTGCCACGTGGACTGTACCTGCCGCTACAACGAAGGACTGTTAACACTCATACCACCTCACCGAAGTCTATTTCCACCTCACAGACGTTTGTTGTCACCTGCTTCAACTTCACCGAGGGTTGTTATCAGCCCTAGCAACTAACACATGGACTATTGCTTCTGTAGAACATCCCTAATAGGGCTCGGTGCCAGGTAGAACAGCCCTAGCAAGGCTCAGGGGTGTTGTAGTGTTTGTAGGGCAGCCCTAACAAGGCTCAGATGCAAGTAAAACAGCCCTAGCAGAGCTCGGGGGTGTTGTAGTGTATGTTGGGAAGCCATAACAGTGCTCAGATGCAAGTAAAACAACCCTAGCAGTGCTCGGGGGTGTTGTAGCAGGCCTTAGCCACCTCACCACTCCCTGCTGCTACCACAGACTACCCCACCATGAGGTGAGGAAGCTCTACTGCTAATGCCATGAAAGACGAAGAGGGAGAGACTAACAGATTACACTAGCCACCGAATTTCCTCAGTCCAAAAGAGTTGCGATAAAGAAGAGGGAGCGAACAAAAAATAAACATGTCTTGTTCTTTTGGAGAAGTGAGTGATGATCTTCAATGATAATGAAAAAATTTGAAATGCTTCTTTTTTTAAAGTGCATCACACATAAGTTGGTTCTTTATTTAGGGCTTTCATTCTTTTTCATCTTTGACCATTGACTTTAAATCTTTTGTGGTTCAATGGTCTTTTTTCTTTGTCTTTGAGCCACTTGGTCCTTCATTTGATGGTCATTTGGGCCAATAGAAATTGTGCTAGGGTTTCTTGGTCCTTCAAGTGATTTTGTGACCTAACAAGCCATCTCAAGAGTTCTACAAGGTCCCCATGGTCCATTCATACCCACTCAAAGTGCATCTTCATAAATAAGGAGGATTATTAAATGCTTTATCTTGATCTCCTCGTTGCCACCAAGATCAAGTGCTAGATCTCTCAACCAGGGGTAGCTAGTCCCTGGAAAAGGTCTTATAGCCCATAGATCAAGGAGAGGAGTGCATCACTTGCCCAGACCCAGTCTAGGACTTATGTTGATGGCCTATTAATTGACCAAGTGCCTCAGCCCCAGGCTGCATCAGATGACTCAATGTCAATTACTTAGTAACTGACCAAGCAACTCTATTCTCCCAGAGAATGCCCTTCATCCCCATGCTGAGGTCCCGGTCCCAAACTAGGTTAATTTCCTGGTAACCAAGTTGCAACAAAAAGGCAGTATAAATGAATACACATGTGAATGGGAAGCCTTGGCAACTCAATTTCCAAAACTAACCAATGACCAACATCTGCAATCATACATACATGGACTAAAACCGCATATTCGAGAAGAGTTAGAATTACATAACACTTCTACCATGGGGGAGGCAAGGCATAAGGCCAAAATTATCAAGAACAAGTTTAAACAATCCACTCAAGGTAGTTTCGACAAAAACTACTTCCAGAGGAATCCTCCCCAATCTGCGAATACAAGAACTTCAAGATAAACACTGCCGCGTCTAAGGGAAGGAGCACAACCGAGTTTAGAAGCCCAAAGGATGAGGGAAGGAAAGTGCAAATATTGTGGAGAAAAATGGGATCCTAAGCACAGATGTTTGCAAAGAAGCAACCCCCAAAAGTTGTATGCATGCGAAGCTGAAGAAGAGGAAAAAATCTCAGAATGTCAAGAGCCAAGTGAGGAAGATACAAGAACCTAGCATAATTGCAACTCATAACTAGAAGATGATACACCAAAGATCTCTTTAGCCGCCTTTACAGGGATATCCTAACCACAAACACTGAAGCTAAAAGGACATTTCAAAAACAACAATGTTTCGATTCTCATAGATAGTGGCAGTACACAACTTTATTAATGTTAATCTTTATAAGGTATTCAACTTATTCATTTATCCAATGCCTAACATGAAGGTTATGGTAACAAGCGGCAAGATTGAAACTTATTCGTTTATCCAATGCCTAACATGAAGGTTATGGTAACAAGCGGCAAGATTGAAAATGTGGGAAAAAGTCATAATGTTAAATTACAAATGTAGGAATATAATCTAGAATCTGACTTCTTTGTTGTACCTCTTGGAGGAGTAGACGTTGTGTTGAGAATCCAATGGTTGCAAACATTTGGTACTTACTCCGCTAACCATCAAGAGCACTTCATCCAGTACTATTGGTTAGGGAAAGAGTACAAATTGTACGATTTCCAACCACCCCAAACTCAATTAGTTACATCACATCAGATGGACAGGCACATTTTACGAGAAGACATAAGGGAGATAAGTACTATTGTTCCGAATTGTATTTGCCTGAATAAATAATAAAATTTCTCTCATACAAGTTTTCCCTTCGGAGTTTTTCCTGGACCAATTTGGTCAAAATTCTGAGTCTAAAAATTTCATGTGTGTTGGCTGAAATATTTTCCTGAGATTGAAAAGTTAGGATGCAAAGAAATTTTCTGAGTTGTTTATGTTGAAATTATCTTATGTGCTTCAATTTAAAAATTTTGAAGATATAAGGGAAATAAGTATTGTTGTTCTGATTTGTATTTTGCCTTAAGAAATAATAAAATCTCTCTCATACAGGTTTTCCCTTCGGGATTTTTCCTGAACCAGTTTGGTCAAAATTCTAAGTCTAAAAATTTCATGTGTTCGCTGAAATATTTTTCTGAGATTGAAAAGTTAAGCTGCTAAGAAAATTTCTGAGTTGTTTATGTTGAAATAATCTCGTGTTTCCAGTTAAAAATTTTGATTTTTTATGAACATGCATATTAGGGTTTGGGCATTAAACAATATGCAGTAAACTCAAATTGAAACCGGGTTGCGGTTACAAAAATAATTCACAAATCCCTCCATAAACAGCTTCATTTCACCCTTACACATGACCCCCCATCCTCCCCTAGCCTCTGCAAAGCCTGCCATAGACTCCTTCTTCATAAAAAGCGAACCTTTCTCACTCAAAGGATTGTGCAGCCCTCTGCCACTCCCCCAAAGCTTTCTAGTGAGCCCTCTTTCCTAGACACTATGCCATCCCGCCTGACCTTAACTCGTAGGCCATGTTCCCCCATATAACCTCTCGTTATGAAATCCCTGGACAACCCCCAACCCGCATCCTATCTCCCCCCTCCTCATGCCACCCGCTTCTCCGAGAGGAAGATTGGAAGAGCAATCAGAGCTATGACTACCAACAAAGCAACTGATAAGGAAGACCTTCAAGCAGAAATCTTGAAACATGGCATCCACTCTCTTCAGTCCTATATTGTCGATTGATTTAACCATGTGGTTTGTTCTGGCTTCCCCCTGCTTGGGAAAGATTTATTATTCATAAAATCCACAGATCAGGGAGTAATAGTATAATACTAATCCAAACAATTACAGGACTATCATGGTGGGCCATACGTTCTCCAAGCTTTACACCACAATCCTACATCAGTGGCTTTCTGAGGAGTTGGACTGACGACATCTTAGGGCTAGAGGATAAGCCAGTTTGTGCCCAAACTACCAGACGATTGATCACATCTTCACACATCGAGCGACTATGGAGGCGGCCCACCATCTCTCTTCAAAAGTTTACGGTTGCTTTGTCGACTTTCAGAAAGTGTTTGACACAGTACCAAGGGAGGCATTATTCCAAAGAGTCTATGACATTAGCATATCTGAGACACTCCTGGAAACCATCATGAGATTGTACGAGTCAATTGTGGGACGCTTCAAGATGGCACATGGACTTTCTGACTTCATCCATAGTACTAGTGGGATAAAACAGCGGTACCCCCTCTTGCCAACCTCTTCAAGATCTAGATTGGCGAGCTAGAGTCCTTTCTTCATCAACACATCCAAGAGGGTGATGGTTTCCTTCTACATCAGGTACTGATCTCCCTTCTCATTTTTGCAGATGACTTGGTGTTGTTGGCCTCTAGCCTTAAGGGCCTACAGAGACAACTTGATGCCTTGGCCAACTTTGGTGACCTTCAACAGTTGAGGATCAACCTAAGTAAAACCAAGGTTATGGTATTCAATGCATCGAAGGGCTCCCTTACAAACCTACATTTTTATTTCCGGGGGGAAGAAATCGAGATAACCACATCTTACATTTACCTGGGAGTAGAGATCACGCGGCCTCGGTTTGGCATGCAACAGGCCCTACAGCCTCAACTCAACAAAGGATACAGTTCCCTAACACTCGTTGAGAGACAATGCATCTAGAACCAGTTTCAGGACATTGCGTTCAAATTCTATCTCATGGAGGCGATTATTAGACCCACGGTTCTCTATGCCTCTGATATATGGGGGCCAAGCTTGGTACAGAGATACTGGGCCAAGATAGATAGATTCAGACCCTGCTTCGCAAGCACATCATCTTATGCAAGTATATTGTTCTGCATCCAATTATTTAGGCAAAGTTCGACGTCCACCCCTTTTGCCTCAAGGTCATCTTTTGTTTAGTCTCTTTCCTTCACAGAGTCGAATCTTTCAACAACTCTACCACCATGAGAGAGAGATAACGCTACCTTGCACTTTGCTCCTCGAAGGCTCTCGCCTCAGATAACCCCACAAGTTGTGCACGAGGTTGGTTCTCAGAGGCATCTCGTGCAGTCGAGAAAAACGTAAAGAAAATATTAATTGTATTCAGTAAAAAAAATATCCGATGTGAAATTTTACAATAAGTTATGGGCTTATATACGCATTTTGAATGTCCTTATACATTCCCTTCTAGTAGAAAGATTGCTTGGCGTTGTAGTAAGTCTTGAAAAAAACTACATGTCTTGTAGCTAGGGAATCATGAGATTCTTTCAACACCTTAGTCTTAAACCTGGATGTTGAGCTTAAGTAGATTCTTCCTTTATACCAAAGGATGTCATTCGTCCATTCAAGCTTTGGACCTTGATTAGGATCATTAATTAGGGCGCAGGCATCCAGATCCATTGAATATTCTCCTCGGATTTCATCTAACCAGTCTGGAACTGCCATTGAGATCGCATAAGCCTTGACTTCTCCATCTTTTCGGGAAAGGGCATAAACAACTACATTGTCTTTTCCTCGCTTATGCAATATCTCCATGTCAAATGTAGCAATTTTTTCTATCCATTTCTGTTGTTTAGTCGACAATGTTTATTGATGTAGGAGACACTGGAGACTATTGTGGTTTGTTCTTATCAACATTTTTCTCCCTACGAGGTATTGTCGACATTTTGACAAAGCATGTATAATGGCAAGCATTTCCTTATCATACGTGGACTTTAAACTCTCCCTTTTATGGAGCTTTCGGCTTTCAAATGCTATTGGATGACCTTCTTGCATCAAGACGGTTCTTATTCTGAATCCTGAAGCATCGAGCTCAACTACAAAGGGTTTTGTGAAATCCGGGGTTGCTAATACTCCCAATGTTTTTCAATGCTTCTAAACATTTTTCGGCTTCATCACTCCATCGAAATGAATTTTTCTTCAATAACTCTGTTAGAGGGGCAGTGTTATGGATGTAATTTTTCTTCAATAAATTTGTTAGAGGCGCAGTCATCACTCCATCACTCCATCAAAATGAATTTTTTCTTCTCATATCTTTGATTATACCCTATTAAGCCTAGAAACTCTCTTAATTTCGAGATGTTATCTGGTTTGGGCCACTCGGTGATTGCCTTGATCTTATTGGGTTCGACTTTGACCCCTTCCTTCGATATTATGACCCCTTCCTTCGATATTATGTGGCCAAGATAGTCCACTTCTTCTCCAAAAGTGCATTTTGACATTTTCGTAAAAAATTGATGTTCTTCCAAGATGGTTAATACTTGATCTAAGTGTCGGACATGCTCTCTCCAAGTTTTGCTATATATGAGAATATAATCAAAAAATACTAATATGAACCTTCACAAATATGGTTGGTCGTTGGAACAATTCATTCATTGCGGCTTGGAAGGTGACTGGAGCGTTAGTTAACGCAAAGGGCATTACCTTGAACTCATAATGGCCCTCATGAGTACGGAAAGCAGTTTTGGCTACATCTTCTAATCTAACCCTGATTTGGTAATATCATGATCTCAAGTCTAAATTCAAAAAGTACTTAGCTCCATGAAGCTCATCGATGAATGGTATAGGGACTTTGTTCTTAAGTGTTATGTTGTTGAGTCCTCTGTAATCTATGCACAACCTAAAAGATCCATCCTTCTTTCGAACTAGCATTACTGGAGCTGTATAAGGGTTTTTGCTCTTTGAAATAACTCCACATTTTAACAAATCTTAGGTCAACCTCTTGATCTCCGCTTTATGGTGATGGGGATATCTTTACGGTTTGATATTGACAGGTTTTACCCCTGGTTCTAGCTCAATCAAGTGCTCGGTCTTCTTGTTTGGTGGGAGCAACATCGACGACTCTTGGAACACCTTGTGGTGTTTTTAGATTAGCTCATGTATCTCTAGTGATTTGTAGTCATCTCCTTCACATGTTAGCAACTTCATCTCTTGACATTGAATTATGTAAGCATGTGCTCATTTTCGAATTAACCTTTCCATCTAATGTGATGTAACGAACTAAGTTTGGGGTGGTTGGAAACCGTACAATTTGTACTTTTTCCCTAGCCATTTGAACTTGATGAAGTGCTCTTGATGGTTAGCGGAGTAAGTACCCAATCTTTGCAACCATTGGCTTTCCAATACAACGACTACTCCTCCAAGAGGTACGGCAGAGAAGTCGGATTCTAGATTATACTCTTTCATTTGTAATTTAACCTTGTGACCATCTCTCAAAAGTGCCTTTCCCCGTTCAAATTCTCCCTAGAGGTCTCGAGCCATCTCTTACCACCTAGACAAGTGCTAGATCATTCCATTAGAGAGGATATCTAAAGATTGTACAATCACCTAGGCGAGTGAGGGTCGGTTGACTAGCTAATTGGCACATAAAGGTCCTAAATTCACAGGGTTATCTAACCTTTCAAGACTGACTTGGATGATCATGGTTGACATAATCATCCATGATTTAAGGGGACTGGTTAGGCACTAGAGTATAAATAAGTGAGCTTGTGTTGAGCAATATGATAAAATGTGTAAGGACATGCAATATTGCACCCTATCTTAGAACACTATCTCTAGACACCATTGTGTTCCCTTATATGTTCTTTACTTTGTATGGCCGATACTAATAACAATGCTTGAAATAAGATTAAAATATCACATGCTATACCATATGGTGAATTGCGTATTGCAAGATTATTAGAAATACACATTGGTTCATGTAACCATCCCTTCATAAAGGAAATAAGTTATTTTGGAAGGTTGAAATTACCACTATCTCAAATTTAATATGAAGTTGTCTTATTACATATGCAAGTCATTGGGGTTCATTTGCAACAAAGATGAGGAATTGATAAAGAAGATGAGAAAAAACACAATAAACAATCATTGCACTTCTACACTAGGCTGTGACACTAACACTATAGTAGACAAGTGTTTGATGCACAAAAATGTCCGAAGATTAGTACTTTATTGAACCAAAACTAAGCCCCTATCATTTTTGGAAAAAAACAAGAAAAAAACAATGACATAAAAATTTGGATTACCATTCATCAATTTAAGATTAGAGTTTAGATCTTGATTTACAATATTTTAAGCCTTATATTAAGTTTTAAGGCTCAATTAAGGGTTAGTGTTTTATAGTTTCCCTTTAGGGTAATTTAATTGTTATTTTTCATGTCAAAATATCACTATTTCTAGCTGGAAACTTGCAATGTAAAAGCTAAAACGTTTCAAAAAATTAAGATACATTTCAGGTAACGATTGGAAATAGTTGGAAAAAAAAAGTGGATATGGCTTGGAAACGACTCAATAAACACCTGGAAACGTTTCTATTTTTGGATACGCCTTGGAAACGTTTCTGGAAACAACTAGAAATGGCTTGAAAATGTTTTAATTTTTTGGATAGGGCTTGGAAATGTTTCAATGCCATTTCCAAGCCGTATCCCCTCTGTTTCAAGTTTCCGAAACGGGGAGTGGTGAATTCCTCCTGTTCCTAGACGTTTCTAGTAGCTGAGTATGTAATAGAACATTTTGATTTTGATGGCTTAATGAGAAATTTTGATTTGGATCTAGATGTCTATGTATATATATAACATGTGCTATGTGTCTTGATTCTAGAGTGTTGTTCTATTCGTGTCGGATACTCGTATTTGTGTGTCCTCCATGTCCTGTGTCCTTGTGTCAGGAGACTCGATATATATGCCACCTAGCACTATATAAATATTTTACTTATAACAAGTATAAAAAATCCAAATCCTCCTAAAAGCAAAAGAATCAATCATATGTAAAGAATTGCTTGGGCACATCCCACACCTAGCGGGCCATCATGTTAGCTCTCAATTGACAAACTCAGTATACGTACAACAAAATACATCACTTATACTTTGAAATGATTCCCATCCAGATTCACATTCAAGATTCCTTATTTGTATTTTGGATGTTGTAGGCATTCCTTATTTTGCAACTATTATTTAATGTATTTTCAACCCATTGCCCCATATTGTTCATTAAAGGAAATTAATATAATTTCTTTCTTTCTTTCTTCTTGTGCATTTTGGACATTTTCTTCCATTTTGCATTATAACAAAAGCTACTTTGACAAAATTACTTTGGATGCCATGTTTAACTTGTTGAATTTTTATACCTTGGAAGTTGTTCCCCATTAGTGACTTTTACCTAAGTCACTAGGAAAAGGGGTCATGTCACATGGACCTTATATTAATGACTTGAGATGAGCATTAAATGCACTTTGAAAATTAAAGTGTACTTTAAGTAAAAAATTAAAAAGTGAGTGAATTAAGCTTTAATTTGTGGAGAAAAGGGATTTTATCCAACCACTCATCTAATCTAATCTGGACCCTTGGATTAGATGACCTTTCACTCACCCACCCAGTTTTACCTAAAAGGCAAATCTTCCATGTGAAGAGACACATTATTCATTTTGAGAGAGAGAGTCGAATTTATGAGGAGGAAAAAGCACAGCTAAAGTATTTTTTCCTAGCATGAATTTCGAGGTGAAGGTACAGCATTTCAGAGGGCATGAATTTCAAGGCACCATTTAAGAGCATTAATTGCAGTCGTACGATACTGTCCATACAGTTCTTTTTAGTACGTACAGGGCACGAATTTCGACACAAACCGGTGGGCACAAATTTCGAGGCAGAAATTCTCTGCTTCAGCGACCACAATTTTCGAGGTTGTGACCGTACAGTACAGGTCGTATAAGATGTCCATACAGTGTCCATAAAGTCCTGTAGCAGCACGTTTTTCGAGGAGGTTGCAGACAGAAATTTTTGGGTTTGAAGTTTCTGAATTTGGTACAAATTTCGAGGTTGTTTTTAATCATCTGGTTGAGATGAGTTGTGACTGAAAATTTTCGCTTACTGCTGTACTATTGAAAGATAAATAAAGAATTTCTCTCTCACAGGTTTTCCCCGGAGGTTGGGTTTTTTCATGGGTCATTTGACCAAATATTCTTTAGTCGTCTGATTTTTTTATGTGTGAATGAGTTTTTTAATTGCTGCTCATTAAATTTGTAAAAATTCTTCTTGTGTTTCAGTCATATATTGTTTATGAGAAATAACTTAATTTGCAGCAGAGAGTAAATTAAGTTGGGCATTAAACAATGTTTAAAATGGAGGTTGAAACCGAGTTGGGAGAGTGCTGAAAATTTTACATGGTATCAGAGCTTTCTTAGAAAAAGAGCATAATTTTGCACGGAAAAAAATTTCAAACTGTTAGTGATTTCTTTTGTCAGTGGGCAGCACCTTGTTGAGACTTGAACTTTGTAGTGAAAATGGCAACAAGACTTAGGTTGTAGGATAGGCTTGATGGGGTTCGGAATTTTGTCCCATGGAAAGCTAGAATAGTTCTTATATTGGAGGAAAACGAGTTATGGGATGAAGTGGTTCACAATACAACAACAAATCCTATTGTTGTTCCTGCTTCCACCGATGCACAAGTATTGTCTGCTTTCAGCAAGAAGGACATTAAGGCTAGAAAGATCATTCTAGATGCAGTTAAAGATCATGTGATCCCACACATTTCTAGTAAAACCCATGCATATCAGATGTGGGATGTTTTGACCAGCTTGTTTCAAAGGTCAAATGAAAATTGGAAAATGATTTTGAGAGAGAAATTGAAAAGTATCAAGATGGCCAAAGTTGAGGGAGCGATTCCCTACCTTACTAGGATCTCTCAGGTGAGAGATGAGCTTGCAGCAGTAGGGGAGGTTGTTCCTGGTTCTGAGCTAGTGCAGACAACTTTGAATGGGGTTGCAAAGCATTGGACTATTTTTGTGGAGGTTATAGTAGCCAGGGAGAACTTGCCTCTTGGGACAGGATTTGGGATGATTTTGTTCAGGAGGAGACCCGGAGAGGTCTTGTGCAGGGCAGCTCTTCTACTAGCTGGGAGGATGAGGAGAATGTGGCTTTGACTGCCAAGGGAAAGAAGAAGTTCAACAAGGGCCCCAAGAAGGGTGGGGCTAAGCAGCAGGATGGACAGAAGAAGGCCTTGAGCACTGTAAACTGCTTTGCTTGTCAGAAGATTGGGCACTATGTAGGACAGTGCCAACAGAAGAATAAGAAAAAGCAGCAACAGACAGCAGCTTCAGCAGAGGTTGAGGAGTTTACAACAAGATTTGAGAGAGAGTTTTCTCTCTGTAATGGGCATGTTGATAGAGAGAGAGCATCCATCATCACCGATGCAGAGATTGATATTGAGAGGGAGTGTTCCTTGTTGGTTGGCCATTCTTTCAATGCATCCACCACCAGCACGTGGTATATTAACAGTAGAGCTTCAAGCCACATGACAGGTGCTCGAGAGATGTTCTCTGAGCTTTCACAGGCAGGGATAGATGTGGAGGTCATGTTGGGGGATGACACAGTTGTCATAGTTGTTGGGCGTGGGACCATTACATTTCAGAGAGAATCCACGAGTCCCATGACTTTGAGTGACGTATTGAATCTTGATTGTACCTGGGCTAAAGAAGAACTTGATATCAGTTTTCATGATTATGGATAGGGGTCTCGGGGTGTCTTTCATGGATGGACCTGTGCGTGTTTTTCCCAAGATTGCAGGACCATCTGCCTCTTACACCATTGGAGTCAAATGTGGGAAACTGTACAAACTCTTGTTTCAACCCCAACATGCTTTGACACATAGCAGTGGCAGTGAGCTTTGTGAGCTATGGCATAGGAGGATGGCTCATCTACATCATCCAGCTTTGAGGATGATGAGGTGTAATGTTTCGTTTTGGTAAAAAGAGAATAACTAAGGACTAATAGCACTAGGAGCATAAAGGTACATCAATTCAGTATTATTAAGTCACCAGTGTAGAAAGAAGGCATCAGAGTTCGTATTCTAAAGCATGCGGAGCATGCAGGCCTTGTTTAGTTAGTATTAAAGTCAACATCAAATAGGAATTGCATGCATGCAAAAGTGAAGCATAAACCCTAAAATTGACATGCAAACCCTAAAAGCATACGAAGATCTATTTAAGAAGGGTTATGGGACTAAAGGAGATATCTATTGTTATTGTTGATTGATTTTGGAGTTTCGAGCAGCAGCACAGTGTGCAACCGTGGCAGTTGGGGTTGGAGAGAGTGTCTTCAGCTAGCGAGGGTTCAGCAGTGAGATATCTGCCCTAGTCTCTTATTGGGATAGATCATCCAGGTTTATCCATTGCATCCATCATACACTACAGTATTCGGAGATCCAACACATTCCGAAGGATTATTAGCAGATCCACGTTTTGCAGTCGAAAGTAGCAGGGAAAACACAGAAAGATTCGCTGGGACCACAAAACCCAGTCTTTCCTCTGCATGTCAGCTTCCTCTTTCTCAGCAATCCTATCCTATGGTATGCAATGATTATCAACCATCAATTTGTTCACCTGGAGCAGCTATTAGCCAAACAGATCAGTTGGGGGCGTGAGCAGCAGAACTACTAATCAATACGCTAGGGCACTTAGAGGCAGCCAAACCTTCGCATGTGCCAAGCCATCTCTCCGGCATCAGCAGACAGACAAGCTCAGAAAGTTTCAACCCGAACAAACCTCTCCTCCTACAAAAACGTCACCTTCAGTCCAGAGGGTTTTTATGGTACTAGGGGCAATTACGCCGGAGGAAAAGAGCATTATTTGACCACCCATCCAGATCCTTATGCATGCAGCTATCTCTGGAGTCATTATCAGCGAGAATATCAGTGGTAAGTGTTAATTTTTCTCAACAAAACCCTAACCCTAATTCAGCTATATTTTAGGGCATTTTTGCATGGCGAGTTTGCATGCACAGATATTTTGCAAATTTGTATGAGATTGAGTGTGCAAGTCAGCACTATCATAGAACATTAGAGAATATCAGTATTTGGGATATTACATGAGGTACATGGTTACAGGGTTGCCTGAGTTCAGCACTGAGCACAGTGATGTATGCAAGGGGTGTGCTTTGGGAAAGTACACCAAGACAGTTTTTACGACCAGTGATAGCAGGTCAGCAGGTGTAATTGATTTGATACATTCCGACTTGTGTGGTCCTATGTCAGTTGTTTCTCTGAGAGGGTTTGAGTATTATGTGGCATTCATCAATGACCATTCCAGGAAGAGCTAGATCTACTTCTTGAGGAGCAAGATCTGAGGAGGTCTTGTAGAGGTTCCAAGTGTTCAAAGCTTTTGTGGAGAACCAGACTGGGAGAAGGATTGGAGCACTCAGATCAAATAACGGGGCTGAGTATACCTCTAAGGAGTTCGATGAGTATTGCAGACACGAGGGCATTTGGAGACAGTTGACAAGACCATACGCTCCTCAACAAATGGAGTGGCAGAAAGGAAGAACCGGTCTATTGTTGGAGCAACGAGATCAATGTTACATGATCAGTCACTTCCTTTCTTTCTTTGGGCAAAGGCATGTAGTACAACTGTATACCTTCAGAACAGGAGTCCCCATCATGCCTTGGGGAACAAGACTCGTGAGGAGATGTTCAAAGGCAAGAAGCCTGAGGTGAGTCATTTTCGTATATTTGGTTGCCTGAATTTTTCACATGTCTCTTCTGAGAAGACGAAAAGCTTGAGCCCACATCAAAGACAGGCATCTTTGTGGGGTGTGATGCTAAGTTGCCAGGAAATGTGGGGTACGGGGGCGGGGACGCCACTTTTTGAAACAGGGTACTTGGGTACATCGAGGGTACTGTATGTATACATATATATATATATATATATGTATGTATGTATGTATGTATTTTTATGTGTGTGTGTGTTAAAATTTATAAAAATAAAACATGTCACACTCACATCATACATGCATATTTAATATTTCTAAATTCAATGGTTCATATGAACATTTGCATTGAAAATTTGAAACATAAAATAATAAATTTGATAAACCATATGACAGACTCGTAGTAGATATCAACTGGAAGACTGAAGTTATATTAATATAATTAACAACATAAAATATTATATTTCCATGGCACCATGAGTTCAAACTTCATTGTCATACTACATCCAAAATTTTCCTTAGGGCATTTTTAGACATGAAAAAGAAAGTTCAAAACAGTAAACACTGAACATGAACAAGATAGTTGATTTGGCTTCCTCAAGCCATGTCATCAGCAGCCTTAGGATCAATGGAATTAGCATCACTAAGGTCGTTTGTCATGTCGTCACTGGAGTAGTGAGCACATTGCACTAGCAGTGAGAAATGCAGTGTTGCGTGGGTTTAGCTAAGGGGCAAGGGCCCACATAACATGTGTTTTAGTGTTTTATTATTTAATTTTTAAAAATTTGAACTTCAAACTTTGCAAATTAACTCTTCCCAAACGACGAGCTAAGTTAAATTGTTTAACGGCTGTATCGGCCACGTGCCCAAACACATGGTACGACGTACCGAAATCCATGCGAGTACCCTATTTTCATACAAGAAGTACCCGATACGTGAGGTTGGATTTGGGTACAGCTAGGGATGTACCATTGAAGTACCCAAGCACCAGGTACGTGTACCCGGTACTGGTTGGTGTACCCGACCCCCCGGTACGGGTACCCATGCAACACAAGTATGATGAGACTTCGAAAGCCTTCTGCATTTATCTTCCTGCTCTGAGGAAGGTTGTTGTGAGGCGAGAAGTGAGATTTGAGGAGTTGCAAGCCTTCAGGAAATCTAGAGAGTTAGTGCAAGGAGAGAAGCAGGTTCCCACCAATGTTATCAGAACCGGACTAGTCATCGAACCGGCGAAGCCCAAAATGTGAACCGGACCGAAACCGGCAAAAACCAGGTAAAAAGCCGGCTGACTAAAAAATAAATAAATATTCATATTTTGTAAAACACATATATATTCATGTGCATACATATGAATCCAAACCATTAATACATAAATATGCAAAGTTTCTCATATATATAGCAAATATGGCTGCAAATATCCAAAATAGCACCTACTGCAATACATCTCTCAGGTTCTGAACCAAAGTACATTAACAAAGAGGCTCCAAAGTACATCAGCAAAGTTCTATTTTCTGGTTTTTTAATTTTTTAAATTGAGTTTCGTGAGTCCCCAGCAGGAATAATTTTAGGGGCGAATTTTAGCCCAGTGGGCTATTTTTCCATGTTTTTCTCCCAAAAAAGATTCACCATTTTACATTTTTTGAAGCCGTGTTTCGCCCAATTTTGATGGGGTAAAATTTTTTCACCCTAAAAATCGTCAAATTATTATATAAACGATATAAAATCCTTGGAAATTAAATTATTTTTTGAAAAATATCGCCAATCATTTTATAGTTGGTGTTTTCAGAATTCGTAATATTCGCCAACATTTATACACTTTTAAATAAGTACGGTTCCTTAGAATCATCTCTGTTCCCCAGTCCAGACCGGTCGGTTCCATACCCGGTTTGGAAAAAAATCCGATTTTATGATTTTTTTTTGCTGACCGGACCAACCAACCCTGTAAACCGGTCAGACCAGCCGGTTTTGCCGGTTCCGGTCCGGTTCCAATAGCACTGGTTCCCACACCTCAGGTAGTGTCACAGGCACCTTCAGTAAAGATGACATGTGCACAGGTTTCTGGGTACTAGACCACAGAGTACAGCCACAGGATCTTCAAGATCAATGGTTTAGCCAGCAGGTTCTTTAAGGATAGGTTTTGGTTCCCAGGTCACAGGTTCACCATACAGAGCTACCGGACCACAAAGTTCAATGGTTGTTGGTTCACCCACTCCTGGTACACAAATTTATGGGCCTCCTACTTCTGGGAGTTCCTCAGATGATGACAGACCAGTCTAGGAGCAACCTTCAGGAAAGAAGAAGCCTAAATGGCTTCAAGAGACCCTAAAGGAAGCTAAGGAGTTTGGAACGCCTAAAGAACCAGTGAGGGCTATAGTGATGCCAGACAGGTTGGGTATGGCATTTGTTGCTAGTCTTCGTGATTCGAAGCCAACTACTTTTGAGGAGGCCTCTTAGCATCATGTTTGGAGAGATGCCATGATGGAAGAGTACCATTCCATCATGAAGAACGATGTTTGGGAGATTGTTCTGAGACCTGAGGGGAAGTCAGTGGTGACTTCTCGATGGCTTTACAAGGTAAAGCATACTGCAGATGGAAGTGTGTAGAAATACAAGGCTCGGTGTGTGGCGCGGGGGTTCTCACAAGTAGAGGGAGTTGATTATGATGAGACCTTTGCACAGGTTGCTCGTTATACTTCTATCAAATCATTGATTTCCATTGCTACAGAAATGAGTTGGAAGATTCATCACATGGATGTGAAGACTGCATTTCTCAATGGAATCATACAGGAGGAGGTTTATGTGGAGCAGCCACAGGGCTTTGAGATTCATGGGAGAGAGTCTCATGTGTGCAGGCTGAAGAAAGCCTTGTATGGGCTGAAGCAAGCTACTCGAGCTTGGTATTCCAAGATAGACTCTTACTTACTGTCGATGGGTTTTCAGAAGAGTGAGGTTGATCTGAATCTCTATTTCATCATGGTTAGAGATGATCCGCTCATTCTTTTGTTGTATGTGGATGATTTGTTTATCACAGGTGAGGAGAGACTTATTGCAGTTTGCAAGAGAGATCTTGCTTCGGAGTATGAGATGACTGACATTGGGTCGATGCATTATTTTTTGGAATTAGAGGTTTGGCAGGAGCTTGGTCATATTTTCCTAGGACAAGGAAAGTATGCAGTAGATAGTCTGAGGAGATTTTGGATGGAGGATTGCAGGTTGATGTCTACACCTATGGTCACCAACTGGAAGAAGCTTCAAGCTTCTGAGGGAGAGTTGGTGGATCCTACCTTATATTGTCAACTCATAGGTTCGTCGATGTATCTGGTCGACTCTAGGCCAAATCTGTGTTTTGTGGTGAACACTCTCAGTCAGTTCATGGTGGAGCCTAGGAAAGTGCATTTGGTTGCCACAAAACATGTGTTGAGATACCTTGCAGCTACAATGGATTATGATCTGGATTATAGGAGATCGAATGGGGTTAGGTTGATCGATTTCACAGATTCAAATTGGGCAGGTAGTGTGGCAGACCGAAAGAGCACTTTCGGATGTTGCTTCAATTTGGGCTCGGCAGCAGTGTCGTGGTTCACTCGAGAGCAAAACTCGGTTGCTTTGAGTTCTACAGAGGCCGAGTACATGGCAGCCAGTCAGGCTAGTTGTGAGACACTGTGGCTTTGTAAGTTATTGGTGGACTTATTTGATCAGGAGTTGAGGCCTACGGTGATTTACTGTGACAATTAGAGTTGCGTCCAGCTCTCTGAAAATCCTGTATTTCATGACAAGTCAAAGCTTATTGAAATCAGATACCATTTCATCCGTGATTATGTTCAGAGAGGAGCTGTGGAGCTACAGTACATTTCCACTGATGAACAGGTTGCAGATATCCTGACGAAGTCTCTTGGAAGAGCCAAGTTTATTCACTTCAGAGACAAGCTGGGTGTGGTAAAGAACAACTTCCTCGGTAAGAGGGAGTGTTGAATTTTTATACCTTGGAAGTTGTTCCCCCTTGGTGACTTTTGCCTAAGTCACTAGGAAAAGGGGTCATGTCACATGGACTTTATATTAATGACTTGACATGAGCATTAAATGCACTTTAGAGATTAAAGTGTACTTTAAGTAAAAATTTAAAAAGTGAGTGAATTTAATTTTAATTTGTGAAGAAAAGTGATTTTATCTCAACCACTCATCTAATCTAATTTGGGCCCTTGGATTAAGATGACCTTTCACTCACCCACCCATTTTTCCCTCAAAAGCAAATTTTCCATATGAAGAGACACATTATTCATTTTGAGAGAGAGTCGAATTTCTGAGGAAAATATGCAGCTGAAGTATTTTTTCTTGGCACGAATTTCGAGGTGAAGGTACAACAATTCAGAGGGCACAAATTTCGAGCCAGCATTTAAAAGCATTACAGTACATTTAAGAGCACGAATTTTCATACAGTTCTTTTCAGTCCGTACAGGGCACGAATTTTAACGCAGACAGGTGGGCACGAATTTCAAGGCAGGAATTCTCTGCTTCAGCGGGCACGATTTTTGAGGCAGTGACCATACAGCATGTCCGTACAATCCTGTAGCAGCACGTTTTTGGAGGAGGTTGCAGACAGAAATTTCTGGGTTTAAAGTTTCTGAATTTGGCACAAATTTCGAGGCTGTTTTTAATCATCTAGTTGAGATAAGTTGTGACTGAAAATTTTTGCTAACTGCTGTACTATTGAAAGATAAATAAAGAATCTCTCTCACAGGTTTTCCCCGGATGTTGGGGTTTTTCCTGGGTCATTTGACCAAAAATTCCTGAGTCTGGTTTTTTTTATGTGAATGAGTTTTTTAATTGCTGATCAGCAAATTTTTAAAAACTCTTCTTGTGTTTCAGTCATATATTGTTTATGAGAAATAACTTAATTTGCAGCAGAGAGTAAATTGGGTTAGGCATTAAACAATGTTTAAAATGGAGGTTGAAACCGGGTTGGGAGAGTGCTGAAAAAATTACATAACTGATACAAAAAAGGTGGTTTAAATTGTTTTGCTGGACTGATGACTTAGCAATTTTCTGGCTCAAGGGTTTTGATAAGAGAAGTCACGGTGATTCAAAAAAAAAACTGTAATGCATAATGGAAACACTGTGCCAGGGATGTCATGAATCAGAACGTTGGTAAATATAAGATGGATCAATAAAATAGACCAACTTCAAAAGTCAAACATCAGTTTGACCAAAACCTTAGATTTTCTTTTATTCCCAAGAAAGATGAGTTACATAACACAGAAAGCTATATCTTTAACATAAAGCATAATCTATAAAGCAAAATTCATATGTTCCATAAAAGTCTCGCAAATCCATTGTTACAAAACAGACTAACAAAAAAAAATTACGATACTTTGTGTCAAGAATATATATTGATGCATGGTAAAACTCTTATCAGAAATATTTGTACCATATATTTCTTGCGTTTCTTTCCAATCAATGCGAAAGCACAAAAAGAATCACTACAAGAACTAAAGTAAAAAACTTACTGAACATGAGTAGTCAGAGGAAGGGCAGCATATCCCACAATAACCTGATGTGCATAACATGAACATCCAATATTGAATTAGTTTATTAGTACCAGGGTACAAGTAACTCAAAATATGTGAATGTCAGCATTGACATCTTTTATAGCCTACAGGGGAACTTCATAGTAATAGCCTCCAGCTTAAGTCATGAGACACCACCCATAAAGTAATCATATCTTGAATATATCATAATCTTGAAGACAATAAAACACTAAAAGACAAGTTAGACTTCATGACAAATTACAATTAGAGACAGTTGGGGTTAACAAAGAATTGTGCCATGTTTAATTCCACTTTAACAGAGATGTGCACTTGGGCATTTATCACACTTTATCCAGTAATGATTGAATTTACAAATGAAAAGTGTGTGTATTTAATAATTTATACACATCCTTCTAGGGTTGGGTTGCTAATGTTGAAATTTGGGTAGCATCGAGAGCCATTCTCTGTGAGAAATGGCATCATACTGGGGCTGAGTACATGGTCAGGCACCAGGACGTTGATGACATGAGATCCCTCATGCAAATCAACAGAAAACCTTTCTTACGATTGAAAGTTTTTGGTGTTCACACCAACCCGGTTTCAAGCCAAATTTCAGGAAAGTTTAATGCCCAACCCAGTTATCAAAGAGTGCTTTAACTTCACTATAATTTCAAACTTTGAAAAAATTAACAAACATCAATTTAACCGGCAGAAATAAAATAATAAATGCACAGCATGAAATTTCAGACAAGAAATTTATTTCTTCAAATTTGGAATGTACAGCAAAAATTCAGAGTCTGAAACAAACTCATCCCAACCACCAACACAGCAATGTCTCGAAAAACGTGTTACAGACTGCCTGGAAATTTGTGCAGTTCAGAACTCCTTGAAAATCGTGCCTTACACAACGTCTGGACTGACAGAGGGACTGTATGGTCCTCGTTTTTTGTGCCTGCTGTTCAGCTGTTCACACCTCAAATCGTGCCCACTGCTGTACACTTTCACTACCTTGAAATTCGTGCCTGCTGCTCCTCGAATTTCATGCCCAGAATTTAATGCTGAAAAGAGAACATATGTACGGTATCTGCAATAAATGCAGCTGTACGGTGCCTAGGAATTTGTGCCCAGCAAATTGTTGGGATTCATGTTGAACATTAATTGCTGTACGGAACTGTATTGGGATGCGTGCCAAACCTGCTCTCTGCTGCGATTTTCTCCTTCACACTGAAACAATGCTTTCTCTCTCACAAAATCAAATTGCCTCTTCACATGGAATTTTTCCTTAAAGTAAAAATTGTGATGGGTAAGTAAAAGCATTGAGAGAAAGCATTGTTTCAGTGTTTAAGCTCATGTAATCAAAGGGCCCAGATTGGGTTAGTTGAATGGTTGAGATTAAATTCATTTTCGCTCCATAAATATAATTTTATTTCACCAACCCTTTAATTTTTCACTTAAATTGCACTTTAATCCCTAAAGTGCATTTAATGCTCATCTCAAGTCATTAATATTAAAACCATGTGACATGACCCCTTTTGCTAGTGACTTAGGCAAAATCACTAAGGGGAACAACTTACAAGGTACAAAACTTCAACACTCCCTCGGTAAGTTACAAAACTTCAACACTCCCTCTTACCGAGGAAGTTGTTCTTCACCACTCCCAACTTGTCTCTGAAGAAGACAAACTTGTCCCGCCCCAAGGATTTTGTGAGAATGTTTGCAACCTACTCATCAATGGATATGTACCGTAACTCAACAACTCCTCTCTGAACATAATCACGGATGAAATCGTATCTGATCTCTATGTGCTTGGACCTGTCATGGAAAACCGGATTCTCAGAGAGATGAATGCAACTCTAATCATCGCAGTAAATCGTTGTGGGCCAAAGTTCCTGATCAAACAAATCTACCAACAATTTGCGAAGCCATAGTGCCTCGCAACTAGCTTGACTGTTTGCCATGTACTCGGCCTCGGCAAAACTCAAAGCAATGAGTTGTTGCTTCTGACTGAACCACGACACAGTTGCCGAGCTCAAACTAAAACAACAACTGGAAGTGCTCTTCCGATTCGTCACACTACCTGCCCAATCTAAATCTGTGAAGCCAACCAAACCAACTCCACCCTATCTCCTGTAATCCAAACCATAATCCACAATCCCAACAAGCTATCTCAATGTAATGTCCTCTTCTGCTAAGGCATTGAGGACCGACCCGTTAACCTATGTGATTCCTGTAGGTTCGAGCGGATACTGACAGTCAAGGAATCAACCAAGGACTGATGCCATATATAGAAGATCTAGGCCATCAATATTATATCACCATGGGGTCGAAGAGCGGCACCTGCATGCATGACATCCGAGCATTATTTAATGATGCATGCACCCGATTGGGTCTCCGTGCGCATGCATGCAAGTCAACTGCAAATTAGAAGATAAAGTGACCTAATTAGGTCAAAAGTTCGGGTTTTCGCAGTTGAAAGTTGTAAAAGAAATATAAAGTGAATGGAGAGGTCACTTATGTGATTGTTGATTTGTGGAGTCAAATTGGAGAGCTCGGCAAGCTACGTTGGGGTTGAGCACATGCTCAGCTAACTGGTGTATTTCGGCAGCGAAATCTATCTGCCCTAGTTCATCATCATGTTGGATCATTCAGGTTCAGCACTAGTTCATCATCAAGTTACATTCAACAGTTATTCCGAGAGTTTGATTGATCATCTAGCCAGAGGATTTCATCATCACACCATATCACCGTGGTCAGAGACAAAGCAATTTGTTTTCCTACCTATAGGACTCGGAACTTCTGCATGTTACTTCCATTCACTCCGGAGCACCTTCATTACCCTTCCCCTGGAAGAAGGGTCGTTCAGCTTGAGTATCAAGCAAGATATCGTCAGTGCTCCCCTTTCTGGAGGCGCTAATCTGCATGGGCCAATTGATTTGAGGCATTCACGTTTAAGGCTAGTGTGCCTCTGTTTCTTCCGCATGTTGCTTCCATCATCATCAGAGGGGTGTTATAACCCTAGTGCACCTCATCCGGGCTTCCAGCAGCAGCTTATTTATTATTTTGGAGCTTATATAGTTTGAGAGGAGGGCGCATTCACCTGTGGAGGACGATTTGGTGCATCTCCTTATTCCTCCGGCAGAATCCTTGCATGCTGGGACCAGTCTCTTCACCATCAGCAGATCTATATACTAGTATGGACATGCATTGATTTCTCCTATTTTATACCATCTTAGTATTTTTCTAGTGCACACATTTGCATGCAACTGCATGCATGCAAAGATCGTGGTTTGGTTTCCTATTTGATTAAGGAATAAGTCTATTAGCCATATACAATATACACATAAACAGGAAAATATCAGTTTGGGATATTATAGTGGTATTATTTGCATGCAACTGCATGCATGCAAAGATCGGGGTTTGCTTTCCTATTTGATTAAGAAATAAGTCTATTAGCCATATACAATATACACATAAACAGGAAAATATAAGTTTGGGATATTACACTCAACACATGTTTTGTGGCTGCCCAGTGCAATCTCCTAGGCTCCACCATGAACCGAGAGTGTTCACCACAAAACAAAAGTTTGGCCTGGTGTTGACCAAATATATCAATGAACCAATGACCTGACGATATAAAGTGGGATCCACCAACTCTCCCTCAAAAGCATGAAGCTTCCTCCAGTTGGTGATCATCGGTGTGGCCATCAGCCTGCAGTCCTCCATCCAAATTCTCCTCAATACCATCTACTACACATTTTCCTTGTCCGAGGAAAATAAGACCAAGTTTTTGCCAAACCTTCATGCCCAAATAATAGTGCATCAACCCAATATCTGTCATCTCATACTCTGAAGCAAGATCCCTCTTACAAACTGCAATGAGGCACTCCTCACCTGTGATAAACAAGTGACTGACACACAGCAAAAGAATGATTGGATCTCCACCAACCACAATGTAGTAAAGGTTGGGATCAACCTCACTCTTCTGAAATCCCATCGTAGTAATAAGCATCAATCCTGGAATACCAGGTTCAAGGAGCTTGTTGCAGCCCATACAAGGCCTTTTTCGGCCTACGCACATGGGAATCTCTCCCATGGATCTCAAAGCCCTAAGGTTGCTCCAAATATACCTCCTCCTGTAAATGTCCACTGAGAAATGCAATCTTCACATCCATCTGATGGATCTTCCAACCCATCTCTGTTGCAATGGAAATCACTCCCCTAACCAATTTCTGCAAAAATATTCAAACTTTGTCCTAAGAAGAGGCTTGGTATAAATATCTGCAGTCTGGTCATCTGTAGGAAGATACTGTAACTTAACCGCACCTTTCTGCACCATATCACGAATGTAGTGATATCGGATCTCTATATGCTTCATCTTATCATGAAACAAGGGATTCACTAACATTCATACACAACTTTGATTATCACAGTTGGTCCTAGAATCTGGCCAAACAATCCTCCAAGGAGTTTTCGAAGCCAAACTGTTTCTCAAGCTGTTGTACTGGTAGCCATATACTTGGCTTCTGTGGTGCTAAGTGCTACTAAGGTTTGCTTCCTGCTACACCAGGAAATCACTGCAAAGCCCAAACTAAAGCAACATCCGGAATACTCTTTGCTTCTCTTTTCTCTCCATTTCACTTGTATTGTTATATCCTTTTATATTGTATTTTCTTTATGAGAGATCTATTGATCCTCCCACATGCATATCATATCATTGTAACCGACAATCCCATTGACCTACTTTGTGGTCATTGGTGGACATTAATAAAATTATCTTATCTTATCTTAGCTTATCTTCCTGTCTGCCACACACCCGGCCCAATCTGAGTCAAAAAATCCTTGGAATGTCATATCACATTCTGAAGTGTATCTTAGACTATATCCCACAGTGCCACGTAAATATCTAAGAACATGCTTTGCAGTAACCCAGTGAATCTACTTCGGATCACTCAACAACTAGATAAGAGTATTCACAACAAAACATATATCTGGTCTGGTGTTTGTCACATACATCAGAGATCAACTAGTGATAAATGGTGGGATCAATCAAATCAGAAACTGAAGCAGATTCCCTCAGCTTCTTCATATTTGCATCAATTGGAGTAGCCATGTGCTTGCAGTCCAACATCCCGAATCTCTTCAAAATATCGATGGTGTATTTTCCTTGACTTAGCAAAATTTCCTTCTGCTTTTGCCATACTTCTAATCCCAAGAAGTAGTGCATCAATCCGAGGTCCTTCATTTCAAACTCAGAGGCAAGCTTCTTCTTACACGATCAAATTAGTTTCTCATTTCCTATAAGAAACAAGTCGTCCACCTACAGGACCAAAATCAGTGGCTCGTTATCCTCAATCTTGTAGTAAAGATTGGGATTTGCATCAGTCTTGGTGAATCCCAAGTTTACCAGGTACCCGTCTATTCATCCATACCAAGCACAAGGTGCTTGCTTGAGCCCATATAATGCCTTTCTTAGTTTGCATAAGTGAGAATCTTTCTCAGGGACGATCAACCCTTATGGTTGTTCAATGTAAACTTCTTCCTCGATAATACCATTGTGGAAGGCGATCTTTACATCCATTTGATGCAGCGTCCACCCTATCGCTGAAGCAATAGCAATGAAAGTTTTGATACAAGTATATCGAGCCGCAGGGGCAAATGTTTCGTCATAGCCAATTCCCACTTTCAGAGAGAACACTCTGGAAACAAGTCTAGCCTTATGTTTTTCCAAGCTACTATCTGCTTCGTGTTTAATCTTGAAAAGCCATTTGGAGGTCACGACTGACTTCCTTCAGGTCTCGGTACAACCTTCCATACGTCATAGGATCCTTCAAAACTTGGTGTCTGGATGCTTCTTCGTACGTGGTAGGTTGTGAGTCAATCATGGGACTCATCAGTGCTACATAACTCGAGAACCTCTAAGGTCTTTTGCTTTCCCGATGGGTTCCATGTGGGGCTTCGTGCCCTTCTGTTATATAAAAATATATATATTACATCATAGTAATAAGATAACAATTAATATTAATATTAATTGTTAATAATGAAAAATTATAAGTCAAGAGACATGTTTTCTACGAAAAGGTACAATGGGCTTATAAAAGCCAATCAAATCCAAATTCTAAAACCACCAATTATCTTATCAATTATATTTATCCATTTATGGAGCCATTGTCTTATTTACATTGGAAGTTTACATAGAAGACGAATCTCTCCGCTTCGGTGGTATCAGAACCTCGTTGGCTGATCCGACCATTGGCCACTTTAGACCTTGTCTGCTTACTTTAGAGTTTCTCTAAGATCTGGCTTATAGCCCTCTTCCACCAAGCACTCCACGCAGCTTTTTCACACACTGTATTCATCGCCCTTCTCCCTTCACATCCCCCAAACCAACTTCTCATACACCACCGCTTCCCATCGCACTGCTCACTCCGTCCTTTCCCATCGCACATTCCCCTCATTCTCCGCGTTGTTGCACACCCTCCAACCCACGCAGTCAACATTATCCCCCGACCTACCTTCCACGCTACCACTCTCGTGCTTGCTCTCTTCGCAGAGCTCCTGTGCACTCTACACCAACGCTCAATCCCATATGCCCTCCTCCCTTTTTCCCTCTGATCTGACACAGCCTCCTCCAACGCCCGCATCCACACCAACCTTTGTGTCGCTGCTATGCCCGAGCGCCCAACTCCAACGCTCTCCCTCCTCCCGCGCACTCCCTCCATCGGTGGATTTTTCACCTGCCCACGCCAACCTCCATCCCAAATCCCACACGCATCACCTCCTACACATCCCACATATCCTTCTCCCCATCCTTCTCCTCCTGTGCACCTGTCTTGTCTCCCCTCTTCACTCCGTGTAACCTCCATTCTTCATCTATTACTCCACGTCCCCCCATCCCCCCNCCAGATGCGTGTCCTATCCCCTTTCCCATACACTCCCTTCTGTCCTGCGATTTACCTCCACGATGTCACCTTCTCCTGCATCAACCTCTGCCTCCTCCTCCTCCACGCACAGCCCCCAACTTTTCCTTCCTCCCGTAGCTACGCTCCATGCTGCTCCCCGCCATCTCCACCTGCCATCCTTCAGCCTCCTCTCCTCCGCGTTCCCTCTGCCTCTTCCATGTGCTTCTGGTCGCTCCCCCTAACCAGCCCTCTTCCCACCACCCTTCACGTTGACCTACACAAAAAAATAAAAATATTTAAAATATATATATATATATTGGAAACTATGTATATATATATATTCAAAACTATATAATATTTGCATAATAGTATTATTAATTTTTAATAATTATTATTATCCATATTATTAAGAAAGGAACTTTAGTAATAAAAAAAGAAAAAAAAACAAGTCAAAGAAGATTTTCCCTCAAAAGAACAAATTGGAAGAATAGAAAACTATATTGAAAAGTCTTAATAGCAAGCAATTGCGATTACAAAAGCAGAATTACAAAATCATTGTCACAAGCAGTTTTGGCTCAGCTAGAGCCTAGAACATTACAAAGCGACCAATAATTATCTACAAAGAGAGATTGATAAGCAGAAATCAGTTAAAATATTCCAAGAGCAAAGGAATCATACGTTAGAAATCCAAAATCAAATATAATGAAGGGTTCAAAAACATGTTATTAGATAAGGATGAGAAAATATCACATTTGAAAAATCACAATCAAAACTTAGAAGAGTAGATCAAAAAGTCAAAGAATGACAAGAAGTCGCCATATGGAAGCAATAACGACTTTGAAGAAGACATAAAGCACTTAAACAAGCTCATCAAGGACAAAGATAGTAAATTGGTGCAAGACCAAAAGAAGCTAGAAGATAAAGATTCAAAGATATGTCAACATCAGCAACAGTTAGAAAAACTCCAACAGAAGTATGACAACATTAAGAAGAGGCACAAGTCGGAAATTAAGAAAATCAATGACAATTTAGCAAGCAATACCGAAGAGCTATTTCGACTAAGAATTCATAACAAGACATTACTTACAAAAATCAAGAAACTAAAAAATAGTCGAAAGATGGAACTTTCCAATGAAGACCTCGAAGGAAGAATACTAAAACAGTAGGAAGAAAACAGGTGCCTACGGAATCTTAATAAAGAACTAGAGGTGCAAATCGAGAAGTTAAAGAGGGCAAAAAGTCTCAAGATGACAGGTTCGAGAAGATTAAAAGTAATAACAATCTACTGGAGAACAAAGTAGCGCAAATCCAAAAGGAAGCATCTTGACTCTCAGGAAAAAAATTTCAAATTGAGGACGAAAAAATAAATACAGAGTCAGTCTTCGTCACAGATTAAAAAGCAATCAATCCAGCAGAAAAACAAACAACGAGAACTCCTTATCGACACCCCGATTATATACATCATTTTGCACAACGATAGGGTCAAAATGAACATACACAGAGGAGTTATGTTGTTAGACAAGCAAGAACACCAAATCAACATACTAAGCAACAAACGAGAAGAACCACCCGACAAAGCCATCAAATATCTCCGATGACTCGAATGGACTACAGCAGTGACGATGCAACATTCTTCTTTAGAATTTGTAACTCGTATCGTCTCATTTCATCAAGTGTCGCAAATACTAAGGATCTAGATATGATGGTTCAAGAAAAAAATCAGGCATAACCTTTGTCTTCAATAAGCTTTGAGGACAAAGCTTCCCTTAAGGGGAAGGCAAAGTTATGTAAAATATATATATATAACATCATAGTAATAAGATAACAATTAATATTAATATTATTAATATTAATATTATTAATATTAATTGTTAATAATGAACAATGATAAGTCAAAAGTCATGTTTTCTACGAAAACGTACAATGGGCTTATAAAAGGCAATCAAATGTAAATTGTAAAACCAACTATTATCTATCAATTATATTTTACTATTTATCCATCTATGGAGTCGTTGTCTTATTTACGTTGGAAGTTTACATAGAACAAGGATCTCTATGCTTCACCTTCTGCATCCTGCAATGTCTCTTGTTCCCATCTAGACCTTTTTCGGCTTACTGCCATATCTGTGGGAGCAACAATTGGCTCGATTGGATCAATGGCATCGATCAGTTCATTATTTTCTTCGGACTACCTCTTAACTTCAGGTGGGGGAGATGATCTCATCACTTCTTCATCATCTATCTCCATATCAGATCCTCTTCCATTATGGATAGCCATCTCTTCTTCAAAGGTCACATCCCTACTGACTTCGATCTGCCTCAATCCTGGGATGTATATTCCGTAAGCCTTTGAAGACTCACTGTATCACATGAATGTTCCCTTCTTGCCTGAAGGTTCGAACTTTGTCCTTTTATCCTTGGGCACGTGAATGTAGACTGCACAACCAAAGATACGAAGGTGGCCCACTTCTGGCTTCACTCCTGTGAAGGTTTCTTCTAGAGTCATGTTCTTCAAAATTTTATGATGGCATCTGTTTTGTACATAAACAATTGTCTTGGATGCTTCTTCCCATAAGAACATTGGTAGATTCTGGTCATGTATCATGGCTTTGCCTGCCTACACAATTGTTCAGTTCTTCCTTTCCGCAACCCTATTTTGTTGAGGGTTGTAGCGAACTGTGAGCTCCCTCTTAATTCCCACTTCTTTGAAGAAATCATTGAACTCTGTAGAGGTATATTCTCCACCATTGTCTGATCTCAGAATCTTAATCCTTCTTCCTGACAGATTCTTGACTTGTACTTTGAATTCCTTGAATTTGCTGAGGACTTCCTCGGATTCCTTGGTCTTGAGAAAGTATATCCACGTCTTCCATGAGTGGTCATCAATAAAAGTTACATAGTAGTTGTCACCACCCAATGAAGTAACCATCGTTGATCCACACAAGTCAGAGTGGATTAGATCCAATATTCTTACCAAGTGCACATCCTCTACATATAGCATCATGGTCTACATGAAGCATTGGTAGACCTGTCACCATGTTCCTTAACGCTGGGAGAGCTTGATAGTTTAGATCAACTACGCTTATGTGCCATAGCTCTTTGATGTTACTGGAATCATGGACTATGGCTTGAGCTGGTAGAAAGCTCTTACGATACAAGCTTTCCTCCCTTACACCAATCACTTTTGTTGTGTTCATGCTAGAATCCTTGTGTGATGCAAGCACCCTTCCATCTGCAAATATCACTCTATATCCCTTGTCCTCTAAGGCAGAGATGGAGACAAGATTTCTTTTCATGCCAGGTACATATATTACATCGTTCAGATGTAGTAAGTCATTGGATTCCAACTGAAGAGAGGTAGATCCAAACCCTTTCACAGTGTAGTTGGCATCATCTCCAAGTACAACACGAAGATGGGATTCTTTCTCAACAACTTCTGAAAGGTTCTCTTTATAACTAGTCATATGCTTGGAAGCACCACTATCTATAAGCCATGTATCACTAGTGGTGGGAACCGTACCGGATAATGCTGATATGAAGAAGAATTTTGTACGATCTTCATTTCTTTGTTTCTTGTGATAATGACCATCTTCCACGTCACATGTTGAAGCTTCATGCTTTCTCTTGTTTGAGCTAAAACACTGGCTTGCATAGTGACCATATTTCTTACACTTATAGCATTGTATGCATGATAGATCCTTCTTCTTTTTCCTACGATCTGGAGAAGAACTTGGTCTCCTAGCTTGGTGCTTATGTTTATGAAACTTCCTTCCTTTTGCCTTTCCTTTCTTGGCATGCATAATGAAGGCTTGATTTTCCTCAATTTGAGGACCATGGAGTCTTTGCCTTGTTGCAATCCTGGTTTCTTCCTGAGTGCAGTCTAACCATAACTTGTCAAATTTAGGCAACTTGGTTCGACCACTTATGATTTGGATGAAGGACTCCCAAGGTGGTGGAAGACCAGTTAGAGTGGTCATGACAAGCTCCTTTTCTTCAATGTTGTCTCCACTAGACCTTAGCTTGTCCTGAAGTTCGGTGATCCTCATGAAATATGAGGCAATAGTTTCAGACTTAGTCATCTACATATTTGACAGTTTGTTCCTCAATGTGAGAGTCACATTGATATTACTTTGTTCAAATAACTTCTTCAAGCTTTTGAAAATCTTCCTAGTTGTCTTCTTTTCTGAGATTTGCGGAACCAAGTCATCTTTGACTGAGTCACATTGATGTTACTGTGTTCAAATAACTTCCTCAAGGTTTTGAAAATCTTCCTAGTTGTCTTCTTTTCTGAGATTTGCAGAACCAAGTGATCTTTGACTAAGTCCACCGGAATCCTTCTTGCTTTCGCATCACACTTCCTCCACAGGGACTTGGCTTCTTCCGCTTTTAGTTCTGGAACTTTCTCATTGACAAACTTCAAGAGATCATTTTCTTCTAGGATGAGAAGAACCCTAGGCTTCCAGGATATGAAGTTTGTAGCCCCATCAAGACGATCTTAAACCTTCATTCCAATCATCTTGTCTGCAGATCTGAACAAGAAACCCAAATAACTTCTTCAAGGTTTTGAAAATCTTCCTACTTGTCTTCTTTTCTGAGATTTGCGAAACCAAGTGATCTTTGACTCAGTCCACCAGAATCCTTCTTGCTTTCACATCACACTTCCTCCATAGGGGCTTAGCTTCTTCCGCTTCTGGTTCTGGAACTTTCTCATTGACAAACTTCAAGAGATCATTTTCTTCTAGGATGAGAAGAACCCTAGGCTTCCAAGATATGAAGTTAACGGTCTTAAACCTTCATTCCAATCATCTTGTCTGCAGATCTGAACAAGAAACCCAAGCAAGAGTTAGGTCAAAAATAAATTTTGGAATTTAGTGAAACTGACCTTACAGATAGATGCGCCCTATCAAGCCGAGTTGAGGGAAGACGAGGTCGGGCCAAAACAATTGGTGGGGAGCCTCTGGAACTTGATGCCTTAGTTTCTTCCCGCAGTATATCGCAGTGTCCCACATTCAAAAATTGAAACTTCTCCAAATTTGATTTTGCTTCCACCAAAATATGTGCGTCCCTTAAAGCAAAGTTTCCACTGCTCTTTTTCAGCTGGAGAGATGAGGGAAGGCCTTGAAAGGCCAATCTCTAGCTTTCGACAATGGACTCTTTTAGAACTACTCTGATACCATCTTAGTTTTTACAAGATTATAGCAGTATTTCTTAATTGCAAATAAACAATAGGATCTCTACAAGAAAGACAAAGCACAGAAATAATGAACACAAGAATTTTATCCTGGAAAACCCAATCAGGAAAAAGCCAGCAAACCTTCGTATAAAGATAATGACTCCTCAGGACTAAGAGAAGAGAGAGAAAATATCTCTCTAATATACAACCCCAAAAAATACTCTCCTACGTTGCAGTAGCGCACCTTTTCTGTCTGACTGACTTGTTGTAGATGAATGAAATAATGAGGGGCGCCTCCTATTTATACTGATTTTCCAAGTGAAAAATTACTGGGGCCAACCTACCATGGGGAAATATAAAATAATTTATTTTTATTCTTTTTCTTGTTTATTCTTTTCCCAGGGGTTTACATTGATTCTTTCAAGGGTTTACATGAGTAATTACATCCAGTATGAACTCCCGTAGGAGGTACAAGGAAATATAATACAAGTACAATAAGAATAACTTCTAAAGTTGCACAAATTCCAACACTTCTTGCATCAAGACTGCTCCTATCCCGAATTCTGAAGCATTTCATTCAACTACAAAAGGTTTTGTGAAATCTGGTGTTGTTAATATTGGCATCGATGACATAATGTTTTTCAATGCTTCAAAACATTTTTCGGCTTGATTATTCCATCGAAATGATTTTTTCTTCAATAAATCTATTAGAGGTGTAGTCTTATGGGCGAATGTTTTCACAAATCTTCGGTAGTATCCTGTCAAGACTAGAAATCCTCTTAATTTCGAGAAGTTATCTAGTTTAGGCCACGCAGTGATTTCCTTTATCTATCTTGGATCAACTTTGACTCCTTCCTTCAATATTATATGGCCAACATAGTCCACTTCTTTTCCAAAAGTGCATTTTGAAATTTTTGCAAAAACATGATGTTCTTCCAATATGGTGGGTACTTGATCTAAGTGTCGGATATGCTCTCTCCAAGTTTTGCTATATACGAGGATATCATCAAAAAATACTAATACAAACTTTCACAAATATGGTTGAAACAATTTGTTCATTGCAAATTGAAAAGTGGTTGGAGCATTAGTTGATCCGAAGGGCATTACTTTGAACTCATAATGGCCCTCATGAGTACAGAAAGCAGTTTTTTCCACGTCTTGTAATCTAACACTGAATTGGTAATACCCTGATCTCAAACGTCACTCATTGGTTGTGTGACTCAGGTGATCAGAGAGGAGGCAGAATCAATGCATGCATGAGGGCACATTCTTGAGAGGAGAGGGCGTAGTCTTGCTTAGAGGGAGGATTGTGTTCTGAGGGAGATCAAGTATTCTTCATCTATGGCAGAGGGAGGTCACTGTGGAGATAGAGATTGGTTCCAAGTGAGGTTGATCCATCTACAGAGCACAGTGTTGATTCACCAGACAAAGAGGGGTGCATTACCTAAGCAGAGGGGCGCATTTCATTGGGAGGGCGAGCTCTGAGATAGAGCTCAGCTGATTTGAGAGGGCATCACTAAGACAGTGATCCAGAGAGGCAAAGGGGCATGTGGCTGAATCAGAGAGCAGCTTCAGTGGAGGAGGGTGAATGCTTGCATGAGGAGTGAATGCTAGCATGAGCAGAGAGAGCACATCCATGAGAGATCAAAATTGAGGATTAGAACCTCTGGGCTCATAGATAAGTTTGTTGTGGGGCTGATCTATCCTTCATGTTGTAAACTATTCAAAGATAATATTAAGCTTCTATATCTCTCACTGGTTTTCCCGAAAAGGTTTCTTCCAGGGTCATTTGACTGAAAACTCTGTGTCATTTATGTGTGATCGCTATTGTTAAAAGTTGTAGACATCTCATGAGTGGCTTATTATGATTAATAATTATATGCTTTTATGCTATCTAGGATTGAGATAATTAGCAGTATACTGCTTGGGATAAGGGAGATTTGTGACTGTGTTGAGATCATTCAGTGTGCCCTAGATATCCAAAAAAATCTACATATTTTATCAATCTTAAATCATTTAAATATGTGATGCATCCATTCAACATCACTATTATAACACTAAAACATGAGGTAAGAACTCACTGGCTTTGGAGCTTCAAGCTTTGTTAGAAGATCAACATGATAAAATGTAAAGAGGAGATGATGTTGGGGAGTAAGAATAGCTGGAAGGCAAAGCTTAATCTCATCATGGTAGCATGCTGTTCGAGCACCAACAGCAACCTGTGTGTGAGCCCACTTCTGAGATGGCATGCCTCTATCTTTTGGATATATAACCTGCCCATCATATTCCCATGCAAAAAAGAAGATATTAAAAAGAAAAAAGAAAAGATTTCTATAAGACAATACTAAATCATATGCTAAAGTACAACAATAGTCAATTACGCAACCTCTAGTGCATGTTTACGGATATCCACATCGTCCTTCCGCAACTCAACCCTAATGAACAGATTGCGCTTTCTACTTAAGTTAACTGTTAAAGGATACACAAATAGACAGTGAAGCAGCTGAGAAAAAGGCTCATTCTTTGTCAATGCTCGAAAATCCAAAGCCCGGAACTGCAGATGACAGACAAGGATTACAAAATATTTGAACATGTAAAATTTTAAGCTAAAATTTTCTCTAATTATCTGAAAGCAGAACATCACATAACGTATTTTGTCAAATCCTGAAACAGAGCATGCTCTTTGTATTTGACAAATTTGTTTTTCAGAGACCAATCAATAAATCACTGTAAATCCAACAAATATCCATACCAACCCCCTCTAATCCATATCTACCAACTAGCTTTTTAGTTTTACCAAGTTAAAAATCACATGTAAATAGTGAATTAAGTATATCAGTCTTCCATGCTCTTAAGAAATGGAATGCAGGAGATACTCACATCATCATTGCCATTTTCCAGCACCATTCCTTGAATGATATTTGAACGGCTACCACCAACTTCCCTTGCTTCATGGAAATTCCATTTCGGAACACCATTGGATGGTCTACCGGTACTATTTCCAATGTTTTTCAACGTCCCGGTATCTCCAAGTCTTTCGCCAGCATCATTTGAATCATTGCTGAGGCTACCAGTTTCAGAAAGAGTGTCTATGTCAAGATGACTGGCCTGAAGTTTTTCAACTTCCAACCTAAGACTGCCTTTAACTGGTTTATGAACCTTTCTTTTAGGATCCTACAACAAGAAAAAAATAGAATTGTATTTCAGACAACCATACAATTCTTCATTACTGGCTACAACGAATATAGTTTCTAGACAGATTACAGCTGTAAGTCCAATTGTACATAATATGAAGTAAATTCTATCCAATGCTAAAAGAAAGGAATTAAGCCACCGGAACACAATTTTCAAATACAATCTAAGCATTTGATATGTTTATACAACAACGATGGTAGATGCACCACGAAAAAAAAAGTAAACTGAATCTCTAATCACATAGGAGACAGAGACCTCAAGCTCCTCCAGCTAAGCCTCAACTATTGCAAAAGTAACTTTCAATCATTTCGCATGCAACTTTATATTTCTAGGAAGACAATGTCAACATTGTCAGATGAAACATTAGGAACTAAAGCATGCATCTCAATCATCTATGACACTTTTGTGTTTATTCATCAAGCATAATGGTATCATTGAGATCCTAAACCAAACAATCCCACAAAATTTAATAGAACTTTAACTGAACAGTCAACGTAATAAGCTTTCGCCAAATATGTAAATTCAAACGTAAGGAAGCCTGTTATTCATCACAGAGATACTATAACCACCAGGCACGTTATAGTACCTATGTCACAATGTTCGGGTTCAACGACCTTTAAGTTCAATTCCGATTCAAATTTTCCAATGAGGTTAGCATTAAATTCGCCAATATACATATTTTCAAATTTTACATATTTTATAAAATTAACCTATCTAATATATTTTTATATTCTATAAATAATAAATAACATTTAACACATTTTTAAATAAATAAATAAAATATTTACTAGTTACTATACATAGATTAAAACATTTAATATTTAAGATAATAACTTATGTAATATAATGTAAATAATATAATAATAAAAAATTACCATTTACTATACACCAAAGTCTAAAATAACCTAAGCATTTGATATATATACATTATAACTCTGTATCCATTCGATAGCTTTTAAAAATTTAAATGTAGTCTACATTTGGAATAACCGTCGGGAACATTGGCACAAAGTTCAAACAAAGCCTCGGCAGTCGGCACTGGTTACTCGAAGACTTATTGGAAGACTCGTCCGCAGCCTCAGCATTGGTTCCTCGAAGACTCATGGAAGACCAGTCCGCAGCATCATAACTGGTTACTCGAAGGGTTGTCGAAAGCCATCCAATCGCACTGGTTACTCGATCAGAAGACCCATTCGCGCAATGTCATAGTCGGAACAGTCGTGGTTCATGGGATAACTCATAAGGGTGGAGTCTGTATAGAGCCAGATAGATCGCAAAACTCAGAGGGCAAGGATGGAGAGTTGGACACAAATCATGAAAGAGAACAAGAGAACGATAAAAACCCTGAAAAACGTTCAGCTTTGAGGTTCGCTGAACCCAAGCGAACTTAATTTTTTTTTAAGTTTGGCAAATTTCGAACCTGATGGTTCAGGTTCGTCAAACCCTGTGACATAGTATAGTACTATGTCCTGTGGCTTTCAGGCAGATTGTGGTTCTGAGTGTATTTTATCAGTTAACAAGATCACAATAAAGAAGATTATTATTACTACCAGTTTCCAAATGTAGGAAAGGCATACATGCATATTCCAAAAATTATAATACGAAAACATATTTTAGTTTCATCTATGCAGCTGTGTTCTCTTCGAGATCAACAACAAACTTGTTCTCTAATGATCTATAATCTAATTACCCTAAAAAGCCTCTAGGGCTAACACAATAAACAGTTTCAAGACAAAATTGTATCAAACCTGAAGCAACTCCTCAACATAGCTTTCCTTCACTCTATTCAAATTGGGTATCTCAACAATTACAGCAGAACCGCTTGAATAATGGGTCATCCTTCCATCTGATGTTGATCTCCCGATGAGGTCAATGTTACTTTCCTGAGAACTCGACCCTGATATACTAGGGGCAAGTGGGCTACTTGGAGAGGCGATTCCACCAACACCTCCACCAATGTTGCTCTCAAACAAAGGAACAACAGCCCAAGCAAAAGATTCTCTGTATGGCATTATTCTAGCCCATACTTGCAGCTTCTGCTTCTCTCGCTCTGTCAAATGAACCTGCAATATTTAAATCATTCAGTTTCTGATTCAGAAAATATATCCTTGTAAGCTTTTTCTTCCAAGAACCTGAAATTTTCACTATAACCAGGAAACTTCATGGGATCTACAACTACACACTGGAGAATTTTGAAATTCAACAAGGCAATGATATTAAACAACTACCAAAAAAAAAATTTGCTCAACCATTCTCTAAAGCAAAAGGCACTAGAATGGAACACCAATAGAACATGAATGGAATGTCACATCGGGAAGAATATAAGATTTATATGATATTTCAAAGAAAAAGACAGCTTCCATTTATTTGAGGCAAACTCCAATTGAAACAAAAATCCAAATTATACTGGCATAAATATATGAGTCCAAAATTCAAGATCAAGAAACACTGTTACTGACACAAGCATGCTGAAAAATTTAGCACTGAGCAAAGAATGTTAAGGAAACTTCATCAAACAAGGAAACAACTGAAAAGGAGGATACATTTGATGAAACGTACGTACAGGTTCTTTGCGAGAGTATACTGATGGTGTCACTCCTCCTTCTTCAGTTGCAGGCTTTTCCAACTGAATAAGTAGGCAAACAGAAGAAGATGGGGAGTCCAAAGAAAAGATAGCACGGCGTTGCAAGGGCACCATACCCTGGCATATTATTATAAACATTTCTCTTCAGTCAATCTTCTAAAATAAAACCAAGCTCAAAAATTATTGGTCTGACATCAATATATTATGTCAAAAATGGTAATGCAGCAGATAAGCAGGGCGCCAAGAACATTCAGGCATAATGACCTAAGAACAGGAAACAAAATGAGGTAACTAACTAAATAAAAAGCAATCAATTCAATTGCTCTCATAAGAGGAAAAATTGTCCAGTACTTACATCTTGCATTTCATTGGGCAAGAACTGGAAATAGAAGTCCTCTGACAGTTTTTCTCTCCTTTCTCTATGATATAAACATATTGTACCATAAAAAGGCTCTGGCAAGAGGCAGAAAACTTCAATCAGTTTCCTAAAACAAAAGTTCTTATCATCTGAGAAAGTGAATCTCTTATAGGAACACCACATATTATAAATTTGTCCTTTCGTCGAAGTGACAAAGGACCTCATTCTCCAACATATAAATCCCCTCAAATGGTTGGAACAAGACATACATATAGACATGTCTATGTGTATTAGGATGAGACTTTCAATATCATGGATACCATTTTTTAAGGTAATATATCAACTTGAAATAGTAAAACATGTATGCTGCAAATGAATGATGCATTCTAATCAATCTCTACATTTCATGCTTTATTACATAGTTGATGAATCTCTGAGAAACGGATGGCTAATTTACTCATTGAACTCACCAACAAAACCTGCTTGAAAGGCCAAAGATAAAGCCTTGATGTATATCTTGAGTCCACTGAAAACCATTCAGATACATTATATCAAAAAATACGGGGAGAAACAGCAATGGCATGGCAATTGAAAGATATCAGTTATGAACTTCAAGAAGACATGTGGCCTTGTTTGAAAATTTAGCATAAAGAATGCCTCCATGTGAAAGTAAAGACAAGTGCATATTGCCACTACATCAAGTAAACACAAAACCTGCCACATATAGTTGGTGGAACTTCTGGTGTTCTCTGTCCAAAGATGTAGGACCTCTCATTCTCCCAATCAAAAACAGGTTCATAAGCAGGCAAGGGGGAGGCACCAAAATGCTGCATAGAATAAACTAAAAGTATTATAGCAATTGTAGCTCATCTGAAAGAAATGAACCAGCAATGAACGGCACAAACATCTCTGAACTTTCAATACTATCAAAATAAACAGATTTATAAAATAAAAACAGGACTAATAATGGAAATAGAAAATAAAACCATAAAGGTTGGTTTGTTACAAACTATCAATGCATGTTTGATGAGTAAATATGAACAAAAATAAAAGCTGATGTAATATATAAATTGACTCCTATGAAATAAACACTGCTGATATTTCAATTTTACTAGAGAAAATGCCCTAGGCCCCTATCATATGTTAAAAATAAGAAAGAGGATGTTTCTCCTGTTTCTTCTGTCTGGATCTCATTTCAGGCATGGGTTTTTCGCATCCATGTCAAATCTCACTTGGTCTATTATCTATCACACATAGCAATCTGTTCTAAAATTGGGTTCATCTGCTGCATAATCATAGAGAAGCATATTATCATAGTTACTACACTTGCCAGGTTTGACCCAGCCTCATGGGTGAATCCCAGGCCACATTTGATCTGCAAGTACTCGTGAGTCAAACAGGGACCTGGTTAGTGCGTGTGGTTCATTGACAGGTCAACAAGTTTGATTCATTTGCCTGCCAAAAAAAACTCATGGATAGTTTATACTAGCCAAGTTTTTCCCAAGCCAAGTCAAACTCTTGACCCTTTCACCTTGCTGAGCATTTTGTTGTGCCAAAGTCTGGTAACTATGCATATGCTAATGCGATATGAAACATATATATATACTTGTCTATTGGACGTAGCTTGGGTCATTGGGAGGAATGATTGTCACCCTCGCCACCCAGGTTCAATCCTTGTAAGTGACATGTTGAGCTCTTAAATGGGCATATTTGATGCTCTACGGACAATATCTGGCCTTCCCACATTCCTTCTGGAATACCAAGGGAGTTTTTCATGGATGTAGCAAGCACCGATCTCTGGTGCCGTGAACCACGTGAGAAAAAAAGTCCATTGGATGTAGCTTGGATAGTTGAGAGGAATGATTGTTACCGTCCCCACCGAGTTTCAAATATCTTTGTGACATGATGCTCTTGTTGTTGAGCCATCTTTGTACCGACATTATCTGGCCTTCGCACCTTCCTCACGGAAACCGGGAGGGTTTTTTGTGGACGTAGTGAGCACCAATATCCAGTGCCATGAACCACATTGTGAAACGACAAAACGACAAATGAACAAGATATTATGAACAAGATAATGTAATAAACAAGATATATAATAATTAAACATTAATAATTAAATTAACTAATCCTTAATGAAGAGGCATAACCTTTCATCAAGGTGCCTCTTCATTAAGTACTAGTTTATTTAATTATTAATGTTTAATTATTATATATCTTGTGCATTACATTGTCTTCCCCTTAAGGTAAGCTTTGTCCTCAAAGCTTTATTGAAGACAAGGCTTATGTCTGATTTCTTGCTTGTAATGTCATCTCTCGATCCTGTATTTTAGCATTTGCGGCACTTGACGAAATGAAACGATACAAGTTACGAACTCCAAAGAGAAAATATCGCATCGTCTGTAATGTGGTCCATCCGAGATCTATTTTCATCGGAGGTGATTGTTGATTGTCTTGTTGGATAAATATTCTCGTTTTCTGCTTAGGTTGTAGATTTTGTGTTCTTTCGCTTCTGAATTTATAACTCCTTTGTTTATGTTCATTTTGATCCTGTCGTTGGTCAAAATGCTTTCTATAATTTGGGTGTCGGTAAGGAATTCTTGTTGATTGTTTTTTTGTTGGATTTACTTCCTTTTCAACTGTGATGGGAACCGAATTTGTATTTGTTTCTTCTTCCTCAACTGGAATTAGTTTTCTGAATAGTTTGGATGCTTCCTTTTGGATTTGAACTAGTTTGTTCTCTAATATATTATTATTATTCTGAATCTTCTCAAACCTTTCGTCTTGCCACTGTTTGTCCTCTTTTAACTTCTCGATTTGTTTCTCTAGTTCTTGATTAACCTTCTTCGGTGTTGAATTTTACCATTAGCATGTATTCTTTTCTAATTTTGCAAACTGTAAGATAACAATAGACAAGTGCAGCACATACATCACACACACTGAACACAAAAGTTTTTCACAGGGAAACCTGTAAAGGACAAAAAAAAACCAAAAGCATTAGTAATTCATCTCTTAAAGGAGATGACTTGAGTTTCTTCAATCTTAGAAATCTGAGATGAATGTTCTTGAATAATTCTCAAACCCTAATAGGCTTGAACCACTAATCAAAAATCCACAAAAGATAAATTTTATAGAAAAATCCAAATTAGGGCTTCCTGCCCTAATTTCTCCCTGCTGCCCGAGATATTTTCTTGCTGCCTGGATCTGTTGCTGCCTACACGGATGCCTGCTAAAGCCTGTACCTGCTGCTCAGATGCCTGCCCAAGCCTGTACCAGATGTCCCCATTCAACAGAATGGCTACTCAACTCAAGGCTAAGTTCCCCCAATGTTGGACTGGTTCCACATCTTGGTCCCTCACCAGATGTCTCCATTCTCCTAAGAGAATGGCTCTCGATGTTGGTCAGGAAAAATCAACACTCCCTCTCAGCGAGAGAGGTATTCTCTGCCATGCCAAGCTTGTCACGAAAGTACATGAACTTTGTTGTCAGAGGCTTGGTCTAGATATCTACGATATGTTCATCTGTACGAATGTAGTGCAACTTCAGAGTGCCTCTCTGTACTAGGTCTCTGATGAAATAATACTTCATTTCAACGAGTTTCGATCTATCATGTAACACCGGATTCTCTGAAAGATTAATGCAACTCTGATACTTGCAATGGATGATCGTTGAGTAAAGCTTTCCACCAAACAGATCAGATAGTAGTTTCCTACGCCAAACTGCTTCCTTACAAGCATCACTTGCACCAATATACTCATCTTCAGTTGTACTCTGTGCTATGGAACCTTGTTTCCTGCCGAACCAAGAGATCATTGTAGATCCCATACTGAAGCAATAACCTAAAGTACCTTTCCAATCTACTGCACTGCCAGCCCAATCTGAGTCAGCATATCCTGCTAACAATACTCCACTACTGGAAGTATACCTGAGCCCATAAGTGATAGTACCTTGCACATATTTGAGTACATATTTGGCAACTACCCAGTGTATGTGCTTCGGTTCGGACATGAACTGACTCAGAGCATTCACTGTGTAACAGATATCTTGCAATGTCCTCTTCTGCTTAGGCATTGAGGACCAACCCGCTAACCTATGTGATTCCTGTGGGTTCGAGCAGGTACTAACAGTCAGGGAATCAACTGAAGACTAATGTCATCTACAGAAAATCTAAGGATTCAATATTATATCACCATTGGGTTGAAGAGGGCCACCGAAGCCAAAGGCCACCGGCATGCATGACATCTAAGCATTATTTAATGATGCATGCACCCGATTAAGTCTCCATGCACATGCATGCAAGTCAACTGCAAATTAGAAGTTAAAGTGACCTAACTAGGCCAAAAATTAGGGTTTTCACAGTTGAAAGTTATAAAGGAAGATAAAGTGAATAGAAACTTTACTTTTGATTATTATATGATTTTGGAGCTCTTGAGTAGCAGCACGGTGTGCGGCCACAGCAATTGGGGTTGAAGACAACGTCTTCAGCTAATGGGATTTCGGTAGTGAGGTATCTGCCCTAGTCTCATCCAAGGTAAACCATCCAAGTTCACCATCCACTCTTCAATTTATTCATTCCTTTACAGTTATCCAGTATCCATCAGAGATTGTTTGCAGGGGCACGTGTGCAGCCGTAAGGGGGTTTTTAGCTGGAAAACCCCAAATCATTCACTGGGTCCTCAGATCTCAGTTTACCTCCAGAACCCAAGCACCATTCTCATCATCGGTATCATACTCCAATACCCGGTGATTATCAGATCCGGTCTTGCTCAACCGGAGCAGTTCTTAGCAGTTTTGGGATCAGGGGGGCATGAGTAGCTAAACATCCAGATCAATTCGTTAGCCTGCCTAGAGACCTCAGAACTTTCACATGTGTCAGGCATCCTCTCCGGCACTGGAAGACTACCACTCCTGCAAATTCCCAGCTTCAATGGGTACCTCCTTCACTGAAAACGTCACACTTAGTTGATCTTGGGTAGGTGTTGTAGGGGTATCACCAGAGGCAGAAAGTACAAGTTCATCTCCAGATCGTCTCTTGATGCATGCATATTCTCTCAAGGGCATTTCAACCAGTTTATCAGTGGTAAGTGTTACATTCTATCCTACAAACCCTAACCCTAATTCCAGCTATAAAATAGGGAAATTTTGCATGGCAGTTTGCATGCTCGGCTATTTCAGTAACTTTGGATAGAATTAGAAAATATCAGTATTTGGGATATTACAGTGGTATCAAAGCTATCTTCTTGGCCAGCTGTGGGCTTAAGAAATGAGAAGTAGATGAATACAGAAGAGGACACTTTTGTAACCTATAGGAAAAGAAGGAGTAGGTACACAGAGGAATTTGAGGATATCCAACTAGAAGATACCAACTTAGATAAGGACCCAACAAGTATACACTCTGACAAGGGAAAAGGAACAGGAGAAGATGACGACGAGATGGAGTTTTGCAACTTAGTATCTGCATTGCAAGACTTAGCCAAAGGGCAAAAAGATGTACTTAATGCAATCAACAGATTATCGGCGAAACCAAAACCAGGTAACAGCAGTACACCTCCTTCACCAATAGATAGAGGATCTACAAGCAGCAGTGGGAAGGTTGCATACACCAATATACAGAATACACCCCACATATATACCAGACCTTCCAACAAGCCTACTATGCCTCATTTCTTAGCAGATGCAGTAGGAGGTCCAGTCATACAGGTAGAGCCTAGCGAACCCTCTGGGGCTTATTTGCAGGAATACAGGGACTTAGGGGATGAGTTTCATCCAACCATGTCTTTTTCGGATTTTTGCAACATGAAGAGTAGGAATAGACCCAGGAATTTCAACAAGGGATTCAATCATAACTATGAGTTGCAGAAAACCTTGGGCAGGTTGACCATCCCAAACTTTGATGGGATTCGCGGAGGTTCAGCGAGGATATGGGTTCAAAAGTTGGATAACTACTTCCAAATCAATCCCATGACAAAGACAGATGCCATTAAATTGGCTACACTCCACCTGGACGGAGAGGCTCGTGAGTGGTGGTACCACGGATTAGTGACATTTGGTCACAACACCATTCACTCCTATGGTGAGTTCACTTAGAAACTCATGGAGAGGTTCAACAGAAAGGATCCAGAGATACATTTCAGAGAGTTGGCTCAACTGAAATAGACAGGTAACGCAGAGGCCTTCATCTCAAAATTCCAAAGGATAGCGGTCATGGTAACAGATGTGTCACAGAGCAGGTTGACGATGTTGTTCACTGAGGCCCTAACAAAGCCACTACAGGGATGGGTGAAAGCCTACAAACCCCCTACTCTACAGGATGCCATTAGCAGAGCCAGAGATCTCCAGGATTCAATTCCAAAGAACAAGTTCCCTCTCAAAACGAACTTTCCAGTTAGGGACAAGGACAAGAAACCTTTCCACCAGGATGTTCCCAAGAAAACATGGTTAGACGAGGACACCAGGAAAGATTTGAGGCGAAAGAAATTATGTTTTACTTGTCAGGAACCATGGGTGCCAGGACACAGGTGTGTAGGGAAGGCAAAGGCTCACTACATCGAAGTTTATTCGGACAGTGACAGGGAGGACTATGAGCAGGAGGCAACAGAAGAACTACAGGAAGCAGAGGAAGAATCACTCCAGGGTGATACACCAGAGGGAGTCATTGCTACGTTATCTGGAGTTCCGAGATTCCATACTCTCAGGGTCAAAGGAGTAGTACAGGGCCACAGAGTGGGAGTATTGATTGATGGGGGAGCAACCCACAATTTAATTGACTCTGCTTGTGTAGCCAAGAGGGATATTCAGACAAAGAAGTTTGAGGGATTTATGGAAGCGGTAGTCGAGAACTCCAGCATGGAGTGCAACTATTGGATTCCAAAATTGAATGTCACATTAGGAAACTACCAGATGACAGATTCATTTTATGTAGTAGATGTGGCAGATACTCATGTAGTATTAGGTGTTCAATGGCTTTATTCAATAGCGAAATATACTACAGACTATCGGGCAATGAAAATGTAATTCCAGGGGCCAGTCGGAAAACGGGTAGTTTTGAGGGGCATGAACACTTATCCCCCAAAACCAGTCTCTTCACAGAGAATGGAGGCAGTACTCCGACAAGATGACATAGAATGGGCAGCAGAATGTTTTGTCACCTTTAGGAAACCTCAAGAGAACAGCACGCAACACCCAAGTGATATTCAAGCCTTATTACAGAAGCACGAAAAGGTATTTCGAGACCTTCCAGTAGGTAGACCGCCAGACCGAGGCTTTGAACACATTATTGAACTAGAGGAGGGGACACAAGCAGTCATCACCACTCCTTATCAGCATCCCAAAAGATACAAAGATGAGATCAAGAAGACGATCAAAGAATTGTTGGAGCTTGGATACATTCAGCCCAGTTCTAGCCCCTTCGCATCATCAGTGGTCTTAGTCAAGAAGAAGGATGGCACACTGCGAATGTGCATCGATTATCAAGCACTCAACAAAAAGACCATCAAAAACAGGTATCCCATCCCTAGGATTGATGAACTCGTGGACGAACTACGGGGTGCCAAATACTTTTCCAAAATTGATCTTCGCTCAGGGTACCATCAGATCTGAGTAAGGGATCAAGACATCTCTAAAACAGCTTTCCATTGTCACTATGGTCACTATGAATTCCTGGTCATGCCTTTTGGACTTACCAATGCTCCAGCCACTTTTCAGTTATGTATGAACCATACTTTCAGAGTTCAGTTACGCAAGTTTTTGCTAGTATTCTTTGATGACATCATGATTTACAGCAAAACATGGGAGGAACATCTGAAACACCTACACAAAGTATTGAGCATTCTAGAAGAACACTCGCTTTATGTGAAGATGTCCAAGTGTGAATTTGGCATGAAGGAAATGTTGTATCTAGGGCACATAATCAGTGAAAAAGGTGTATAGGTTGACATGGAGAAAATCCGAGCTATCAAGGATTGCCCCGCACCAAAAATAGTCACAGAATTGAGAGGCTTCTTAGGCCTTTGCACTTATTACCGAAGGTATGTTAAGGGGTTCTCCCAATTTGCCGCACCCCTCACAGATCTCACAAAGAAAGAGGCATTCACCTGGACAAAATTAGCATAGAAAACTTTTGAGGAGATGAAAGTCATTATGAGTTCTTGCCCAGTGCTAGCATTACCAAACTTCTCACAACCTTTTGTAGTAGAATGTGATGCCTCAGGGGAAGGGCTAGGAGCAGTATTGATGCAAAACCATCACCCTATTGCATTTGAGAGCCAAAAACTGAAGAACTACGAGCGCCACTACTCCATATATGACAAAGAAATGCTAGCCATCTTACATGCTCTCACGAAGTTCAGACAATACCTGGTGGGCAGCAAGTTCAAAATCAAGACAGATCATAACAGCCTCAAGTACTTCTTGGAACAGAAGGAACTGAATGAGCGCCAACAGAAATGGATCAGCAAAGTACAAGCCTACGATTTCGAGATAGAGTATGTAAAAGGTAAGAATAATATAGTAACTGATGCATTATCCAAGCGACCCGCCTCATTATCTCTCATGAGTATATCTACAGATTGGAGGGCTCTTCTCTTAGTAGAAGACTCCAAAAATAAATTCACTTGCAGATTATTGGATGGACAGATTCAGGATGACAGGTACAGAATTGTTGATGACATCATCTATTACAAGAGCAGGATATACCTCGTCCCAGAATCAACTTTAAGAAAGAAAATCATACAAGCAACACATGACTCTTTACTATCAGGCCGTCAGGGTTACTTGAAGACCTACAGGCAAATCCGAGAGAGGTTCTCATGGAAGGGCCTCAAGGGGGAGGTTATGCATCACGTGCGGGAAAGTAGCATATGTCAGCAGAACAAGATTGAGCACATCCATCCAGCAGGGTTGCTTCAGCCACTACCGATCCCGAAACAGAAGTGGAAAAGTATCTCCATGGACTTCATTACAAGATTGCCCAAGGTCCAAGGACGAGATTGCTTATATCTCATGGTTGATCGACTGAGCAAATTCGCACATTTCTTTTCTATATCATCTGATTACTCCGCAGCCTAGGTAGCTGAGTTATTTTTCAGGGAGGTCTTCAGGTTACACGGGTTACCTAAGACCATTGTCAGTGATCGAGACAGTAGATTCACAGGTGCCTTCTGGCAGGAGCTATTCAGATTAGTGGGCACCAAGCTTGCTACCAGCACGAGCTATCATCCCCAGAGTGATGGACAAACCGAGATTGTCAACAAGTGGATTGAAGGATATCTGAGGAACTATGTAACAAGGTAGCAACGAACATGGATTAAATGGCTACAATTAGGGGAGTACTGCTACAATACTACCTACCACATGTCTATTACGATGAGACCTTTTAAGGCATTACATGGCTACGAGACCTTGGACTATGCAAATTTAGCATTCAGAGACAGCAGGGCTCCTAAGGCAAAGGATTGGATATAGGACAATCAGGATATTCTTAAAATCCTGAAAGAGAACTTACAGACAGCCCAGAATCAGCAAAAGTTGTATGCAAACAGACACAGGGTTGCGCGGAGCTTTGAAGTAGGAGATTTGGTATACTTACGGCTCCAACCCTACAAACAGTCTTCACTTAAGAAGAAAGGAGCAGGAAAGTTGAAACCTCGCATCTACGAACCCTACAGAATAATCATGAAGGTGGGAGAGGTGGCATATGAACTAGAACTGCCACAGGAGAGCAAATTTCACAATGTATTCCATGTGTCCAACCTGAAAAAGACCATTGGACAACACATTGCTCCATCAACAGAATTACCTCCTTTAGATGATGAGGGACTATTGATACTGGTTCTTGAACAGATCAGAAAGAAAACTCCGAAACCGGGTGATTAGAAAATACTTGGTCCAATGGAAAGAATTACCTCCAGCGGATGCCACATGGGATGGAGAACAGGTATTGCAGCATCCCAGTTTGCAGTTGCTTGAGGACAAGCAATCTCAAGCAGGGAGGACTGTAATGTCCTCTTTTGCTTAGGCATTGAGGACCAGCCCGCTAACCTATGTGATTCTTGTGGGTTCGAACAAGTACTGACAGTTAGGGAATCAACTGAAGACTGATGCCATCTACAGAAAATCTAGGGCATCAATATTATATCACCATTGGGTCGAAGAGGGCCACCGGAGCCAAAGGCCACCAGCATGCATGACATCTAAGCATTATTTAATGATGCATAAACTCGATTAAGTCTCCATGCACATGCATGCAAGTCAACTACAAATTAGAAGTTAAAGTGGCCTAATTAGGTCAAAACTAAGGGTTTTCACAGTTGAAAGTTATAAAAGGAAGATAAAGTGAATGGAGACTTTACTTTTGATTATTATATGATTTTGGAGCTCTTGAGTAGCAGCACAGCGTGTGGCCACAGCAGTTGGGGTTGAAGACGACGTCTTCAGCTAACGGGGTTTCGGCAGTGAGGTATCTGCCCTAGTCTCATCTAGGGTAAACCATCCAGGTTCACCATCCACTCTTCAATTCATTCCTTTACAGTTATCCAGTATCCATCAGAGATTGTTTGCAGGGGCACATGTGCAGCCGTTAGGGGGTTTTTAGCTAGAAAACCCCAAATCATTCGCTAAGCCCTCGGATCTCAGTTTACCTTCAGAACCCAGGCACCATTGTCATCATCGGTATCATACTCCAATACCTAGTGATTATCAGATCCGATCTTGCTCATCCGGAGCAATTCTCAACAGCTTCGAGATCAGGGGGCGTGACCAGCTAAACATCCAGATCAATTCGCTAGCCTGCCTAGAGACCTCAGAACTTCCGCATGTGTCAGGCATCCTCTCTGGCATTGGAAGACTACCATTCCTACAAATTCCCAGCTTCAACAGGTACCTCCTTCACTGAAAACGTCACACTTAGCTGATCTTGGGTACGTGCTGCTGGGGTATCACCGAACGCAGAAAGTACCAGTTCATCTCCAAATCGTCTCTTGATGCATGCATATTCTCTCAGGAGCATTTCAGCCAGCTTATCAGTGGTAAGTGTTACATTCTATCCTACAAACCCTAACCCTAATTCCAACTATAAAATAGGGAAATTTTGCATGGCAGTTTGCATGCCCGGCTATTTCAGTAACTTTGCATAGAATTAGAAAATATCAATATTTGGGATATTACATATCTGGTCTCGTGTGTACGAGATACATCAAGGATACAATGAGCTTTCGATACAGAGTAGAGTCCACATCTTGTGAACTAGTGACTAAGTCTCGCAACTTCTTCAAGTTGGTAGTCATGGGCACGCTCATGGGCTTGCAGTCCTGCATCCCAAATCTCTGCAAGATGTCCACTGCATACTTCCCTTGTGTTAGGAAGATCTCACCTAGATTTTGCCAGACTTCTAAGCCAAGCAAATAATGTATCAAACCAAGATCCTTCATTTTAGATCCAGAGGTGAGCTCCCTCTTACACTGTGCTATCAGTTGTTCCTCACCTGTAAGGAACAAGTCATCCACAAATAGGACAAGGATCAAGATATGATTGTGAACAACCTTAAAATACAGATTGGAGTCAGCAGTACTTTTCGAAAACCCCAAGCTGTGAAGGAATCCATCCATCCTCGCATACCAACTCTCAAAGCCTGTTTGACCCCATACAAGGCTTTCTTTCGTTTACACACATGTGACTTATTCCCATGAGTCACAAAGCCTTCAAGTTGTTCAATATAGACTTCCACATCAATCTAGCCAGTGAGGAAGTATGTTTTTACATCCATCTGATGTAACTTCCATCCGAATACTGCAGCAAGAGAAATGATGATTCTGATAGTAGTATACCTACCGACAGGAGCAAAAGTCTCATCATAGTCTATGCCCTCTTTTTTAGTAAAGCCACGAGCTACAAATCTAGCTTTGTACTTCTCAACGTTGCCATCAACAACACGCTTGATTTTGTAAAGCCATCTGGATGTTACCACTGACTTTCCTATCGGTCTGGGAACAACTTCATGTTTGAACTGTACTCTTTAATCATGGCATCAATCCATACCTGTTGACTTGCTGCTCTTTGTATGTGGAATGTTCAGCACTGATGAGCTGGCTCATAAGACTTGAGTACTTCTGTGGCCTTATGCTTTCTCTGAAAGTCCTGAGAGGAGATTTATGCTTCTTAGCTTCTTGTACCGTTTCTCGGTACCAGGCAGGTCTCCGTTTCGAAGGAGGAACTTCAAGCAGTTCTTCGGGTGGACTTTCAATTTCCTCATGTACATCCGGAATTTGATTCTCATATTCCTCTTCCTCTTCTGAATCTAGGATCTCAAAAGGAGGTCCTTCATCTTCCTTTGAAATCTCTTGCGTTTGCCGAAACACAACTTCCTCATGGAAAATCACATCTCTACTGACTTCAATGTACCTCTATCCAGGGACATAGATGCGGTAGGCCTTCAAGCTGTCACTGTAACTGACAAATATGCCTTTCTTTCCGATAGGCTCTAGCTTAGCCCTCTTTTCTTTTGGTACATGAATAAAGACTAGAGTGCCAAAAATCCTCATGTGGTCAACTGCAGGTTTCTTGCTGGTGAAGACTTCTTCTAGAGTCTTTTCCCCCAAGATAACATGAGGGCTTCTGTTTTGGATGTACATAGCAGTACATGCAGCTTCATCCCACAAAGATAAAGGAAGATCTAGACCAATCAACATGGATTTAGTTGCTTCACAAATTGTTTTTTTCTTACTTTCTGCAACCCCATTCTGTTGAGGGTTGTAAGGTATAGTCAGCTCTTTCTTGATTCCTGCTTCTTGAAAAAAATCATCAAACTCATTAGACTCATACTCACCTCCGTTATCTGACCTCAGGATACGGATATGTCTGCTTGTCTGATTTTCAATCAGAGCTTTGAACTCTTTGAACCTATCAAATGTTTCACTTTAGGCTTTGAGGAAGTAAATCCATGACTTCCGAGAATGATCATCTATGAACAAGACATAATACAAGCACCCACTTTAGGAGGGTGAAAACATAGGTCCACAAATGTCAAAGTGAATCAAATCCAATATTCCTTTAGATATGTTCTTGCTTCTTGAGAAGGATTTCTTAATGTTCTTACCTAGAGCACAACCTTTGCAAATTCCATCATGTTTGGGAGAGACCTCTGGCATTCCTGTAACCATCTTTTGTAGGCATGGAAGAGTTGTATAGTGAAAGTGTCCAAACCTCCAATGCCACATAGCTGAAATGGATCAAATGTGTGGTGAAACAAAGCATGAGTGGAATTTTTGGAAGCCTTATAAAGAACTCCCTCTTGAACCCCAATCTGTGTAGTTGATCTTAGCTTCTCATTCTTTGCCCATAGTAGGACCTTCTTGTCCATGAAGAGGACTCTGTAGCCCTTCTCCTCTAAGCCAGCAACAAAGAGGAGGTTCTTCTTCAAACCAAGAACATAGAAGACATCATCAATATGCAAGACCGTACCTAAATCAAGTTGAAGTGAGGTTGACCCAACTCCTTCAATCTTGTAAGTGGAGTCATCTCCAAGTTCCACTTGAGTAGTGAACTTCTTTTTGTAGCTGGTGAGTGCTCCACGATTACCTGTCATATGTCTAGAAGCACCACTATCTACTAACCAAGAGTTAGCACTGTCAGTGATGGATCCAGAAAGGGCAGAGATCAGGTGGTATTCTCTTTTAGGTTCCTCTTCTTTGGTAGTCTTAGTAGTCTTCTTCTTCCTGGGTTCTTCTTCTTCTCGGCAGAGGCTTGGAATCTTCTTTTGATCTTCCTCTTGGGATGTCTGCAATCCTTAGCAAAGTGCCCAAACTTGTGACAATTATAGCATTCCACTTTTGAAACATCAATGTGTTTACCCTGTGGTTTCTTTCCCTTCCTTTGCTGAGGGGAGGGCTTCCTGAACTTCTTTGTTTCTTTGTCTTTGCTGTAAGAGATAGGTTTCCTTCCTTGGTGCTAGTAGCCTTGTTCTGAACTCTTCCTTCTTCATCCAAGCAATCATGCCAAATCCTATCAAAGTTTGGTTGATTCTCACGTCCACTTATTGTTACTAGAAATGTTTCCCAAGAGTTTGGGAGACCATCGAATACAGTTTGTACAAGGTCATCGTCATCCGCAGTAATACCAATAGCAATGAGTTGGTATCTTACCTATGCAATCTTTGTGAAGAAGGGTCCAACTCCTTCATCCTTGTTCATCTTCAATGTTCGAAGCTTTTTCTTCAAAACTCTCTTCTGACTAGGAGCCTTCTTCTCATACAGATTCATCAAGATGTCAAAGCACTCTTTGGCAATCTTAAATGGTGTGATGGTGGGCATCAAGGTTTCCTTGACAAAATCATAGATGATCCTTCTAGCCTTAGCCTGCTTCTTGTAAGCAATTCTACCAGCATTAGATGTTGGTTCTTCTATGGTGTTGAACACCATTTCATCAAGGTCATTTACCTCCAAGATGGTTGTAAGCCTAGCTTTCCAAGAATTGTAGTTTGTTGAACTTTCAAGCTTTTCTTTTGGTCTGAAAATGTTGGTAGCCATCTCTGCTACTAGCCAGTTGTCCAAGTCTGCAAAGTGCCCCAAAGTATAGGAAGACAACAGTAATATGCCTCTTACTGGGGTCTTCGCATGCTAAGCTCTAATACCATGTTGAATTTTAGCATTAGCATGTATTATTTTCTAATTTTGCAGACTGTAAGATAACAATAGAAAAGTGCAGTAGATACAGCAACACATCAAAACATCACACACACTGAACACAAGAGTTTTTCACATGCAAACCTTTAAAGGACAAAAAACCCCAAAAGCATTAGCAATTCATCTCTTAAATGAGATGACTTGAGTTTCTTCAATCTCAGAATTCTGAGATGAATGTTCTTCAATAATTCTCAAACCCTGATAGGCTTGAACCACTGATCAAAAATCCACAAAAGATCAATTTTACAGAAAAATCCAAATTAGGGCTTCCTGCCCTAATTTCTTCCCGACGCCCGAAATCCTAGATCTGTTGCCCAGGATTTTTTCTTGCTGCCCCGGATCTGCTGCTGCCTACCCAGACTGCCCGGATGCCTGCCCGAACCTGTACCTGCTACCTGAATGCCTGCCCAAGCCTATACCTAATGCCCGAACCTGTACCTCTTTCACCGAGCCTGAAGCAACCTACCCGAACTTTATGTGGCAAGTTTAGGGCTACCCGGAGAGGAGAGAGGCTGCCCGTGAAGATATCCGAGCTGCTCGATGGTAGAATGAGGTTGCTTGTGAACAAGTGCAACTACCCGAAGGTGTAAAGGAGCTTCCCAAGGCTGCCCGCGGATAGATGCAGTAGATGTAGTGAGGGTTTGGTGATGTCCTAGTCCAAAGCTTGAAGGTCGTGAGTTAAAAAGTAAACCCTAGCAGACTTAGGGTTTAGCTGTAGATTCCCTAGCAAACTTAGGGTTTAGTTGTAGATGCCCTAGCAGCTAGGGTGTGACTGTAGTAGATGTAGATGCAAATGCCCTAGCTAGAAACCTCCATGCTAGGGCACAAGAATCTTCTTCTCTTCAAAGACCAGCGAAAATCTTCCTTTGGAGCAGCTTGATGATTATGAGCAAGTGTGTGTAAACTGAAGTGAAGTTGATCTTCTTTTATAGCCTTTGAATCACCTAGATGTGGACCAAAACTTAAAAGAATAAAATAATAATGTTTTATTCTTTTATCTTTTTTACTTTTAACATTAGTTTTCTTTAAGTGCCCTGTGGTCAAAACAAGTGTTCATAGGGGTCCTTCATCCCCACTCAAAGTACATCATCATAAATAGAGAGAATTACTAATGGTTTTATTTCACACTTCTTGTGCCACCAAGATTGGGTACTAGTTGTCTTAACCAAGGGTAGCTAAGCCTTGGAGAAGATCACAAAGCCCACAGATCGAGCGTAGGAGTGTCTCACATGCCCAGACCCGCTCTAGGACTTATAGTGATGTCCTGGTAACTGACCAGGTGGCTCAGCCATAGGCTGCATAATTTGACCCAAGGTCAAATACTTGGTAACTAACCAAGCATCTCCATTCTCCCGGAGAATGACCCTCAGCCTTAGGCTGAGTCCCCCAGTATTAGATTGGTTCATCTTCCTGGTAACTGACGAGGTGCCTCCATTCAAAGAATGGCCACTCAGTTCTAGGCTGAGTTCCCCCAGTGTCTGACTGGTTCCACATCCTGGTCCTCGACCAGATGTCCCCATTCAACAAAATGGCTACTCAACTCAAGGTTGAGTTCCCCTAGTGCTGGACTGGTTCCACATTCTGGTCCTTGACCAGATGTCCCCATTCAACAGAATGGCTACTCAGCTCGAGGTTGAGTTCCCCTAGTGTTCGACTAGTTCCACATCTTGGTCCTTGCCCAGATGTCCCCATTCTCCTAAGAGAATGGCTCTCGATGGTGCTCAAGAAAAATCAACATTCGGGGTGGAATTTTCATCATCCTTTCCCAGTAATTTTTGCTGGAGAGCTTGAATCTTCTCTTCTAACTTTTGACCGCATTGAACTTTATCCTTTGCCTTCTTAATATGCAGAAGTAATTTCTGATTATGATCTCTTCTTCTTTACCTGCAACAACCTTGTCAAAATCCTTGTGTATAATTTGTATTGATTTCTCATTTCCCTGCGACATCACCTTTGATATTTCTCTGAGGTCTTCAGATAACGAGACTTCTGATTTTGACTTCATGTTAATGTCCTACAATGTGATTTTCTTCTTTTTGTAGGGAAATGTCATAAACTTCTTTTCGACATTTAAGATAAAAGTCCCCTATGTTTCTAGCCCCGACAATCCCAAAACTAGGTCATCGTCACTACTCCACAAAAATTTAACTATAAATTGCAAGCGCCAGTATAATCTCCAATGTTCCATTGTAAATCACTTATTACATATTCTTTGTTATTCCAAAAGTCTAACCTTTCACCTATATTTGACTCCAGAATCGCTAACTCGTTGGCAAATTCATCACTAATATAATTATTGCGATCGTCGAGAGCAATAGAAATTAGTAATGTCCTTCCCTCTAATTGTTCCTTTTATTTGGAATAACATTGAAACATAAGTTTTTAAAGTGCTTGGAAATCTTTCTTGTTTTTCTCCATAAGACTCCATTTAATTTCGTTGATATTTTCGTCCAAATTCTAGTAATAAATAATAGCCTTCAATGTTTGTTTGTACTTCAAAACTTCCTTGTAAAAAATCTTTGAATACTAAATTCCAATTTACTTTCTTTCTTTTTTTTAATAAATAATTTTTTTTATTAAACAAAACAATTTTTTTCTTGGTTTAAACTCTTATAATTACTTTTTAATGAAAACCTTCAAGTATTATTTTATACTCTTTAACTTATTTCTTTTCCTTATAACTCACGAAAAATCTTTTTATAATTTTAAAGTAAAACTTTCCCTTTTAATATTTAAATATCCTTTAAAATGCCTTGTATCACTTTTCTTTTACACCCTTGGAATTACGTGAATATACTCATTCAAATTTTTAAGGGGTTTTCCTTTAATATACTATGATAGTCTTTAACTTAAACTTTACCTTACCACAAATTTGTTTAGTATCCTCCCAATCGCTTATGAAAGAGTTGCGACCTTTGCCTTGTGGTCACAAGATTTTCAATATTATGATCAATTTTGGTGTCCGCGATGAGCTACAATGAATCGACCCACTTAATAACCTTTTTATGCTAGAATGAATGGTCACGACTAATGGGTGGCTTCTTTACTTGAATAGTCCATGTTACTGAGGTCCGAATGTTTACTTGAATCACAGAGTACAACCCAAAAACCCCAGCAGCATTGGTGGCATTCTTCGAACAGCCCAATACTTCTCCAGTGGTTGTGGAGTTTCAACCTTAATTTGTCTGATTTTATTTGAAACGTTAATCAATGTTCTGTTGGCACTAATAAAATATGGTACTTCTTCGACGAGTTGTCACCTTCGCTCTAGGTATTGGGACTGATAATTGGTTGTTTATGTTGCCATTTAGAAGATGACGATTCTCCACGTCACACCGATAGTACCCACGAATTCAACAATCAGTCAATGATTCCCAAGGCATAATGACACACTCAATTTTCTGGTGATTTTGATCACCATTCTCTGCACAGCTACTGTTACAGAGGCACAATTCCTTATTTTAACTCACTCGCAAAAATGGTCTATGAGTTGTGACTTCTTCTTTTTTCTTTTTTTCTTTTTTTTATAATCTCCGGGCTGTAAAAAATCTGATCGACTGATTTGCAGGTAGTAGAAGATTTTGATAAGCTTCAGTGTCAGGTAATGAACTTCACTTTGCAGCAGAAAGATTATCTTCATGAAATTTTTTTAAAATGGCCAAAGGCCAGGTTATGGTCAAAGAACCTGTTGAATTAGAAAAACTCTGAAATTGGGGGTGGCCAAAGGCCAGGTCAGACAAGATCTGAAAGCTATGGCCAAGGGCCAGATCAGACTCAGCTCTGATGCCACTGAATCGACAAAACCATTTCTTTAATGAAATAAGCCAGATTACAATACTCCATGAATAAATAAATATATATGATTGATATGATAAGTGATAATATTACAATGAGAATGATGTTTGTATAAATACCCATACTGGGTGCCCTTTCGTAAAGAGGCATAACCTTTCATCAAGGTGCCACTTCATTAAGAATTAGTTTATTTAATTATTAATGTTTAATTATTATATATCTTGTTCATTACACATTGAAAATATATATATATATAGAGAGAGAGAGAGGGAGAGAGCGACAGCCTAACAACAGATCATACCAGATATAAAAGCAAAGCAATTACAAGTGTAAACACTTATATAGGTTACACATGAAGTCTACTCCAAATAGAATCTAAAAGAAAGTACCTGCAAGAAAATCTCTAGAAGATAGTAAAGCACAAGTAGAGAAAAGCTACCTTTTGAAAGGTCCTTGTCAATGTGGCATCTGATGAGCTTGTGTCGGGTGAATGCCTTCCTGATGTACTAGGGTCATCATCATCAGTGGCATCTCCATTCCTGCCCTGCCTGTTATTAGCCAGGCGTAGCTCTAACAGCAAAGTGAAAACAGAACTTCAAAACCAGGCAAGGATGTAACACATTTCAAATAAAATTTAAGACTACAAAAGGACAAGATAAAAGAATTTCGTCTGGTAAAGTAATGTTAAATCTTTGCACTTTTACCTGTCTCTATATCAGTGTCTGGTCCTTCAAAAATTTGGCTTTGAAATGATATAGATGGTATACTGTCATAATGGCCATATTTGTTTTCATCTTTCACCCAGTCAGCCTTATAGCATTGCACCAACTCATTCAAATGAGGCCATTGCTCTAGATTTTCTCTTAGCTGTCAGCCAAAAAATGAAATGCAGAGATTAACATGACTAATATCTTCATAAGATGCAAGATATTTTCAGTAAGCTACACCTCTCTTGAGTATGAAATACTAAGGCAGAAACATTTTGCCAGCCATTAACTTTGACCAATACCATACATAAATTGGCAAGTTGGCAACTAATCATCCAACAACAGCATTGCTGGTCTTCATCCAACTTGAAAAAGATGGTGTTAGAAATAACACATATTTATTTGGCACTCGCAGATAAACACCAAAAGGTTAATTTCAGTGCCTTGTAAAACCAACCAGAACACACACAAACATGATAACATAACATCACGTATCAGACAAAAGCAAAGCAATAATTGTTCAAGATTTCATTAAGGTGAAAACAGGACAAATGCTCAGAAATTCAGAAATATACACCAATTGAAGAGAGAGCTGCATTTAATGCATATCGCATATACGATATAAAAGTTTAAATAGCAATACATATATAACCAGATAAATACTGCCAAGAAGGGCTCTTCAAAAAAATGGACTATCAAACATCAGCAGGACTGGAGTCCACAGCAGAAAGTGTGGCCAATATATCAACTATTCACTCTGAGCTTTATATGGGTTCTAATGTCTTTTTACTTTTAAAGGACAAGAGCAAAACTACCTCAAATCTGCATTCCCTCAAATGCTTCAAAAAATTATGCAATCTGAGAAAGATTGTTGGAGATTCGAAAATGTTTATAGGAAATTGGCATTTTAGAAACACCATCCCCAATAATTTGCTTCTACATAGAGGTTAAATTTGTGGTTCATAGCATATGACTAACCAATTATATACTTATTATGTACTTGCAAGTGCACTTGGTACACAGCAATATCTCGTTATCAACGCTAACCTATCATGCATTATTCACAAACCCGACATCTACACTGGAATATGTGTACATACAACCATGTTGGCCAAGGACACAATAGATTTGACTTTCGATTTTATCATCACAAAGACCAACAAAAGCAACTATTGATCCTCCAAAAACACAACTATCCATATCTATGCACACGGTCTTCAACAGAATGTGTGAATGTGTGCACTTGAAGCATATGCAAGCAAGGGAGAAGAGCAACACAAAGCAAAGGAGACAAACCAACGGATCAAGTTCTGAGCTGGCAGTGAATGATGGTCTGGGAAGTCTCCTGAAGCGCTGGCCACTGGATAACAAATCTGCCATTGCCTATTTCAATATCAGGAAAAAAAATTCAAAGGTTATTAAAACTGAAGTTGAAACAAAATCACAGATAATTGTGTTGCAACTTGCAAGTAAATAAAAAATCAAAACTTCAATTTAAACAATGTAGAAATAATAACATAAACATTAAATAAATTAACATTCATGACAATTTCAACAATTGGACAACTGAATAGATGTCCGTAAGATGTGATCTGTGCCATACAGCGTCCAGCCACCCATTTACTAGAGCTGCTTTTGTATCATGTAGATATATGTAAACTAATAGCCTCATGTTTGAAGATATCTCTCAAGAAAAAGAACATATCATATCCAAAATTTTCTTAAAAATCAACATATCTGTATCCCAGTAACTATGCAAATATTTGTTCATAGATTGGCGATAGTTGTGTTCCAACAGAGCAGGTAAAGATTGCAATGAAAAAACTAGATGATAACCCAATGTTGCACATTAGAAATTCTCCACTACTAATACTTGATAAGTTTTTCCACAATTTTATGTGATTAATTTGGCCAGTCTTTGCCTAATGACCAGAATTATCATTTCATCTGAATGTAAAATTATCAATTCCACAAGATCTTCAGGCTGAATGATACCTTTCCGTGAAAGAAATATGAAGGAGGATGAATTACAGTGTTAAAATTGATAAACATGCATAGTGAAATTAAGCAGAGAAGTAACACTCAATTGACAGCAATAGCTGGACACAATATTCATTAATCTGTCTATAAACAATCTTGAATCCATAATACAATGAAGGAAATTCGAGTCCTCTAGGAGTGATTCAAATCCCTGACTCCAGACATGACTAACTTGGGAAAAATCACCACTGAAGACTCACTAGTGCAACTCCGGACAACTGAAACAGTTAATAATCAGTTAAGTGACCCTTGGTAGGTGTGCATGGGCGCCTTTATCCTAAAATCATGCAACAGAGGCACTTGGCTAACTGAGAGTTGTTGAAATTTAGCATTAACATGAATACTTAAAAATTTGCAGATTAACTCAAACAAATGACAAGTGCAGTAAAATAACATTCACCACATCAGCAAAATGGACACAAAAGTTTTTCACTGGGGAAACCTTTAAAGGACAAAAACCCCAAAAAGCACTAGTAACTCATCTCGTAAATGAGATGACTAAGAAATTCTTCAAAAAGTTCCTCAAACCCCTAGTGGGGATAAAACACAATTCACAGATGATCAAATTCACATAAGAGCCAAAAATGGCTTTTTACCGAATTAGGGCTTTTCTGCCCTAGCTTACTCTCTCCTGCCAGAATTAGCAGGTTTCTCAAAAATGACTGTCTGGCTGCCCAGATCTGTTTCTGCCCACTGCCCTGTCAAAAGGATGCTTCCCAGTTCTGAATTGTTGCTGCCCGAGTTTATTTGCAGCCAGCCCAGATCTGCCCGAGATTATTGGCAACCTGCCCAGATCGATAAAACCTGCCCAGACTGATAAAGTCTGTCTGCCCAGACTTTTATCAGATCTGCCCGGAATGTCTCCACATACCTGAATATCTTCTGTCTCAGCCCATGACCTGATGTGGTGCCCAGAATGGGCCTGTCTGCTGCCTGAGGGATGTTGGGCAGCCTTACTGCTGCCCGAAACTCCTGCCTGTCCCTGCTGTGATTTTCGGAAGGCTGCCCGTGGCCTCAACTGTCAGCCCAGAGGACTCTGCTGTATGCCCGTAGGGCTGAGAGCTGCCTGGAATGTCTGCTGTGTACACGGCAGCCCTTTATGGGCTGACTGTTGGGTAGCCGAGGGTCTATAGAGACCCAACAGCCCTTACGGGTCTGTAGGCTGCTACCCCGAACCCTATGGGTATGCCTGTAGGCTGCCCAAGGTTGGATCAGCAGTCTCGGCAGCCCTAAAAGGGCTTGCCCAATGGCTGCCTGTGAAGCTGGTGGAGAGGGCCAAGCCCTAGAAGGTGCTGCCCACGAGAAGAACAGTCAGCATAAGAATAGGGCTTCCTGAATATACTGTAGAAGACTGCCCGAGATTGTGGCTGCCCGTAAATGAAGAAGATGAGGGCTTAGGGCAAAACCCTAACTTATGAAGAAGATAGACCTGCTGATGCCTTCTTGTTGATGAAACCCTAGCTTAGGGTTTGTCTTTGATTGAGGATGATGATGCCCTAGCTAGACTCATCCATGCTAGGGCACAATCACAAAATCTTCTTCCTTCAACCTTGAGCGGCTGTACCTATGAGAGCAAGTGTGTAATAATGAATTGGCTTGATCTTCTTTTATAACCTTTAGTCACCTGTAAGTGGACCAAAATTAGGAAGAACAAAATAATAATATTTTATTCTTTCCTAATTTCACTTTCACCTTTTTACCCTTCAATAATTTGAAAAGGTCATTTATGTATTTTTTACTTTTACCAAAAGTCCTTATGTAACTTTGACTTTCACCTGTGGTCCCTTTTTTGTGGTCAAAAAATACTTATGTATTTTTTACTTTTACCTGTGGTCCAAAAATACTTATGTATTTTTGGCTTTACCTGTGGTCCTTTTCCTATGGTCCAAAAAGTACTTATGTATTTTTGGCTTTACCTGTGGTCCTTTTCCTGTGGTCCAAAAAGTACTTATGTATTTTTAACTTTTGCTTTTAGCCTTTTTTCAAGAGCCCCTATGGTCATTTGATTCCATTCAAAGTACATCATCATAAACCAAGAGAGTTACTAATGCTTTTATCTCACACTCTATGTGACACCAAGATCCAGTGCTAGGGTAACTTAACCAAGGGTAGCTAAGCCCTGGAGAAGTACACAAAGCCCATAGATCAAGGGTCAAAGTGTCACACGTGCCTAGACCAAGTCTAGGCCTTATGGTGTCTTCCTGGTAACAGACCAGGTGCCTCAGCCATAAGCTACATAATTTGACCCTAGGTCAAATACTTGGTAACAAACCAAGCACCTCCATTCTCCAAGAGATCAAAGTTTCACACATGCCTAGACCAAGTCTAGGGCTTATAGTGTCTTCCTGGTAACAGACCAGGTGCCTCAGCCATAAGCTGCATAATTTGACCCTAGGTCAAATACTTGGTAACAAACCAAGCGCCTCCATTCTCCAAGAGAATAGCTACTCGAAACTAAGCTGAGTCTACCAGTATTAGACTGGTCCACAGCATGGTCCCGGACCAGATGTCTACCATTCAATAGAATGGTCACTCAACACTGGGTTGAGTCTACCCAGGACAACGCTGGGTCCATATCATGGTTAAGGACTAGATATCTACCATTCAACAAAATGGTCACTCAACACTGAGTTGAGTCTACCCAGGACAGAGTTGGGTCCATATCATGGTCAAGGACTAGATATCTACCATTCAACAGAATGGTCACTCAACACTGAGTTGAGTCTACCCAAGACAGAGTTGGGTCCATATCATGGTCAAGGACCAGATATATACCATTCAACAGAATGGTCACTCAACACTAGGTTGAGTCCCCCCAGTGCTGTATTAGGTCCACATCCTGGTCCCGAACCAGATGTCTTCATTCTCTTGAGAGAATGACTCTCAATGCTGCTCAGAAAAATCAACAAGAGTGAACTAAAGGGGGCTCATCAGAGCATGACTCCGCTCAGGTGAGGGTGAACTGAAGGTGGAACTCCCGTAACTCAAAGTGGGCTCCTAAAATCTAGCAATTGGTCTCTTGAGCTCCTAAACTCATGCATGAGGGCGCATCAAGTGGCTAGTGGGCCCCAAATAACATTTGCATGCACTAATGAAAGTGATAATATCATCCTAAGCTAGAAACTGATAAAATAACTAAGGTGGGCAAGGGAGGATTATAATAATTTAACACTGAAAGGAAACATAACTGGACCTTATCTCTTCTCCCATAAGATTAGAATAAATAACTATCTGTAGGTATTGCAACTTGTTTAAACAAGGTCACAAGACACAAATGTGGCTGGATAGCGGATATGAAGCCTAAAACGTGGCACAAATGTGGACCACTGGACCTTATCTCTTCTCCCATAAGATTAGAATAAATAACTATCTACAGATAATGCAACTTGTTTCAACAAGGTCACAAGACACAAATGTGGCTGGATAGTGGATATGAAGCCTCTTGACTTTAATCATTTCTAGCATCAAAATAAATAAAATACAATATATTATAGCATCCAATCAAGAAGATTGCATCTATTATATTGCTATATGGCAATCCCGAATCCACCTTATGATTCTTGAACCCAACAATTTCTCATTATAAGGTTATGCAACTTCTTAGGACAAGATAGCAACATATAGATGAGCTACATCTCAACAGGTAACTCAAAATCTAACCTTAAACATTGCAATTGGTCAAAAGTTGATACAGAATTTAGATCACCAACCTCACAACATTAGAACCCCAAACAGAGCATCCATGCACTCTTCAAATTCACTATATGATAGCATGCAAAACGGCTGTGTCGTTAAAAGCAAGGTAGTGTTATGGCCCTTACCAAGGTTCAATTCCTTAAAGAAGTGGATGGGGCACTCCCACAAGTAGGAGTTCATTACTGGAAACCATCATGGCCATTTAGTCAGGTCGAGTGGTTAATTCCCAACACTTCTATAGCATATGAAATTCACACTTGGGTACTCACATACACCTATCCCTTGAGAGGTGCATTCCAAGGTCTACCCCTATGTCGAACCCATGCATGACCTCTCAACCGTTGTCTTATGTGATGAATCACCTTCCTAGAGCCTCTCTCACCCTAGAGCCTCTTTTCCATCGCTAACTTGGTCATGGTTATGCTACGATTAATAATCACTTAATGTTACATATCAAGTATTTACGTTATAAAGATACAAAATGTAAACATTTAATGTTAATTGTCATTGATGTGATCTACAAATAAGGACTTTGGCTAGGGTTTAAATACAATGCAGGCATAAGTGCAACCTATGGGCAGTGAGCATGATTGCTTTAATGCACAATCCAAAGACACTTCTCTTCTCTACGTGTTGTTTTCAAAAGTAAATATTTTTGTTTAAATGCGAGATGGAGCAATTTAGTTTAACCTGTAGAGCATTTAAGTTTGTTTCGATCTGCCACAGGAGGACGGCTAGGTCGTTAAAAGCAAGGTAGTGCTATGGCCCCCACCAAGGTTCGATTCCTTAAAGAAGTGGATGGGGCACTCCCACAAGTAGGAGTTCATTAGTGGAACCATCATGGCCATTTACTCAGGTCAAGTGGTTAATTCCCAACACTTCTATAGCATATGAAATTCGCATTTGGGTACTCACATACGCCTATCCCTTGAGAGGTGCATTCTAACGTCCAACCCTATGCCGAAACCATGCATGATCTCTCAATCGTTGTCTTATGTGATGAATCACCTTCCTAGAGCCTCCCTCACCCTAATCCTAAAGGGTGGAACTCACTAAGATGTCTTACACTAGGGTGGGTTCCATGGATCCCTATTCCCCCTTGGTCGCCTGGGTGACTCACTTTGATCCCTCAAACACCCATCTAGGGCAATACCTAACTTCATGGGTCCAATTAAGGCACAAAACCTCAAATATAGATCCATGGTAACTTAGGATGCCCTAAATTAGGTCCATAACAATCCATAATCGTTTGGGACTCGCTATTTACAATGTCAACTTGGTAGTTAGTGATTTTTGAAAAAAAAAATTGTAAAAGACAAAGAAAACCTGCTTATATATAGAACATGATTTCTAATTCAGTATGTCCCATTTCAAACTCTGGTATTTGTTGAGTTATCTAACATTAACTAGTAATATTGAATTATTGAAGTAAAAGTGACATTCTCCTTATCTTTCTTTTTCTATCCTTTTACTTAACTTTTTAACCTTACCATTAATTGTTTCAAAGTGGTTCCAACCTCAACGAACTTCATATGCAAAAATTAGAATATTATATCCCATTCATAATTCAACGAGCTTAACAATATTCAAGATTGCAACATTTCCACTAGATTCTATTATGTATGAGAGTATGCGATTGGCATTTAATCAAGCACATCAACTCCAGTATGTACCTTGATGTTGGTGGTGTTGATTATCGAACTCCTCTATCACGACGACCTTAATAAAAATGTACCCTTCAGTAAAGCAAAATCATTTATTAAGCATGGGAAGCTTTTCGAATCTTCTACCTAATTTTAAAGCTTGGATTAGGAAGTTTCACCAAAACTATAGGGTGCTGACTAATGTCCTTGGAGAATCAACTTCGAGATTCGAGGTAGAGGGGCAAGGGCAAGGGCTAGAGCCTAGAGGAGGGGGGCACAGGGTGTTATTGATGAGCAAGATCCCAACATGTGAAATTCAAATACTGAATATGATAAATCATGTTGACGGTCGTGTTTACATTGCACACTGATCAATTTTGTATGTAGTATTTAGATGGTGATTAGATGAGGCATTGTTATGTTAATATGTTGGGATTTATATACTTTTAATGATTTAGGAGATGGGGGTCCCTATGTTAGGGACCCCAACATCCCCCCATCCCCCATGAATTTTCCTAAAATTCAGGGGTAGTTTCCATATGCCCTCCATGTGTATTTGTATTTCCCGCTCCCACACTGCCACGTCCAGAAAACTTGGGGGAACATTGGTATATACACATTACCATAAATATTTAAAGAAGGTTGAGGCACCCATAGTCTCTATGAGGAGCGTCCCACTCTCCAGAGCATTACTTTACCATGGAAAAAGCAATGTCCTTTATTATCTCCTCTAGTCAACAAGCAATAGAATAGGTGGAACTTTGTTACGATCATGACCTAATATGTCAGTTTAATGAGCTCTAGCCCCAACTCTCGGTTATCACCACTGGTTCACTCAATCCTTGAAGCCACTTATCAAAGAAGAAGAAGAAGATATTTACCAAGTGCTCTGGTTTTTCATCATGGAGTTCAACTCTGCAAATTAGAAACATGTATTTAACTTCAAGACCTAGTTTATTAGATATGTTAGTTTATGCTTGAAACCATGGTACCCTTCCTTCAACCAAACCTCGAATTCTCTCTCTTATATACTTTATGTTCTAACTTCCCAACCATCTCCTATAATTTGTGTCTGGAATTCCTAAAGGCCATTGGAAACACTCAACAAAAGAGTTATTTTGCTTCACAAATGACATATTACTACCTATGCAAGGATGTGAAATGAAATGGACCTTAAAAAAAATTGACAAAAGGTGGATGACTTTTTGGAAGAAAACCCTGAACTATGAGCAAGTAGCATCTTTCCCAAGGCATAGTTGTGAATCTCATAAATATAACAGAGAAGATCCCCAAGAGGAATATTTGAATACAAGGGTTAAAGAGAGTTGAGGAACATCACCACCTATATAATAGAACCTTCCAAGGAAACAAAGCCTTGAAAAAGAAAAAGACAATAGTTCCATTTATTAAGTTATTTTATCATGGGTGTTGGAACTTTGAGGTTGCTCTGCGCTCCCACTTCTAGGGTTTCTTCTACTCTGCTGGTCCTTGGTGGTCCATGGTTGCCCCTCCTCTAGACTCAGATCCGAGGGACCCCCTGTCCTTCGAAGCCCGTTATTGTCACGCTCTGCAAGCGGCTCTTCATTCTGGCCGTAGGAATGATGCAAAGGCGACCTCCAAATTTGTCAAGCTGGCAGCGGCTTCGAAGGTTAATCTTACCTCTCAGGCCATGAAGATTAAGGTTATTACACTTATTAAGAAAGGGTTGATTGGGCATTTCACAGGTATCTGGCCTTCCCCTAAATTAATCAAAGCTTGGTTGGATAGAAACTAGAGACCTTCAATAAGAGGAGAGGTTATTCAGAACTTCTATGGTAAGGGGTTTTTTGTTTTCCTTTTTGAATTCAAAGAAGATAGATATGTAATCTTCAAAAATGGACCCTACTTCATAGGGACAAGGGGGGATGTATCTAATTCAATGGAATGCATCTTTCAACCCAGAAAAAGAAATCCCCTCGGTTATCCCAGTTCGGTTATCCCAATTTGGTTAAAACTCCCTCACCTCCCTCTCCATTGCTGGGGAGGATGATGATCTAAGAGCCATAGGAAACTCTCTTGATAAGTTCATTGAAAGGCTTGAGTTAGGAGACAAAGCTAAAAAATAATCAATAAAAAGTATCTTAAGAAACGAGAGGATCTCCATCCTTCTTATCCAGGAGACTAAAATGAGTGAAGACAACAGTAACGAAAGAATAAAAAGAATTTGGAAAAATGGAGAAGGAAGTGCAATAGGGGCAGTAGGCAGCTCAAGAGGCATCATTACCTGGTAGGACAAAAGAAGATTCTCCTTAATCGTCGAATAGAAGCATACCAACTAGTTAATGATAGAACTATATGATGTTGAGGAACCTGAAACCATAAGAATTTGTAATATCTATGGTCAAAACCTACATCATAAAAACCAGGAATTCTAGAGGTCCTTGGAAGACAGGAGAGAGAGAGAGAGATTTGCACCTCAAAAGCATTTTGGCAAGAGATTTTAATGTAACTTGTTTTCTATCTGAGAGAAGAGAAGGGTCGAAGATTAAAGATCAATTTGGGCATATGATGAAAGACCTTCAAGCCTCGTGGAATCTAACAAACATCAAGCCAAGGAAGGGGATCTTCACCTAGAACAATAGAAAAATAGGACCTAGCCATAAAGCAGCTAGACTCAACCGATTTCATAATCACTTTCTGCTTAAAAACCTCATTCCTTCCTCAAAAATAATTTTGTCCTTGGCTTCTAATCATAACCCAGTTCCTTTAGCTTTCAATTCTCTGGAAATATTTGGTTTGATTCCTTTTAAGTTCGATCCTTCCTGGGCAAAGGAGGAGGAGATGGTCTCTAGCATAGCATCTAAAATCTAGAGAATTTACATCTCTGGCTCCTCAGGCTTCATCTAGAGACTAGGAGTCTAAACTTAAAAATATCAAGAAAGCTCTAAAGCTTTGGGCCAAGACAAACCACTCTAATCTTAGCCGAGAAAAAGGAACCCTCTTAGAGAATTTGAGCTCTCCCCAAGATGCAACAAAACACAGGGAACTCACAAAGGAGATGCCAAGGGAAGAACATGAGCTAAAGGAGAAGATTCAAGCGTTGGGGAAAAAAGAAGAGGAACAGTGGAGAATCAAGTCAAGATGACTTTGGCTCAAGGCAAGCGACCAAAACACAAAGTATTTCCACAACCAATTCAAGGAAAGGATGAGAAGGAACTATCTTGAAGCTGGAAAATGATAGGGGGAGAAAATTTCCTCCTACCAACACGTCAAAGGGAAAGTTTTTCATCATTTTCAAACACTTTATCGCAATGAAGAGGAAGAAGAGTTAGAGAGTCAAACCTTGCTTGGCAACCTCATCCCAAAGGTGATCTCAAATGAGGAGGATGATGCCCTCGTCCAGCATGTCACTGAAGAGGAGGTGAAGTCTGCAATTAGGTCTTTGCACCCGAAAAAAATCACTTAGGCTAGATTGTTTTCCAATCTATTTCTACAAAAGGGCCTAGTGCATCATTAAAAATGACCTTTGCAGGATGTTAAATTGCTCTAAGGGAAGAGACAGGGTGGGAGGAGCAACCAACTCTTCCTCCATCGCCTTGATTCCCAAGGAGAAGAAACCAACCTCACTCAAACGATTTAGGCCAATCTCCCTTTGCAACGCTTCTTAAAAAAAATTGTTTAAGATTATAACCAATAGGCTTAAAAAGGTTCTTCCAAAGCTCATTTCTGAGAATCAAGGAGGGTTTATAGCAGGAAGGCAGATTACCGATAATATCATCTTAGTGCAAGAAGTGATTCACTCGAGTTATGAAAGAAAGGAGAAAGAAATCGCGATCAAATTGGATTTAACAAACGCCTTTGACAGAGTTAGACACAATTTCTTCTTCCTAGTCATGGAGAGATTCAGGTTTTCTAAGGATGAAATAAGATGGATCAGGGCTTGCATCAGTAGGCCTTAGATAGCCCCTCTAGTAAATGGCAGACCAACAAACTTCTTCAGGACTTCCAGGAGGCTCTGTCAAGGGTGCTCGTTGTCCCCCTTCCTTTACATTTTGATTGTTGAGGCTTGTTGTCCGTCGAGATGCACACCATCAGCAGAAATCTTTCGAAAGTTGTTCCCTCACCAGAAGTGGGGAAGGTGTGGCCTTGGAGGCAAGCAATGAACCAGGTACTGTCACCTGAATCCCAGTTCCTCCGTTTAGGCAAACTCCTAATGAAGTCAAGGGGGGTTGTCCCTAACAAAGAGTTTTTCTATGGCTCTTATGTTTTTTAGTGTTTTTGGTGTTGAGTGATGCGGATGGGTGTTTTTTTAAGAGTTTTTGAATGATTAAAACTTTATAATGATGAAATAAAATAATCACAAGATAAATGCAAGATCACAAGATTGAGAAAACAACCACTTGATAATTTAAAGCAAGACAACCACGATAATATAAATGCTCCAAATATATAAAAAGCAAATGAAAATTGATGACAAGGACCAGTGCCTTATGGAGTCAAAGATAGTCTTAAGTGCTTGGGTTGCTTGATACAAGAGTTCAAAGTGGTAACGTTTGTGAGATCGTTTTGTAATTGTTCTTGGTTTATTTTATTGTAAATTTTATGTAATCTTATTTTAGGTGTTTAGGAAGCCTAACCGGAAATACTTTCAGTGGCTCCGTTTGAAGACATGACAGACCGGTCTGGAATCACAAGCTGGGTGTTCAGAGAATTTAACCAACGAATGTCCAGATTGGGTAACCCAGCGCCCACACTTGGAATTTGCCCACTACCTGAGTATTTATCGAGATAACGTCGGTGCGTTGGTTATGGGGTTGAAAGTTTTATTATGTTGAATCTTGTAAGATTAACAGTCCAATGTTGTTTCTAAGTAATCCGATTTTTAGGTCGGTCAGAGCATACTCCGGCAAGGAAACAATGAGATAAATTCGAATTTTATTAAAAGGGAGTGATGAGTTGCGAATTTTAATTAAAGCACACAGGTGAACCTCTCCGACAGAGAGTGCTATTGACTTGTCTTCTGACAGAGGTTCAAGAGACTTTTAACTAATATATATGCTAAGATGCAATAAAAATGCAAAACTTATGCTCTCCGACAGAGAGTGCTCTTGACTTGTCTTATGACAAGTTCAAGAGTCTTGGTTTTTTTAAAGACAAACAGATTGTAAGCAAAGAAACCAAATGATAGCTCAAATAAAGTAGAAACTAATCTAGCAATTAGTTTTCTAAGCAAAAATGAAACTAATCTAGGTACTTGAAGCAAATCTAAGCTAAGAACACACAAGACACTCTTCCCCAAATGGGGATGAAACACAAACTATGGGAGGCTTTATCCCACTTAGCCTTATTTTATTAATCAAATACAACTTTTAAGGATTTTCAACCTTGGAATGAGAAATGAAGATAGTAGAAGTGACTTTTAAATGGGCTCTTAAGAGCTTTACAAAAAGGAGAGTGTCTAAGTCTTCATGGCTTTGATCTTGGTTTCAAATCTCCTCTTGGTTTTGCAATCTTCTTCTTCTCTTTGATGATCTCTTCTTCTTCTTCTTCAAGTCCCCTTCTCGAGTTTACTTTTGCTCAAACCTACAACACAATGCAAATCGCACTACAAGCACCCTTTAGCATTAGTCAAATCAAATGAAAAGGAAACTAGATGCAACTAAGATCAAAGTATCAAAATGATATGCAACTTTTATAATGAGATCTAGATGCAAAGCCTAAAATGAGATCTACTATATGCAAACTGACCAACTAGAATGCAAGCTAACAAGCTAAAACATAAACTAGAATGTGATTGAAATCTAGCTAAGCAAAGAAAAATTCTTTTTATGATTTTTTTAAAGTTTCAAGGAGGAAATAGGGGTAAGAAAGGGAGGCAAACGAAAGGAGGTAAGAGGAAGAAACGAGAGGGAGAGGAAGAGGTAGAAGGCTTAAAACGAAAGCAAGGAGGTAAAAGATCTAGGGTAGGACGAGAGCTAAGGGAAAAAACGAAACTAAGGTAGAAGATAGGCTAAGGAGAAAACGAAGCAAGGTAGGACGAAAAGAAGGCTTGAGATAGAGCAGGAGACGAGAGCAAAGGGGAGAAGGGGATCTTAGGTAGGAAGGAGTCTAAGATGAAAGGAGGAAAGGAGCATAGAAAGAGAAAACGAGAGCTTAAAAAGGAGGAGAGGGCTAGAAGACTAAGGTGGAAAAGAAGCTAGGAAAGAAGAAGCACTAAGGAGAAGGCAAAAAACGAAGGGGAGGAAACCAAAAACGAAAGCAAGAAAGGTGCTTTGGGGCTTCCAAGGTAACCAAGTGACCAAGTTTTAATGTAGTTTGTAGGATGGAACTTGAAGCAAACCAAACCCTTAGTGCCTCCTTGAAATCATCCAAGCTGTGTAGATCCTGAAAAGAAAACTAATGTTAAACAAACAAGCTTGTGATCCTGAAGATGAGCTAGATGCAATTGAGCTCACACCCTTCTCCAAGATGGCAAATCCTGTCCAAAATCAAACCACTCAAGCAACCCAGTTAGATCAATTAACTAGCATGCTAAGCATATAAAGATTCATCAACATTAATACAACTGAATATTTCTTGCTCGTGAAATCTTGATACCAATGTTATCAGAACCGAAAATCTTGATACCAGTGTTATCAGAACCAGACCGGTCATCGAACTAGCGAAGCCCAAAATGTGAACCGGACCGGAACCAGCAAAAAACAGGCTAAAAAACCGGCTGACTAAAAAATACATAAAATATTCATATTTTGTAAAAAATATATATTCATGTGCATACATATGAATCCAAACCATTAATACAGAAATATGCAAAGTTTCTCATATATATAGCAAATATGGGTGCAAATATCCGAAATAGCACCTAGTGCAATACATCTCTGAGGTTCTGAACCAAAGTACATTAACAAAGAGGCTCCAAAGTACATCAGCAAAGTTTTATTTTCTGGTTTTTTTTTTAAATTGAGTTTTGTGAGTCCCCAGTCCAGACCGGCCGGTTCGGTCGGTTTTGAAGGTTCCGTACCCGGTCTAGAAAAAAATCCAGTTTTTTTTTTTTTTGCTGACTGGACCGGCCAACCCTGTAAGCCGATCAGATCGACCGGTTTTGCTGGTTCCGGTCCAATTCCAATAACACTGCTTGATACAATAGCATAATATCAATTGTAAATGGGAGATTTTACGTTCTATGGAATAGACTTGATTTGATCACACATAAGCATTTGAATTGAAAAATATGGAAAGCATTCACCACTAGCACCAAGTCACATGGACCTCCAAAGTCTTGATCTTATTCCAAATAATGAGCATAGAGCAATTACAAAATTCTACAGAGTAAGTTTACAACAAAACATCCATCCTAAGAGAGCTCCAAGAGCCTCTCGTTATACAAAACTAAGAGAGCCAAACCCTTAATTCGAATTGGCTTTGAAGAGAGCCAATGGCACAATAAACACATTCGAATTCTCCATCACAACCCAATCAAATCCATGTTACAACAAGCTTGGAGTGCAAATCCCTTCAATAGACTCGAGTTTGCATTAGCGTGGATGGGGAGGTGGCCTCCACCTTGGCAAGGCACCCCCATCCCTTCTTTGGAGACATCACCCATCAAATACGAAGATGCCAAGTGTATACACGTGAACCAAGAGAGACATGCGTGAGTCCTTTGTGGGAGATCAAGTCTAAGTTGAAGTAAATGCTAACTCGTGATTGAAGGGAGCCAAGCCATGAGGTGGCCCTAAAACAAGGAAGGCGCCCACCTTCACCATAAATGCATTGCAACCATCCACGCTAGCGCGAGTTCCATCTTAATGTTGACATCACCCTTCCTAAGTCACTCACTTGCACCTTGCACGTATTGGAATGATATAATATCATGGTTTAATACTTTATTCCTTACTCAACACATGGAGAGGGGTCCACCCTCACCCCATTAGCATGAGTTCTATGGTGATGTCACTCCCAAAACATACTCGCTAGTGTGAGATTTTCATGCGTACCGAATATATCATGGCATGTATTTAACAACTTAAGTGTAGAGGGGTCCACACATGCTAGTGCAACCACCTCACGTCACTTTCCTCATCCACCGAATCGTGATCATGCTTCTTAATTAAATCGTGGCTTCCTCCCTATCCAAAGTTTCAAGTGCTATTACACTTAAAAAGGATCGCATGACCATTTGGACCACATGCCATGTCATCGCCACCAATAAAATATTAAACTTTGACTTTGAATTTGACTTTTTAATATTTGGACTATAGTGCACTTTCTCCAAATTTAGCATTAAAATGCCATTTTGATGCTCAGTTAGCCGAATGATGTCTTTTGGGATGCTTCAGCTGGTCGAAACCTAGTGAAAGTGGCCCCTGGGATAACGATGTTGCTTTGGGCTTGAAAATGAACCCAACCACGCCAAAAACGGACTCCGGATACACATTTTTTGCATTTTCAATTTTTCCATTTAAACCATTAAAAAATGGCCTAAAAACGAAAAATTGTTTTTTCTCAGAATCAAACGAAACCCTAGGGGGACCTAGTACATGTTCATACGACTCAATCGAAATGCCTAGCAAGTTAAAAAACACTGACACGAAGGCTCTAATAACCTCCTAAGGCCGAAACACCAAGACAACTACCCCAGCTTTAGAGGTGTGAGTGAAAAACTCAGAAATTATTAGTCGTTTGTTCAACAACCAATAATAACCAAGGGAAAACACACTCTGGGCTAGTCGGCTTGATGCTAAAGTCCGGGAAGCCGATCCTTTTATAAAAAATTAAATGCTAGGACATTTTTACAATTTCCCCAAGGGGGTATGAACATGTATTTACAAAAATGAAAAGGTTTGGCCAAAAACTGGCTAACTCTGGAGCACACTAAACTTCTGAACTCTGGTGATGAGCATCCATCATGCTCGATAACTAGCAGCTCAAAAGGAAGTTCAACTATTGTACAAAATAGTTGGTAACAAGGCTCTTAGTAGACATGTTAATAGCCAAATAAATCTTGGAACTCTTCCGGGAATAAGAATAGCAAGGGGAGTAAAGGTAGTGAACCACGTTGAATTCGCAGGCGACACTATTCTCCTAGGATCAGCTTCCATCATTATAGCAAGGAAATTTCAGCTCTCTTTATCTTCCTTCTTAAAGGCATCGGGAGGGGAAGCAAACTCAGGCAAAAGCTGTATTTGCGGATGGAATTGTTACCCTTCCCTCCTCAATGATATATCAAGGATCTTAGGATTTAAGGCAACAAGAAATTGGACTTCGTTCAAATACCTTGGCATACCCATTTCTTTAAAAAAAGCAGGTCTGAAGGGAGAGATTCAATAAATAAAAAGCAAAATTCAGGCCTAGGGAGTCAATTGGCTAAACTTAACTGCAAAGTTCACTTTGATCAAATCTGTCCTTTCTTCCATGTCAATCTTCCTAAACTCTATTATGTTTGCTCCTATCGGAGTGATGAATTGTCTCAGCAAAGAAATAAGGAAATTCGTGTGGCAAGGGGGTAAAGAGAGTGCAAGGAAATATCATCTCGTAAGCTGGGAAACCATTCGATGTGAAGAATAGAGGAATAAGCATCAGAGAGCCAAGAATCATGAACATAGCAATTAGGGAAAAAATATTATGGAGGCTAATTTCCGGAGAAAATGAATCGTTGAAAGAGGTCTTGTGCAAAAAGTACCCGAGGAGAAACAAAATGAGAAACCTGGGCCAAACCCCAATTGGTCATGGTTCAAAAATATGGAATTTTTGTAAGGCTGCCTCTAACGTGCTTTAAGAGCACTTGTATTGGATCCCAGGAAATGGGAAAAAATTATATTGGAAGGAGAAAATCTTGGACCACACTCTTTTGGGGGAAGACCAGAACCCGAACAGGATCAAGGAATGGAATCAAACTATATGACTTCTCGAAATGGACAAACGAAGGCCTCTGGAAGGACTGGAAAAAGTTGGACGTGCCCCCACACTCGACTGACCAATTTCATAGCCTCCTCCATCATTTGAATGAAGGATCCCATTAGTAAAAAGGAAAAAGATATCAGGGGTTGGGGGAAAAAAAGAATTTACACTGTCAAAGAAGGATATGAAAAGCTCCTCCACTCACTCCCATGCCCTCCTGTTCGAGGATACTGGAGTAAAATTTGGACACCTAATTGTCACCCCAAGATTAATGCCTTCTCCTAGTTGTTGGCTCACCGAAAAATTCTTACATCAGAAAATTGAAGGAAAGGAGAAATTCAAGGACCGCTTCGCTATGTTTTATGCAAAGAAGCAGAGGAGTCGATTCAACACCTGTTCATTGAATGTCCCTCTGCTAAAAGAGGTTTGGGAAAAGGTCATTATTGAACTTGATCTAGATCTCAATTTTCCCACCCATATCTCGAAATTCTTCAAAAGTTGGAAACAATTTTATCTCGACTCTTTGGCCAATAAACCCACTCTCAGGAAGCTATGGGAAACTATTCCAAAACATGTCAGTTGGCAAATTTGGATGTCAAGAAATAAGGGGATCTTTGAAGAGAAAAAGCCTAATCCTAGCAAAGCTACATCCAAAGCAAGGACTTTAATGTGTGAACATTTAGCAGCTCAAGGATGGTCTATTAAAAACCCAAAAAATCTCTCATGTCAAGAACTCCTTTGGGCAAATCAATTTATATCTGGAAGTTCCCTTCAATCCAAAGCCACAAATCCCTGGGCAATTGATCTTCCTCCAACGGAGTTTCAAAGTTGGAAAAAAGTCAACATAGATTTGCTCTCTTCTTTAATGGAGCTTCAAAAGGAAATCCAGGGGTAGCAGGTGCGGGGGGGCATCTTTTTTAACCCCGGAGGAAATCAAATCCATACCTTTGCTTGGGCCTAGGTAGGTAAACAAATAATCAGGCTGAAAGGGCAACTCTATCTCACGGATAAGAAGCTATGGCACACCTGCACATCGACTCCTTCCAAGACTTTGGAGACTCTTGGGTCGTCATTCAAAAAATGCAAAAAATACAAACCAAAAAAGATTAGGCTAAGGACCGAATCCAAAAGAGAATTCAGACTTTTCTTCCTTAAACGTTTCAGATCCAAATTTTCGATGCCAAAAGGCAAAACAATAGCTCATCCAACAAGGGAAACATTGGAGTAAGATTAAATTGTTGAGAAATAAAGGTTAACAAGTCCCCCCAACTATAAAATGGTTAGCCTGCCAATAAAGAAGTGTTTGTTTAAAAGTCTTAATTCCTTACAAACAAGGGAAATCAAATCCAACCCCATCAGTAAGGGGGATGAAGTACAGCAAACAAAGGTTTTAATTTGAAAGGACAACGCATTAACACACAGTTCAGTCTTGAACGCATGGAAGACAGGTGGCCTTCACATGCGTCATGGAGTTAAGGATCAAAGTATGATAAATTATGGCCTTCATTCCCTCGGTCCTCTTGGAAGCAAGTCTGACAAGGTCTCTCATGTGACAAATTGCAAAGTTTCACGGTATCCAAATATGGCATTTACTCTACACGATCCCACGAAGGCTGGCAAGCTCTTAAGGAGGTTGAATGAGTTGCATATTAATAGAAGGCCAGTCACTCATCCTCTGTCCGGCAAGCAAGATATTTTGGGTAGTAAAGAGTTCTCCTTTACCACGGAAGAAACCCTAAATGACATCATGGAACGAGTGCAGAGGGATATAGTGGATATTAAGAACTGTATTGTTGATCTCAAGAAGTTGATGCGGTGCGTGTATGAGGTTTCGCAAGCTACTCTAGTAGAAAATAGGAATCTCTCCCTTGAAGTATCACGAATGGACAGCAGGTTGGAAGATGCAAAAACCAATATTCAGGTCCAAACATGCGAGCAAGAAGAGATTCGGCGAATTATGCAGGAGATGAAAAGGTTTCAGACAAACAAGTTTAAGGAAGTACAGATGGTGATTTCTGACTTAAAAAATACCCAACTGGCACAATTCATGCTTAGCAATGAAGGGAATGAGTCCAGGTTCAAGCTTCTGAAGGAGTCTCTGTCTGAGTTACAAGATAGTCTGGAGGCAAAAGTTGTTGGAAACAGAATGCAAGGAGGAGCTACCCTTATGGAGGAAGTTGCGGCAGAGCAGTTTGAGAATGAGGAATCCATCTCCAAGAATGTCCAGGCCTGCCTTTTCTAAAATTATCCTATGTATTGTTGCCAATTGTTATGTAATCAGTTTGTTAGGGTTTACTCCACAAGAGGATATAGCCTCTTCATAGGGAATTTTTGTAATAGACTTCTACAGCTAGAACTTACAGACTCTATTTTTGAAATTCCTTATGCCGCTCTCCATGAGAGCCTTTTTTGGCAAGGTAGTATCTCTATGTAAAAGTCTATTTATATATAATATAATTTTCAGTATCTGTTAAAAAAATTAGTTAATTTATCAAATAACTCTTTGAAGCAAGATGCAACCCCCCCCAACCAACCAACAAGGGAGGATTTGCAAAGTATTTCAATGAATCAACAATGAAAATGGTATGGTTTCAAAGCCTTCTCAAAGCCCAAATATCATGAGTCAATCAAATCCGAATGGCACCAAATCAGATGACAAAGAATGGCATTAAGTTAAAACGAGAAAGGAAAAGAGAGAAAACAAGCCAACTTATCATCTTCAATAAAAGAAGGAAAAGGTTAGATTTTCCTCAAATTATATTGATGGAATATTTTTGTTTAAAATGTATATCTCTAACCTGGATGCTAATAAAAGTTATTGGATTGAAAAAGTTCATTCTTGTTTAGTAATCTGTTGGTATAGGATTAGACCATTCAAGTTTAGAGGATAACCAAACACATCTTGACCATGAGAAATGTAATGCTTACACCAATTTGGTGACTACTAGACAACAATATTTTTTAGCAAAACAATGGCGTACAAAATTAAAACTACAATGTTAGAAATCAAAGTAATATTCAATAATGATTAGGTCAACAGTGAAGACAATCATTGTAATAAGCAATCAAGTATGAGACATTGTATCCTTTATGTATGCAATTCATAAATAAAGGCATTTAATAAGTATTCCCTCCTTCCAATCTTTTCTCTCCTCACTTGTAAACTCAGCCTGGTAACAAAGCCATCTTCAAAGATGTGTATAGCCAATCACAAAGAATAGGAGATGAATGACCACAAGTAGACATTTTTGAGGTGTAAGAATAAAGGTATGTCTATCCCAAAGAAACAATAACATTGGGAAGACCCAACAAGAAGCACAACAAGAGTATTAGACTAAGTTGCCAGGAAACGTGGGTACGGGGACAGGTACTGGTACGAGGACGAGGACGGGGACGCCACTTTTTGAAATAGGGTACTTGGGTACGTCGGGGGTACTGTAGACATATATGTGTGTGTGTGTGTGTGTGTGTGTGTGTGTTAAAATTTATAAAAATAAAACATGTCACACTCACATCATACATGCATATTTGATATTTCTAAATTCAATGATTCATATGAACATTCAGATTGAAAATTTGAAACATAAAATAATAAATTTGATAATCATATGACATAGACTCATAGTAGATATCAATTGGAAGATTGAAGTTATATTAATATAATTAACAACATAAAATATTATATGTCCATGTCACCATGAGTTCAAACTTCATTGTCATACTACATCCAAAATCTGCCTAAAGGCATTTTAAGACAAAAAAGAAAATTCAAAACAGTAAACATTGAACATGAACAAGATAGTTGATTTGACTTCCTCAAGCCATGTCATTCAACAGCCTTAAGATCAATGTCATTAGCATCACTAAGGTCCTTTGTCTCGCCGTCGCTAGAGTAGTGACACAATGCACTAGCAGTGAGAAATGCAATGTTGCGCGGGTTTAGGTAAGGGGCAAGGGACATAACATGTGTTTTAGTGTTTTATTATTTAATTTTTAAAATTTTGAACTTCAAACTTTGCAAATTGACTCGCCCCAAATGATGAGCTAAGATAAATTGTCCAATGACTATACCAGCCGCGTACCCAAACACGCAGTACGATGTACCAAAATCCATGTGAGTACCCTATTTTCATACATGAAGTACCCGGTACGTGAGGTTGGATTTGGGTACGGCTAGGGACATACCATTGAAGTACCCAGTACTGGTTCGTGTACCCGACCCCCCGGTACAGGTACCCATGCAACACAGTATTAGAGGTTGGAAATAACAAGGGTGAAAAAATTGTTTAAAAAAGAGCGTAGCTAAACAACAAACTTGGTTATTTCCACGTATAACTTATCAAATTGCTTATCTTCCATAATTCATAGCTTATTACCAATTATTTCTTGTAGTTTTATAGGTCAAATCTCTAAAGAGAGGTCTAGTTTATGTCGGGCATAATTCTAGGAAACGTTTGCCTATAGATTTAGTGGAAGCAATTTTTACTTTTTGTAATTGTAATCCAATTTATATTTTCAAGCCAAATAAAACATTGATTGTAGCAAAGCAAGCACAAGGCAAGATTTGGTTGGCAAAGGTTACACTCAATAAGGAGGAAGTGACTATTAGAAGCATTTGCATTAACTACCAAATTGACCACAAAGTCAGATAGTTTGATCTCTACCAACACAATTTGGTAAGAAATTTCTTCATATAGATGTTAAGAAGCACTTCTTGGTTAGCAAACTTGTTGAAGAAATGTGTATGCAATAGCTAGAAGGTTTTAATGGACTTTGTTGAATTGGGAAGCCAAAGGGATCTCATTGAACTCCTACTGGGGGTTAGGAACTATTAAGTTTCAATGTTGCTAACGCTTAATTCCTAACTTCATGAGCATTTAATACATTTTCACAATAACAACATAAACAGGACCTCTAAAATATGCACAATCCCAAGGTACACAACAATTTATCTTGGGAAACCCTCAACGGGAAGAAGACCCAGCAAAATCCAGCAAAACTTCCTCAATATAGATTACCAAAGTACAATGCCCAAAGAACAAGTCTCATAAGAGAGAGAGACCAAACCCTAACACAAGAGCAAAGAACTCTTCTCCTCCTCCTTCGTTATCCTTCCTCTTCCTCTCTCTTGCGCAATGCTTGACTGAATGAATCAATCAAATGAGGGAGGCGCCTAACTTATTTATACTCACTTTGACTTGACCTTTTAATCTAACTGGGTTGACCGGCCAAACTAGCAAGGCCAACTTACCTAGGAAAACTCAAAATAATATTTATATTAAACTCTTTTGGGTACTATTGACCCGACTTACAATGGAGGATTTACCTCATGACTTTTACATGACCTTTTACATCAATGACATCTCCCGAAGGACTAATAATAATAATAATGTAAAGTACAAGTAGAATATTCTTCAAAGTTACATTATTTCAACAGGAATGACGTGTGCTTGCCTTTTGTTTAATTCATAAACTGTTGCTCGATGTTAGTTTTTACAAGATTATAGCAATATAACTTAATTGCAAATAAACAATAGGATCTCTAGAAGAAAGACAAAGCACAGAAACAAAGAACACAAGAGTTTATCCTGGAAAACCCGATCGGAAAAAACCCAACAACCTTCGTATAGAGATTGTTACTGACTAGGTTGCACCTAGCTGAACTTTCAGTGAGACACCAATGATGAACAAGATACTTGTTCATATTCAGAGTTCAAAAGTCCATTAAGGATTTCATGGCCCTTTTATTTTTTGTACCGCATGTTCATACCCATTCGGGGAAGTTGTAATAAATGTACTAGCACGACCTTCTTTTTTGTAAAGGACTTGGCTTCTTAAGACTTAAACGTCAATCCGATCATTCCAAGGTGTTTTTTCCTTGTCAATTATGCAATGTTGAATAAGCAATGTATAATTTTCGAGTTTTTCACCGCTCCTCCAAAGTTGGAATGGTCGTCTTGGCAGCTAGACCTTAGGAGGTTATTAAAGTCCATGTGTCAATGTATATGAGCGTGCCAAGCATCAATATTGAGTCGTATGGACATGTACTAGGTCCCCGTAGAGTTTCGTCTGATTCCGGAAGAAAAAAAAATATTTTATTCTGTTTTTTAAGCCATTTTTAATGGTTTAATTAAAAAACTTCAGAATGTAATAATTGGTGAGTCCATAGTCTATTTTTGGCGTGGGGATGCTCGTTTTCACACTCAAAGTAGCATCTTTACCCCTGTGGCCACTTTCACTATGTTTCGAGCAGCTAAAACATCCCGAAAGACATTATTTGGCGAACAGAGCATCAGAATGGCGTTTAATTGCTAAAAACACATCATTTTGGCATTTGCCAAAAAAAAATTAAAAAGTCAAAAAAATGATCTTTAAATAAAATGGTGATGGGGCATGGTGGTGACCTCATTACATGAGAATGGCGTCACATGTTTGGATTCTAGTTGGAAGCTAGCGAATACTTCAAATATCAATCTATCGTCCCCATAACTAGCGTGAAGGATGGCCCACGCTTGGTGATTGGCATACGAATTAGTTGGTTGGGAAATGATTATGGCATGAGGGGCCCATCCCATGCCCCCCCTCACATGTGACAAGTTGAAACATGGGTTTTATTATGAGCTAGCGAATGACCAAGGTATGCTCACGTCAACTCACCAAGGAATGAGCTCACGTGTGAGGGTAGGTTGCGCTAGCATGAGGGAGTGGACCCCCCCTTTCATTTCTTTCGTTTGTAAGCTTTGAGATAATCAAATGTGGATCCATCATACACTAAGATTTGAACACAAGCATATATTTTATTGGTGAGACTCATTCACGTCAATTCCATACAATCGCATGAGGAGTTGGAAGCTTGCGCGTGTGGGGAAGGTTGGTGAAATTAGGGGTGTGTTGGCAGCTAGTAGGTGGTTGGTGGAGTTTGATGAGAGAGGTGTCAATCACCTCCTCTATTCAACTCAATTCAACTTCGTTACACTCCGGGTTGATCTTCAGTGTTGGTGAGGCCCCACTCGGTCTCTCTTTTTCTATTTAAGCAGGTCACTTCTCCATTGTAAAGATCGAAAGGTTGAACCTCTGCTTGCATACATTGTAATATTTTTTCTGAGTATTGTTAATAAAAGGCTTTGAAGGCAATTTCCGTGTGGGATCCATAGATGTTTGGTTGACGTTGTCTATATGCTAAATCATTGAGGTAATCTTTATCAACTCCTTTCATATTTTGCAATTGTTGGTATTACTTGTCTTCGCAAGGAAATTTACATTTCAGTAAGAATAGGAAGTGATTCTTGTTAAGTTGCTTCTTATTGTGGAATATATTAGATTACCAGGTTTTATATGATTTCTTGTATGGATCTATAATACTGCTTATCTTCTTATCATTTCACATAGGTGCTTTTAATCCCCTTTGCATTTTGTTGAAGGTATTTTACAGGAAACCCTAACTAGAGCATTTGATGAGCGAGTGGGATCTCCCTCTTCTCCAGTAATTTCGAAAGAAGAAGCATCACCCCTCGAATCTCACCAAAGGAGGCGTCACCATCCCTTCTCTACTTCTTGCTCCATCCGGTTATATCACTTCTTGATCCAAAAAATTTCAAATTTACTTTGGTTAATGTTACTTTGCTTAGATCTACATTTCAAAGACATATATAAAGTAGATTTAAATTTCCAAATCTAGATCTTATTGAATAATTACAAGTTATTTTTTAAAAACATTAGATCTAGCCTTCTTCTCGCGAGTTTAAAGTTAAAATTTCAAAGTACTTGGCTAAGAAGATTAAAGAGCTTTCATTCCATTTATTTGGCATATAGTGCTTGAGATTTGTTTGCCATTCTCTTAAAGAAGGCAAGCAAAGATCCTAAGAATGCAAGCTTCCTAGCTTCCCTTAGTTAGTCATTTTCTTCTAGTTTTACTTAGATTTTTTCAGACTTTTTTTTGTAGATTTTCCCAAGACATTCTTAAGGTGTTTGTTGGTATCTTTCACTTTCTTTTCATCGTCGTCATTTTTTGTAGCTTTACAAGAAAAGCGGAGGAAACTCTGGCGAATTTTCACAAAAAATCAAGAAAAGAAGACAAACGAAACTTACCTTCGCATAAAAATTGATTCTTTCACAAGTTGTAAGCCTTTGGATCCAAAGTATAAGGACCAAAGTGCACTTTTATTTCATGATTGTAAGATTGTAATAAGGTTTGAGTAGGCTCATCAGAGCCCACTCCCCATCTCCCCTAGCGCGATTTGCGTCTATGTCCTTTTGGTGGTTTCTATATTGCTAGCGTAGATTTGTTGCTTTCTTTCTTTCTTTCACTATTTCATTGTTTTATTCAAGTTTGCAAAAGTAATTTGAATACTTACCCACTGAGTTATACCAAAGCACCATAAGGGAAAATATTTGAGCAGCGTAGTAATTAAAAAACTTTAATTTTTTTTATGCACTGTTGAGTTTAAAATAAACCCCCTCGCTTTCCTGAGTACAAATTCATGGATAAGGGCTTGCCCAAGCACTGAATCTGGAAAGAGACTCCTAGGATTTACCTTTTCTAAATCAGAAAAAATTGCTCAAAAAACATTTAAAACTTAGAAAGGCCTTCATCCCCGTATGCTCTACTTCCATTGCAGTTCCGTCTGATCAATTGGTAGTATCAGAAAGGGATTCAGGTGACTAGCTTAATTAGTTTCCATTCCCAAATTAATCTCCCCAGGCAAAAATCCAACGCCTCAAATTGATCCGTTGCGGTGGCAAAATCCACAAAGGAAGCGAGAACAACTGGGCAGCGACCTCGAGACACTGTTAGGCTACACCCTTGTTGGTGTAGTGTTGAACACGTCTCAGAGACTCCAACCAGCCCACATATTCCTTGCGGGGAGCCACATCAGATAAAAGTTTTGGACATACTCCTCGTACCTTAGGGTATATTGGGAGTTCCCATCCCCTAAGTTAATCCAAATCATTACCACATTGATAAAACTAACCAAGAATTTACCCATTCCTTAATCAATTCATTTAATAATCTAAAACTTACCAACCAAGACACTGCAATACTTTCACTGAGACTACACCAGCAACCCATATTTGCAAAGCATTCTTTCATTATGGCACTGATCTATCATGTTATGTCTTGCATAAATTAATTTCGCAACATGTCATTGAATATGGTGTATCTAATTTGAGTTGAAGTGTTGTTGGAGTAAATTTTGTTTGCAGTAATTGGTAGGCTTTAATTTCATCCATTTCACATTAAAACTCCTAGAAAATTTGTGTTTCTTGCTTTTGTAGTTAGAAACAACCTTAGACTTTTCTTTATTAGGGTCTACCGCCCTTGGCTTAGCTAGGAGTTGGCCTAGACGGAAGAGCCGAGTATCAAGTGACATCACTTAGCTCAAGCATGCCCCCAAGGTCGCACCCAATGGCTTGAAGATTTCTGCCACGTTACCCGAGATGCGAATTAAGCGGAAACAGAGATGATATCTTTTGAGAACAGAGTAGAAGAAAGAGATAGAGAAAGAGAGAGAGAGAGAAGTCTCTCCAAGATAAAACCCCAGAAAAACACTCCTTCTGACTTGTGCTGCAAACTTCTCCAGGAGAGAGCAAACTTGCTTGTGTTGGATGAGTGAGAAAGTGAGGAGCACTTGTTCTCTATTTATACACATTACAAAACTGACTTTTACCCTAACTGGGCCGACCTATCTTGGGGAAATACAAAAATAATATTTATTTTGTTCTTTTCTTTGCGTAATCTTCCCCAAGGTTTACATTGATTCATTCTAGGGTTTACATAAGTAATTACATCAATATAATCTCCCGTAGGAGGTACAAGGAAATACAATACAAGTATAATAAGAATAACTTCTGAAGTTGCACAAATTCCAACACTCGACATGTTCTTCAGTTTGGGACCTGGCATATTGCATGATCTTTGGCTTTTGTTCAGTCATGGAGGACAAATGTCAACCTTGAGGATCGGGGTCAAGTGAATTAACCTCTATGGTTAGAGTTTCTTGACCTCCCTGTGGACATGCAACTGTTTATGGATTTGTTTACCCGTTGATATGGTAAAGTTCACATTCCAGATGGTCATCGTAACTCTTTCCGAGTTGCCTCGAGAGTTAGTGTGAAGGTGGATTTAAAGCGAAGGATTCCACCTTTCATCTCAATTTGCACTATTGACGGAGTTCGCCAGCAAAAAGTTCGATATCTTAAATTACCAAATGCTTGTTTTGGTTGTTAGGCTCAGGACCACCAAATTCGTGACCACCCTCATCGTCGGCCTCGACCGAGGGGGACTTGTTGTGAGGGAGCATCATCCTCAATACCACCAAATTCAGGGTCAAGTGACACGTATGTGGCTTCGAAACCTGGGGGTGGTGGTGGAGTTTCTCAGGGTCCAAGCACTAGTGGAGGTGGCCATGGGGTGTCAAACTCTATTAGTGGTGGGGTTGGCAGTGGTCTTGATGGGGGTAGAGGAGGTGTTCATGGTCCCAACTTAGGCACAGGTCCAAGGAGAGGTGTTGGTCAAGAGCCAGCTTCACGTTTAGGTTCAAGGGGAAGTACCTCGAGAGGTAGCAAGGGCAGCGATTCTGAGAGATCCAATGCACCCGAGGGACCGATGCCTTCCACGATGGTAGTTGGTGGTCAGCTCAATGTCTCTCCATTAGGAGGCCTGGAAATGATGGTTGGGACACAATAAGCAAATAGTAGCAGTATGGAGATTGAGCAACCCTAGCAAAAAAATCCTCCAAGCAGAAGGTAATTTCTTACCCGACGCAGATGGATAAGTCAGCCAGCAAGAGGAGCCTGCAGTGCAAGTCCAGTTGTGGCAAAGTTTATGAGACCTTTTCTTGAACTAGAAAATAAGATATTGTCAAAAGCATTGAGCTCCTTATTAAAGTGTTGGGAATGGTGAATGGGATAAACTAGTTGCGATTTGTAGGTTATATTTATGAGGCCATGGATCAAGCCAAAGAGTGAATAAAGGCAACATAAAATATTAAAACACAACAATATATCCCTGTTCATGACAATCCTGAACAGGGGGATGATTATGAGATATGTTGTGATTTGTTTTGTACTATGTAATATGATAAGTTTTGGACTCTAAAGGCCATTTAGAGACTCAATGCCAATGTACTTTTTTCAAAACTTCAAATGTATCGCAAAACTTATATCTCAATGTCATTTTGCTATTTTCCAAGGAAAGAGTTTAGTTTGGTCAGATCAAAGTCTTATTATAAGCCCTCTGGAAGGCAGACCAATTACCAACCACAAGACCCAACAAAACTCCCATGGATTTGAACCAATGACCTCTTAGCATTATGCTTTGAAAAAATGACTTCAGGTTCCCACTGATGAAGCTAACCCACTGGGATAACCTTACATGTTATATACATGAGCAAAGTTTGCAAATTTGGATTCTACTGTCTAATGGTAAGAATAAAGATCGATATACATGAATGCATTTTTTGTAATAAATATCAGTATCTTATGTATTGTTTATTCAACCCATATTAAAATTTATACTTGTTTTTAGCCGGTTTTGATCTGGTTGCAAACTGGAAACTGTTTTTTCATAATTTTGGGGCATTTCAGTTCCAGTCCAATTCATCATTTGTGGAATTTCCATTCCAGTCCAATTGGTAATTTTGTCGTATTTCAGTTCCAGTAAGGTTCCTGGTTCTGATCTGGTCCTATTCTGATAAATTTGATACAGGAGTACACATTCAATAGCCAACATCATACCAACAAGTATTACTTTGCTTCTAGATTGAGGATTCCCCACACCAAATTGAATCTTTGCTGAGTCAATAACAAAACCCTACCCTGTCCAATCATTCGAGAACCAGGCCGTATTTCCCTTGACACAGTTTATTGCAGCAAAGTTTTCAGCACAATTTGGCGAACACGGCTTTTGAACTTCTATTTTTATCTTCTTTTGCTTTGTCGTAAATGCCATTTCACTTGACCATTTTCGCTCATAGTCTCGCCTCACTAACACTTTCTCTTGGATGAATTTTAGATAGGATTAAGACTTGTTTAACCATTTTCGGTCAGTCTCGCTCCACTAGCACTTGCTCTTGGATGAATTTTAGATAGGATTAAGACTTGTTTAATCATTTTCGCTCATAGTCTCGCTTCACTAACACTTTCTCTTGAATAAATTTTGGATAGGATTAAGCCTTCTTTTACAGCTATAACTAAGTTTGCCTTATTTTATTCCCGCGTCACTTAAGATTACTTGGTCTGCCAAGAGCGCCGCCATGGCGGGTCTTGCAGTCCTGCAGCTAGGCCTCTGGATAATAAGTTTACTACAGTTCCAATGGCAATTTCATAAGGTGAGAAATAACAAGAGAATGATGCTTGGGAGGTTAACGTGCCCAAGCCAGAGCCGCAGAACGAGGGGCAGGCCAGCACGATAACGAGAAGGATTATCCACCCGCCACATCTGATACCGACTGCAGCATAACCTTCACTATGGATTTCTTTGTTAATGTTTCAGTTACCATGATGCGCTGGCCGTTAAAACCTTTAATTATGGACTTGATTGACACTGATCTTGATGAGCAATGTGGGACTTCAATAGTTCAGACAGTATCTACGGCACTTTCGGCACTTTTGATACCTGATGTGATTCTTTCGCCAAAGCTTTTTGTTCGTGGCAAACTAAGAAAAAAAGAAAAAAACTACTCGGTCTAAAGCCAAAGATAAATTTCATTTTGACCTGGCGAAGCTCGTGGCTCCAACGAAACTCCATGCTTGCTTGACTGATAAAGGAATCAATCAAACAATGTCTTCTGCTAAACTCCAAGTGTGCATTGCAAGAATTACAAGGATTGTTCGCATAGAGGTCAATGCAATCAATTCATCCCCATACTTAATGCTTTAAAAATGAAGATAAACAAGAATAGTCAACACACATACCTGTTGCTTCTGAGAGAAAAGACTGAAGTCATTCCCCGTCATGAAGCTTCATTATCTGCTCAGAATCCAAACTCCAGAAGCCCAGTTGTTCTAATCAGTTCAAGCAACACCCTCGAAAATCATAAACCCGCTCTTATTTACCTCCGATCAACATCAATAAAATCCCCAAATACCTACATTTGCCCTTAATAAGCCATTCTCCATTAATAAAACCTCGAAGAAACCTTTAGTTTGGAAAATTCAACCAAAACTTTCACCAGTCTGTGGTTCTTCACAGAGACCATAAAAATAAACCCTCAAAGGTCGTAACCATGAATATAGCCATTCTTTTCCATTTCTTTGCTTCAGGTAACCGCAAATCGGAGGGCCAGACAGCTAGAAAGCCGGAATAAAGCGACAAAGATGAAGCGTAAAGAAAACTTAAAGGGTTTCACTTGCAGTATTCAGAAAATAAACAAATCCCCATCAAATTGCCGACGGTTTTCCGCCATTATATTTTTGCGAGAGTGCCGTCAGATGGCAAAGCAGTCGGTCCCATGGCCTGCTGAGTGCTGTCTTATCTCCCTGTTCTTACGCCTCTGAGTGCTTTCTTTCCTTCCCTTCCCCGCCTCGTTGCCCTCGGAGCTCGCTCTTACTGTACTTTCTCGTTTTCTTTTGGCTCTGTCTCTGAACCATGTAATTTCGTTTCATTTTGAGGAATTTAATGTGAATTTCGATTCATTTGAATTATGTCTTCGCTTAATTTCGTTCTTTCTACTTTATCAATTTTAAAAAAATTCTGCCCTTTAAACTCGCTGTCACGGGTTTTGCTTTAATACCTTATTTTATTTCTAGCCGTCAGTTTCGGGTTCATGACGTTTGTCTTGGGAAAGACGCATTCGAACAACATTAATTTCTTGGTTTTGTTTGTAGTCTTAGCATTAAATGTGTTCAATGTTTTCAGGTTGTAATTTTTAGCATTAAATGTGTTTTAGTTCATTTTTTTTCGAGCACCATTAATTTCTCGGTTTTGTTTGTAGTTTTAGCACTAAATGTGTCTTAGTGTTTTAATTAATTTTTTTATATGTAATTTTATGTTTTTTATTTGTAATTTTGATTTTATCGTTATTATTATTACCTGTAATAATAATAATATTCGGACTAAGAAAGGCCTTTTGATTCTCAAAGTTGAATACTAGGAATTGCATTTTTTTATAAAAAAATTTAATATTAATTTTTAAAAATAATAATTTAAGAAAAATAAGTTAATTATTTTAAATTATTTTTAAAGACTATAATAAATAATATTTCAAATTTAAACTTGATGAATGCAATTCAATAATGGTAAGAATTATATCACTGATGATTATTGTGTATAAAAATTTGGATGGTATTTTAAAATTTACTAATATTTTATATATTACAATTTTAAATTTTTAAAAATGTATTAATGTTATTATTAGTATTTAATTGTTAAGATAAAAGTGAAATTTTAACTGGTTGGAAGTACAACTTTTCACAACTCAACTATTCACTAATTATTAATGTCAGAGTGAAGCTAGAATAGTAGCATATATAATAATGATAATTCAAGTCTCAAAGTATTACTAGATGATGGCCACATTTGTTTATATGATTTTTCATATAAATAAATATAACTTCAAATTAGGTAACTCAATGAGCTCATATTTACCTATTAAATTCTATTTTCAAGTTGTTATATCATATATTATGTTTTAAATTTAAGATATGCTTCAAGTCTAGGTAAATATATTAAAATGCATGTTTTTTATTTGTGAAATGTCTATTGTTATATTTAATCATAATATATTTTTTCTTTATGTGTTTTTTTATATTTGAATATGTGATAAAAAAATATTATTTATGTAATTAATTAAGTAAATAAACTTTCAATTTAGTTGATGGGTTAGCTCGAATGATTGAGTGTTGTGAATTGCAAGTATACTGAAATCTCCTATTAATTGTTTTTATAAATATTGTGGACCTTCATATGTAACTTAAAGATATAAAGTAATATTGATATAGCTTCCCCTTTGATGCCTACTTTCATAGCAAAGCTTAAGTATGTTTTTAAATAATTGCATTAAAAAATTGAAGTACACTTTGTACTCTACATATAAGAGATATGTCCTATTTATGGATGGGTGTTGTTAATGAACTATAATTATAATAAAAGAAGTTCAACATTTTATATAAAAATAAAAATAAAAATAAAAATTTAAAAATATCATTCTTAATTATCATTAAAAGAATTCATAAAATATAAATTTAATAGAAAATCATTTTTAAACTTACTATTCAGTTTTAAAGGATAAATTCATTCCCTTGAACTTTTGGTTTATGAGATGAAAAATATCTAAAAATTAGAGAAGGAAAATATTACCTCCTTTGTTTATTTGACTAATCAAGTTTAAGAAAACCATTTTTTTAGTCATTCCTTGCACTGTCACCTATTGAAACCACCCCAGCTAGTTGTGTGGGTGCACCTAACGATGTATAGTACCTTGTGAAGTTGTCCATTCTCCTAGTACCAAAAAAACAAAAATAAAAAAACAAATCTTATAATAAAGTTTCAACCAAAAAATTCAAATATATATATAATATCACCATCCTTGAAACTCTACTTAAATAAATTGTCAAGTTGTTGCTATCATGTAACTATAAAAGAGAATCTCAATAAAAAAAAGTTGAACTATAAAACTCTAAATTATTATATTTTGAAATTCAAATTATATAACATTCAAACTATTTCTTTTTTTTAATTTAGAATCACTCAAAATCTTAAATAATTACTAAAAATGTTTAGGTTCATAATTCAAAACCATTCACAAATTAAATTTATATATTCATAAACATACATACAAATTAAATTTGATATATTCATAAACATGTATACAATGGAATCAAAAATATATTGTTTTCTTAAAACAAGATACAAGATTTGCAACTTAGTCCCTCTTTAAAGAATAGATACAATGTAGGTTTTAGAAAGAATATGTTTTTTTTTATGAATCCTTTTTAGAGTATTTGATTTTTTTTTTATTTTTTTTTATTTTTTTTCCAGAAAGAAAAAAGCATGTCCTTGATATTCATTAGAATCAAAGGGCATTTATTGAGCCAGCCCAAAATATAGGTTACAGTCCTAGAAGTGGTTCTAATAAGTGGCATACTGCCTAACATCCAGAAGAGTCACAACTCAACAATGCTGCAAGGGGGAGGACCCAGTGCTTATCCAACATATCATAATACCCATCAGTATATACTGTCAGTCAAACCCATATCTACCGCAGACAAAAGGAGCACAGAACAGCAGTCTAAAAGAGTCCGCTCCATACTAAAACAAGAATGGGTGCATGTGAAATAGGGAGAGCGTGCTCCAACACCAGCTCAAATGAGCTTGAAATTGTCATGTGAGGCCAAAAGACCATCAAAAAATTCAGAGTATAAACCAAATCCCGAAGCCAAAGAAAGAGTAGTTTTAGAAAGGTGGTTTACTTGCTGATTGTGTTCACGGTAGATATGGTAAAATGACAACTCTAGAAAGTGAGAGCAGAGCTTTCTAGTCTCCCTACACCAATAATGAAGTTCAGGTGGAGAAAGGGTAGGAGTACCCTTTGCCCAATTGATGATGACTGAAGAATCATCAAAAACCTTAAGTGTGGGATTCCCCATCATTTGGGTGGTATGCAGAAGGGCCCAAAGCCCAACCAATTCTGCTTTTGTGTTGGTGCACAGTCCCACCCCCACAGCAAACTCGAAGGAATGTGACTCGTTCAAGTACAGGCAGAAACCAACTCCTCCAACATGTTTTGCTGATGCTCCATCAAAAAAACCACAAGGATAATCAAGTTTAGGACCAGATCCCAGAGCTCTTGATTTTTTACCCTTCTTTGTTGGAGGACAATACAACTATGAGAAGTAAACAACCTGTTGAATCAAACTAAGGATAGACAGCTTTTTCCCTTCAAAGATACTGTGCTTTCTCGCTTTCCATAAAACCCACATGGTGTGGAAGGGAAGGAAGCAGCATGCTGAGTGCTTAGAATAGCTGACAGTCCATTTTTCTAGAAACTCACAGAGACTATCAGATTGAATGTATGGTGCAATATGATGCTGATCACTCAGAATAGTGAGTACATTCTTCCATACAAGACAGTGAAAAAATAAATGTTGAGCACTGTCTTCATTCGCACTACAGAGTGCACATATACCAGGCCCGATCCAGCCCCTTTTCTAGAGGTTATCCCATGTGAGTAATTTGTTCCTTAAAGCTAGCCAAACAAAACAACTTATCTTTCTGGGCAGAGTGCCACTCCAGATGAGAGCAAGAAGTCTGCTACCAACCGGGGGATTCGATGATTGGACGATGGAATCATATACCAAGTTTGCAGTAACAGAACCATCCTGCTTATTGTGTGCCCAAATCAGAGAGTCAAATTGTGCAATGAGTCGAAGACCACCAAGTTCCAGACCCATCGTAAAAGAATCCCAAGTTGTTTTCCACTCTCCAGCAACGCAAAGATCCTCTGCAATGTACCAGTAGTGGTGAATCCCAGGAAGGGTATTACGAGCTCAGGAGAGGGTGGTAATCTCCAGATCTTCTAAGTATGCAAGAAGCCCATCAGGCAATGAGAACGTGTTGGATGCACCCACGATAGGGTCAATGCCAAGAAGGATGTCATGTCCATTACCTACTTGCCAAGCAAGTCCACGACCAAGCCAAGGAAGGGTTTGTAGGAATCCCCTCCAAATAAAAGAAACACCACGAGAATGGAAGTTCTTACCTCTGAGCCAATCCACAACCGAGATATTCTTCAAATATTTGTTAATTGGAACCTAATGCCATAAACCATGATTCTGAAGTACCATCCAAAAGTTCTTAAGTCTTAATGCAATGCTGAACCAATGCAAATTCTTGATGCCCCAACCCCCGTTCTTTTTTGGCCAAGAGAGATGCTGCCAATTGGACAGATGGTACCTATGTTTATTACCTGAAGAGCCCCATAAAAATGCAAAGGTTAAACTTCTGAGTTTATTTAATACAGATACAGGAATGGGAGCAAGGCCCAACTAATAGACCGAAATACTCGACAACACAGCTTGCACAAGGATCAGACGGCCTCCAAGTGAGAGAAGCTTGTGTGACCAGTGAAAAATTATGTTTTCAAATTTATGGATCATCCAATACCAATCATTGATCTTATACCCCAGAGGCTTGAGTTGATAGCCAAGATATTTGAAACCGGAGACAATTGGTTCCATTTTGTAGGGCATAAACCGAGCTATGTCAGTACCTATGTCCACATCCAGATTGTTGTAAAGAAAGCACAATGTGTCCATACTAATGCACATCCCGAATGCCTTGCAGAATGTACTTAATATGACTTCAAAGGCCATCCATTCATATAAGGTGTCAGTGCCCAACAGGATTACATCATCCACAAAGAGGAGATGTGTTAGGGCAAGAGAAGAAGAAATTTGTATACCTTTGATGAGACCATGATCCCTGGCATCTGCAATCATGAGGTTGAGCCCTTCAATAACAAGAATGAAGAGCAAGGGTGATAAGGGACAGCCTTGTCTAATACCACGTGAGGCTTTAAAGAACTTCAAGGGAGTGCCATTGATAAGGACAACAAAATTTACTGAAGTGAGGCATCCCATAATGCAGTTAACCCCTAGTAGAGGAACCCCAATTTGGATCAAGATGAGACGAATGAAGGACCAGTTAACTCTATCGAAAGCCTTTACCAAATCCAATTTAAGGATGAGTGCACAAATATTATTGGTTTTCACAGTGTGGAGAGTCTCCTGTACAATGCCAATAGGTTTGACAATTTGTCAATTTTTTAGAAAACCATACTGCTCTCTGGATATATGGGAATCCAAAAAAGGCTTCAACCTAATAGCTATAACCTTCGAAATCAATTTGTATAGCAGATTACACAAGGAGATAGGCCTGAAATCAGCAAAGGTTAAAGGCTTTTCCTTTTTGGGATTAATGCAAGGAAAGTAGAATTCAATGAGCGAGGAAAACATCCCGAAACCATGGCACAATCAACAGCAGACAATAATTCTTTACCCATTAAGTCAAAGAAATGTAGATAAAATTCAGCAGGCCAGCCATCAGGACCGGGACTCCTATCTTTTTTGAAAGAGTGAAGGGCACTTTTGACTTCAGATAGAGTAACAGGTTGAGTGAGACCAGGGGCATCCTCATGGGAGATCATATTGGGAAATAGCATGACAACCCTAAGCTATTCAAGAAAGCTAGTTTGCTTGTCATCACGAAAGATATGGGCAAAATGACTCAGTCCCATCTCCTTAAGGGCATTCTCATCCTCGACACTATTTCCATCCTCATCCATAAGAGACCAAATAGTATTTTGATTCCTTCTACTAGAAGCCAATGCATGAAAAAACTTAGTATTAGAATCCCCATAGAGAGCCCACTTCGTACGACTTTTGAGCTGCCAGGTCAGAAGCATATGGTCCAACAACTTATTTTTCTTGGATCGGAGCATAGACAGAGCTCACTATTCCTCCTAGGAGAGAATACCATAAACCGAGCCCGAGAGGATGGTGCTAATGTCCAAATCCAACCTATGTGACTCACTCTCCATCATGGAGCCTTTTTCCTTTATTCAGCCCTTGACCTCCTTCTTAAGAGAGCGAAGTTTGTGGGAGAGGTGTTCCAAATTAGTGCCAGAAGAAAGAGGGGACAGTACTGACCATCTCTTGGTGACCCAGGTGATGAAGTCAGGATCATTTAGCCAGGATCTATTAAATTTGAAGGGGAAATTATAGGAGCCCAAAGCCTTAATCCACTCAAGGCAGATTAGATAGTGGTCAGAAATATTAGTATGATGAGTCCACACACAGTGAACCTGGAGAGAAGGGATCAAAGCAGAAGCAATAAGGAAGCGGTCTAATCTTTTGTTGATCCCTTCATCACCAACCCTACCATTCCTCCAAGTAAGGCCAGCATTGGGAGAAGCAATGTCCACAATCCCCACAGAGTCAAAAAAGAGATTAAAATGCGAAGAGAGAGGATCAAAAACATCGTTTTTTCCCCAAGTCTCAGAAGCTCTCAAGGTTAAGTTAAGGTCTTCCCCCAAAATCAGGTTTGGAGAGTTGAGAAGCCCCCCCCCTACGTACACTCTCCCAAAAAACATCTCGGTGCCTGTAAGGGCCATAGTAGTTGAGAATGTCTAAGGGAGCATTCATACCCCTAAAGGTAGCCTTGACAAGGATACCTACAATAGTCTTAAAGGCACGACATCTAACCCGATGAGGGTTCCAAGCTGACAAAAGCCCTCTCGAGAGACCAGATGCACTAATGGCACAGAATTCCTAGCTAGGTAAGAGCTTTGAGAAAGCATGGAGATCAGGGTAGGTGCTGCACATAGTCTCCTGTAAGAGAATCATATCCGGACGGATTGTTAGGAAAAGAGAACGGAGGCTACTTTGTTTGGTCTTACATCCCAAACCCCCGACATTTAGTGAAAGGATCAACATTAAGGAATAGAGGGGGGAGGGGGGAGGTGACGCTCTAAGTCCCCAGGTAGAGAACCCTCTTGCAGGATCTTTGATGCGTACCGAGAGGAGGATATAAGGCGGAGAGGCTGAAGAAAGATCCCTAGACAGTCCCTTCTTTTCCTTCTTCTTTTTTATGACAGTCACGTTCTCGAAACGAATGGAGTTTAGGTGGAGAGTGGAAGGGGAAGAGGGGGTGGTGGCTGAGAAAATCGATAGAGATTTTTGTAGAGAGGGATCAAAGAAGGAGGGTGAGGTAGTAGGGTTGCGAGGAGAGGGAGGTAGCAGGGGTGAAGTGGTGGAAGAGGGGAGTGGAGGAAAATCCACCAGCAAAGAGAAAGGAGGCATAGAAGGAGATGGGTTAGGGTTCGGGGTGACAAGTGATGACAGGGAAAGTGCAGGCTCTAGGGGAGTTATGACCAAGGGGGAAGAAGGTACATCAGAGGAGACCAGTAATGGGGAAGGCACTAAGGTTAAGGCATCAACAGGAGCATTGATCGAAACATCTAAAATAGCAATAGCAGGGTCTTTGACCAAACCATCTATAGCTTCCGGCATAGTATTGGAAACATCATCAAAGAGAGTAAGGGATTATGATTAAATACCAAATTTAGGATGCTCCAAAGCAAAGGATTCAAGGGGAGCCTTGACCACCGGAGAACCTTCTAGACTGGAATAGGTGCGTTCGACCAGGAGAAGGGGGCAGGTTCTCCGAAGATGTCCCGTATCGCGGCACCTACTACAGCGGAACGACACATGCAGATAATCTAGCCTCTATACCAGAAGACGTTCCTTGCAAAGTATCTCCACTTCAGCAGGTAAACCATGAGAGATGTCTAGCTCAACTAACACTGAATCCATCCTTTTATCAAAGGAGAGGTGAAAATCCTCATCCACAGCAACAAACCTACCTATCGTATTCGCAATACCCTCGAGTATATTCAAATTCCAGAGGGGAAAGGGGAGAAAAGGGAGCAAAACCCAGAGGTGATGCTTCATTACCCGTTCCCTGAGAGGAACACATTGAAAAACGATGCATATTTATGAGCTTGCATATCATAAAAATTGCATTAGTTTTAAAAAAATTGCTTGGAGCATATTTAATAACTTTATCTAACTCAGACAACGATGTGGATATATTATTAGTTTGCAAAATATGGTGTTTTAAATAAATAGTCATATGGGATTGGTAGTGGATACCATAGTAGAAAATGCTTGTGCAAAAGGTGTTGCACTAACTCAACTTAGTTTCTAGGCTATTGTATATCCTGAAACTTTGGAGATCATACAACAGACAATGTAGTTGTCTGGGCCAAATTATTCCTATCCACCTTGCTCTCGATTTGCCTTTCTAAATAGAAGAGATGCAACATGCTATGAATCTAGAACCAGATAAATCATTTATTACATATCAACTAACCAATTCAATTATTATTATTATTGTGAATTCAAGAGCTATTCTTTTGAAGTAAAATAGTAATACAATCTAGAGTACAAAACTGAGAACCTATTCTGCAGGCAAAAAAAGCAAAAAGAGAAGACCAGCCTTCCCTTGAAGGGAATTCAGACCTTTGTTGTTAGAGAAATCCTCCCTGTGAGAGGGAAAACATATCATAGAAATGTGGAACTTATAGAGTTTACAAATATACGCCTAAGAAAGCATTGTCATAGTAAACATGAGTGTCCAAATTCCAAAATTTCTCTCAAAAGAGAGAAAGCATGATTCATAAAAAAAACTGTCCTAAGGCTTTGTGTAGGGATCTTCCACAATGGGTGTCTCGAAGTCGAAGCCCAGTTGTGTTCCTGGAGGACATTGCGCCATGGATTCAAACAGCTGTGTGATGACTGGGCCGTCATTGTTGCCCGAGTCCCCATCCTCATTGTTGGATTAGTTGTCGTCGTTGTTGCCGGAAGCATTGTCGTTGCTAGAGGGAGTTCATTTGACAGGGAGAGGCTCAGACTTCCGGTAGTCTGTCATTGTTGCCGGAAGCATTGTCGTTGCTAGAGGGAGTTCATTTGACAGGGAGAGGCTCAGACTTCCGGTGTTGGTTTTGCCGGCCATTATTCACTGCGAAGGAGGTGGTGGAAGCTCAATGTCTATAGGTGCAACAGGGGGGTCAACGTGAAGGGTGGCAACTAGAGTGGCTGAGGGGGGGGGAGTGATTGAGGGAGCGAGAAAGACAGAGGGAGTTGGAATTACCGAGACATCTGGAGTGGCTGAGGGGCTGGAGGCATGACTTGAAGGGTGGTGGAGTGAAGAAGGAGGCGAACCAACAGGTTTTTTAGAACCCAATAGTGATTCCTACACTCAGTGGTCCTATTAGCCGCAAAGAGAGATTCGGTTAATTGATCTTCCCAGTCGTCGAACATGAGGCAAAGGGGAGAAGGGATCTCTAGGTTATAACCCTTCGAACTAGCCTGAGCGTTGAAATTGATGGCTCACTGGCTGGACGTGCCCCAACTTGCTCGACCCCATCTGGGCATGGTCCTTTGTCTGGGCGACATAGTGCAACATGTAGGCAGAGTGGGGGAATACAACACCTGGGAGGCGGCAGAGGGTCGAGAAGCAGAAGGCTAAGGTGCAGAATGACCAAAAATTGCAGACATGAACATAAGTAAGCAGGTGGAGAAAGGATTGAAGGATTGGCGGCCTATAACATTAACTCGGCAGCACAATTCCCAGAGGCACATTGAAACTGGCAATCGATGTGCTGACATAGGCGTAAAACTAAGTGACAGCGGAGGAGATGCATACCCTGGGGTATTTAATGTTCGCACCCATCAAGGAGTTGGACAACCTGCATATTGAATTCCGGAGGGTGACATCAGAGTGATGACGTCAGGGGGGTAGTTATGTGCCCCATCAATCATGCTCTGAGATCTAGTCAGTTTGGGATCACCCACATCCGGGGATAAATCCTTCTCAAGAGTTTGAATGCATTTACGCTTGAAGTTGGAATTTGGAATCTCTGCAAGGGAGTGCTGTTGAAGAAAGGAGTTTGAAGGAACTCCCAGTTGGCAATTTTGTCTGCGAGAGAATTGGCTTCTTGTCGAACGTGCTGGAAGGTGATGGTTGCAAGTTGGGAGAGGAGGAGCGCTAATTGTTGAAGATCGTGATCCAGTCTCCAACAGGAAGAAACCTTGGTGCTTCTAGAGCCGTGTTGTATCCTGATGGCCATGTTTAGCATGAGCTCTGAGTCCCCCTCAATTATGAGTGGAAAAAGAGATTGATTAAAGGCAATGTGGATTCCTTGTAGTTTACCAATCAACTCGGCTGCATTGTTTCTTTCTATCCCTAGTTTTCCATAGAAAACTTGAAGAATCTTATAGGTGGCAGATCTAAATACTCCCGCATACCCTGCTTTCCTAGGATTTCCTTTGGAAGCCCCATTGAAGTTGAGTTTAGAGAAACCTTAGGGCGGGATTTTCCAAGAAAGTGGTGTGGATGGGTGATGAGCTTCAATCTTAGGAGTAATGTGGATCTATGGAGAATGAGTGAACCAGTTGTCCATAATGGATTTTTCCATGGGACTGGCCTGTATATCCTTTTCCTACCAACTGATTAGTGTGGTGGTCTCCTTGATATGTTGATGGCATAGGATCCAAACTTTTTCCATTGGGTTAGCTATACCTTCAAATATCCTGAGGTTGCATTCCTTCCATATGATCCAAATGATGAATCCTGGGATAAGCTACCAAATTTTGTTAAGAAGAGGATTTTGGTAGGGGTGGTTGTGCCAACATTTGATAGTTTTAGAAGTATTATCCTTGTAGTGATTCGTTCTCTTGCAGATGAGAGCTATCCTGTCCCATAGTTGATTGGAGAAGGAGCATTGATCAAGAAGATGATCCATAGTTTCCTCTTGTTCTTTACATAATGAGCATTGCAAGGGTCCAATGAAGCCTTGCTTGAGGAGATTATCCCATGTGAGAAATTGCCTGTGTGACACAAGCCAGAGAAAGATCGTAACTTTGGGCCAGGTTTTTGCTCCCCATATTTTGACCAACAAAGGTATGGCTGCTCATTAGGACGATTGAGGAGTTGATGTGCTTATTTTACGGAGAACATGCCTTTGGGCTTATAGCCCCATCTAAGATTGTTGTTTCCTTGTTTGATTGTAATGAACCGTTGTTGAATGTCCTCCCATAGTGTATCGGAATAAGCCTGTTGTTGAAGTGGACGCCATTTGTCATGAGTAGACCATTCCCTAAAGTCCTATTGCGCATTCTGAGTCCAAAAGGTGTTGACTTTTTCGTGAGATGGAATCATAAGGATATCGTGTAAAAGACTGAGATTGTGTATGGTCTCTAGGAAAGGGAGTTGGTTCCAGGAGTCCGTCTAGAAATTGGCTAAGGATCCATTATGAATTTCCCTAAAACGATGTTGTTGGATGAGCAGTCATTGGGAGTTGGCTCCGTTGCAAATGAGAGAGCCTTTGATATCTTGTGAGTATTTGATGAGATTCTGGGCTGACTAGTCTGCGACATATTTTTTGTTCCAGAGTTTTGCCCATTGGCTTTTGTTTTTGGTGATCCATTTCCACCAGATTTTGGCACTTAAAATTTCTTTACTCTGAGCTGGATCCCGAAGTCCTAGTCCCCCATCAGTTTTGGTATGGAAAACGATGTCCCATTTGACCAAGGACCAATAATGTGCATTTTTGTCTCCTTGCCAAAGAAAGGTGCGCTGCAGCTCTCTGATGGATCTAAGAACCCATTTGGGGGCAGCAGGGACTGAGAATAGGTATAGGGGATTAGCTTGCAAAAAAGATTTGATGAAGACAAGACATCAAGCTAAGCTGAGCGTGTGAAGGTTCCACTGAGAGAGTCAGAGTTCAAGTTTGGGAAGAAGTTCCTTCGAAGAAGAGTGTTTGAGTGCAGAGTCGATAAGAGGGGCACCGAGATATTTTGAAGGGAGATTTGCAGCTTTAAAGCCTAGTATTTTGGATATGTTCCTCTAGGTAAGTAAGGGTGTATTAAAGAAGAAAATATTGGATCTTTCAAGATTAATAGTCATACCTAAAGATTTGGAGAAGGTAGTGAGTATATTGCTGAGAGATATGGATTCCTGGACTGAAGGGTGTCCCATTGGCAGGTTATCATCCACAAATTGTTGATGAGTGAGAGGAGTGTGCTCGTGGAGTGAGATACCTTTGAGAGTCCCAAGGGCAGTTGCATGAGTGAGCATTTGTCCCAACCATTCAATCATAAGGATAAAAAGGAAAGGGAAGAGCGGATCTCCCTGCCTGATACCGCGAGAGGGATTGAAGGTTTTAGAAGGGGCGTCGTTGATGAGGACAAAGAAGAAGGTATTGGAGATAAGACAAAGAATCAAACGTGTCCAGGAGTGAACAAAACCGAAAGCAAGTAAAGTTTGTTCCAAGAAGGTCCAGTTAAGTTTATCAAAGGATTTGGAGAGATCAAATTTAAGTAGCATGCCATGTTTCTTGGAGATTTTGAGGGAATGTATGAATTCATGAGCCAAAATGATTCCATCGTGGATTTGACGTCCTTCCACGGAGCTTGTTTGTTCCGAAGAGATGAGATAAGGAAGTAGAGTCTTGAGATGATTGACAATGACTTTAGTAATAATTGTATAGAGAACAATACAAAGGGCTATCGGTCGGTACCTACTAGGAGTGGAAACTTTGTTCTCTTTGGGATTAAGCGTGAGGAAGGTGGCATTGATGGCTAGTAGAATCTTCTGGTTGCTGCTAGATTCTTCCACCATTTCCCAGATTGCATGTTTGAGCAAGTCTTTCACCATTTGTCTGATAGCTATTTCCACTTCTTGAAGTGTAGTGGGTCGCATGAGCATAACATTTTGATCAACCATGACCAGTGTGGATATGTGAGGAGTTACCTGTTGTATGGAAGCCTCCCGGTCCTAGTCATTTTCTATGAGAATATATTCATATAAAGAGATGAGCTCAGTTTCATTGTCTTTGTATGTTTCTAGTTTGGTGCCCTCGTTGTTTTTTAGATGGGTGATGCGATTATGCATGCAGTGTTGGACAGTGGAGCGATGAAAAAATGAGGTGTTGCGCTCCCCCTCCTGTAGCCATTTGATTATGGATTTATGTTCTATAATGTATTCCGATTTGGATCGCTCCTCGATCTTAAAATGAAGTTGTTGCTCCTGCTTGTATGTTTCCTTTATTATACCAGTTGTGATAATCCATTGTAGACATTCCATTTTCGGTTCCAGTTGGGCCTTACTAGTGGATATGTTTCCAAAAGTGTGCATGTTCCAGTGTTTGAGATGGTTCTTTAGAAGATTTAGTTTAGTTTGCAATCTAAACATGCAGGAAGAGTTGATGACTTGAGTGTTTAGCTACTAATCCTTAATCATCTAAGAAAAATCAGGGTGAGTGAGCCAAAAAATTTCGAAGCGAAAAGGCTTCCTCTAGCTATTAGTTTAAGCAGATAGGCCAATGGTCAGATCCTACAACAGGGAGAATGGAAGCAGTAAGTTCCTCATTTCTAACCATAAGATGTTCTGTAATGAGAAAATGATCAAGCTTGGTCACAATCTGAGTGGTCCCCCCTCTGTGATTGTTCAAAGTGTGGATTTCATTATTTGTATCCAAGTTGATCAAGCTATTGTTATTAATAAAGTCCTTGAAGATCTTATCTTCTTGTGAGAGTAAGCGTCGTCCCCCTCATTTGTCCATCAGAGAAGTAATGAGATTAAAATCCCCTCTGAGAATACCTATGGGGTAAGGCTGATCTTGAGTGTGCTAATGTAGAAAATATAGGAAAGATATTTTCTGATCAGGAAGTTGTGGGTCGTAAACATTGGTGATCCTACCATATAAATTGGTGTGGAGAGGATGGAAATGAGCCTTGATGGAGTGAAGAGATGCTAGAAAATTGTCTAGTTCTACTTCTACATGGTTCTAGGAGATAGTTAGACCACCGGAGGCTCCTAAAGAGTCTACAGAAAAGGATCTACTACCATGCCATAATCTGGCCATCAAGTTGTCTAGATTGTCACTGTTGGATTTGGTTTCTTGTAACATAAGAATGGTGGGTTTTCCCGTTGAATCTTGTTTTTTACCATTCTTTGTTTTTTGGGAATATTGATTCCTCTAATATTCGAGGAGATCAGCTTCTTTGATTAACAGTGGGGTTAGATGGGAAGAATTCAGTAAGTTCGGAGTATTGTCCCGATTCTACAAGCCTGGTACCAAGCATGGCAATTCTTTGTATATCAGTTTTCCTGCCTCTCTTTTTGGCTTCCTTTAGGCTTTTCTTTGTTTCCTTGGGATTATTGGTGATGATTCCAAGCTTGGACCAGGTTCTGGCTTATTGTAGTATGTCAATTAGCAATTGAATTTGCTTGGGAGCAATTACATGTAGTGTGTTGTTTTTACAAGCATCTTCTAGTCCTAAAAGTTTCAGATCTCCCAGATCTATATCCCCCATGTCCTCATCCATTAGGACATCTATGCCTTGAGTAGAGATTAGGATGTCCTGCTCATGAATGCATTCTTTTGGATGTCGAGGTGGTTTGGTTGAATCAAAATTTACATTCTCGCTTAGCTCAGCCACTTTCTTGCCTTTTTGAACTTCTTGGTGAGGACGTTTCGTTGCCCCTTCCTCTCCATTGTATGGTTCATCTTGTTGAGACGTTAGCACCTCAAAGCTGTTGTTGATGGAGGGATTCAAAGATTTGCTGACTGTGGGGTTCTTCTTACCCTGTTTCCTTTTGTTGGTGACTTTATTGAAACCTTCTTCATTTGTGGAGGGGTTTTGTTTTTTATCAATGGGAATTTTATTCTTGGGAGAATCTCGATATAAATGTCCATGCTCATGACATTTCCTGCATCTGAAGGGCACATGTTCATAATCGAGCAGTTGCACCCATTATGTTTCCTCACAAGCTAGTGTGACAGACTCCGGTAGGGTTTTAGTGATGTGCAAGTAGACACAGATTCAAGCATAAGAAGTGTACCTTTGTTGTTTGGTTTAATCTGCAACTTTGACAAAATCCCCCTTCTCGTTGCCAATATCTTTGAGGGTTTCTTCATCCCAAAAATCTCGAGGAAGTGAGTATAACCATATCCAGACTGGTGCCCAGGATCAATTTTCAGTGCCTGGTTTAAAGCACTCGACCAAGTTTCTAAGAAAGAGGTCTGCGGAGTTAAAGAAGCAAGGTCCTCCTTCTAATATGTGATCTTTGTCCTCCAACAAAGAGAAGATGATGGTGAAGAATCCTTTTGAACCAAGTTGCAGGTCGAAGTGCGCTTTTGGATTCCGTTTGACAGCAATCCAGTTGAGCAAAGATTTCTCGGTAATCCAAATTCCTATGAATTTCTCAATGAGAGCATATGTCTTCATATATTCAATTTTAGCGTTGATTCTGGAGGGAGGAAGATTAATTATGGGTTTTTTTGCGAACATGGCTATGCATATGTGGGTTATGGGTTTGTTTGTTGCTGTAGTCATGGTCGACGGTTCCTCGGCATGCTTGACGATGTCAGGTTGCAGTATGTCGATGGGCAGAGGGCTGCCAGAAGGTAGGGAATCTTCCTGAAGCTACATGGGGCAGGCATAATCTGAGAGCAGACATTGCGTCCCTCCCATACAGGTAACCATGGGTGGGAACAAGGGAAAGCGAAGAGGACAGACCATAAAGGTAAGGAGGGTTGTCGCAGGGCGGAACTAGGTCGCAAAGAAGCCATTGAACAGTTTGATGAAACCCTAGAGATCAGCCATCCCGGTGAGCAACATCTTTACAGAAGTGAGTGTCCCATACCAATTCAATTATTGATCTCACTTTCAAATTTATATAAATAATTAAAATGATGTTAGATTGCAATAATAAGAATAGTTATTCAATATTAATAAGCAATTAGAAACAATATTATAAAAATTAATTAAAATTGTTCTAACTTCATTGTAATTAAACAATATGAATCTCATAAAGCCTTAGTATCACTTTATGCCAGGTCCCATACTTTGCTAGGTTGAGGCCATGCATGGGATTGACCATCTCAAACCATGAAAGGAGCACGACCACATTTAATCCATGCACACACAAAAGTTGACCAAGTGCATGTCCATCTGTGTGGCCGTCGGTGGAGGCTATTTCCAATGAGCTTATCTTGATTATCTATTCCCTCCATCCAATAGGGAAGGAGCAGAGTCAACATTTGACTCTGATCCTTTCCCATTGGATGGAGGGAGTATGCAATCAGGATAAGGATGGTCGGCTATTTCTCCATACATCGATAATGATAATGTATTTCCACCTTAAACCTAAGCAGACTAAACACTTAACTATTCAGATTGGGACATTAACTGCGTATTCTTTTTCCATTATTGATCCTCAGTATATATGATTCTTGTTTTTAAGCTCATCCTCGAGCCTAGCCATTTCCCATCAGAAAACTATTGTAAAGTTGGTTAATCAATATGGATCCAGTCTTTGGGCAAGGGGAGCCAACCTATAAAAGAACCAACTGTAGATAGACTATGCTTGGTTGGAATACTCTGTTGTTGCGTCGCTAAGAATGCTTGGAGTGTGCCATGTGAAATGGGAGTGTTATCATAGGATACAACTAAGATACTTAACTTTTTCCCCATCGGTACATAATTAGCTCAACCGTATCAGTAGTAGGGAGGGACTTAGAACTAGAATAAGTTCAATGGCCTTTCTCTCTGCCTCCTCTGGATGATGGAAAGTTGAGAAATGCCATCAATGGCAGGGTCATGATGTCTACTATAATAGTTCTTGGTCTTGTGGTTTGCTTAGTCTTTTTGCTACACATTTATGCAAGATGGTTTTGAACGCAATAGAGGCTTGGTACGTAACTTCATGTAGTATAAACGAATCTGCATTGCCCGACAAAACCGAAGGCAGATTGAATTTACTCTCGAAATCATCTAGACCCAGTCCTAAAGTAAATACAATGCAGATGAATGAGCAATGGCTCTCCAAACTAGGCGTAGCCCCGACGTGTTCACATACAGATGATCCATCGTAAATCTCAAAGAAGAAAGGTCGACATCCTCAAATCCCATCACAATAATAAAAATGACACAAACAATTATAAAAGGAAGTTGGTTTCTACCCCAAGCCCAGCAGTTGGCCATTGATGTTTGTCAGTTGTATATTGCACCTTGACAGAGTATAGTTGGCCATTAATATGTCGCCTACCAACATCCATATATTTTGATGGTTAACTACGTTTTCAATTTCTTTATTTAAATTGTTTTTTATATTAAATTATATTGGATTGCATCATTCATACACGGTGCATTAGCAGATGTTTGTTTTTGTTTTTTTCCCATATGTAGTTTGTCAAACATGGCAGGTATCCTTGGCTAAATTGCTCTAAAATACAAGTTTGACGTCGCATTAACCCAAAGAACTAAGGAGGAATGGTTAAAATCAAAATGTGGGCTTGCAGAAGCAAAGCAGACTTTACCTACCATTGACAGGATTAACATTGGACAAGCCAACAATGAATACTACCTATAGATTATATTTGTGTAGAGTCCAAATGTGATGCGTTGGAATACTTGTTAGGGTCTCATATATCTACGTATATAGAAGTGTATCAGTTCCCACCTATAGGTTGTAAACCAATGATCAGTGTATGGCCCATATATCGAAATGACATAGGCAAAGGTGCTCCCCATTCATCATCGTATGGGAGTATTCCGCCTCGTAGCATATGATTCCCCTCTAAAGAGTATCCAATAGCATTCCAGTGAACCCACACATTGTTTTATTATCTAAGTCTTTATTCGCCCTATAATAATATAATAGATAATATATGGGAACTATAGAACCCCACCCCATTTAAAACTAACTATTATTTATGGATTGAAACAAGTAGTTCTCATCCAAGCAAGTGATCTTACACATCCAAACAAGTAGTTCTAACTAAGCCACTTGCTTTAATGGTACACATAAATGCTCAAAGAATCCCGATGGAGCGTTCAAATAGTGATGATGGACAATCCTAAGAAATTTGAGTATATTTTGAAAATATAAATCCAAATGGTGTTCATAGGATTATGTTGTTAGCATCATTATACCATTATGTTGCATTTGTAGTTCTAGATAGTGGGTGTAAATGCTTGTGGGTGTGTATGTATATCTTTGCAGGTTACATTGTGGCTTTGGGTGCTTGAGTATATAGTGGGTGTGTCTGTATACACTGTGGGTGTGTGTATATGATTGTGAGCGATGGGAGGAAGATACCTTTCATGCACCCCACTAAAGAAATCCAACATGAGAAGTTGTCATTCTTCATAATTGTGATGGGCTGCTAAGAGGTCCATCACCATCGCTGCTTGTTGCTGTCAACATGCTCACCTCATAATTCAATTATTACAACATAATATGTATGCATACGTTCATAGTCAAAGATCTCAATCACTCTATTCTATGACTTCTCCTCGCCATTATCAGAAACCCACAAGGGATTTTTCTCATAACCTACAACATTCCTCCCATATACAATCTCATAAAATCTTGCCCCATCAAACCAAAATGGGATGATGTTATGATGGGCTCTCCATAAACATGTCACATGAAAATTTACATTACATTTATCTCTCAAAAAAGGCTTGCTCTTGGGGGTACCAACCACTAGTCTGCTGCAACAACTTAACCGAATGCAACAAACTGCAAATCAAATCTTCTTGCAGGTGAAGAAACGTAGAGATCTAGCAATGATAGAAAATGTGTATGTTCATACCAAAAATCTTACCCAATGCTATGCTAATTTTAGCGAGATTTTACATTAGCACTTGCCAACATATCCTGGGGTTGAATCAGAGGTAAGTCTGTATTTATATACGAGATTAAATCGGGGTTGGTTGCCCGACTTGAGGGTGATAATTTTTACGTTATTTACGCTACTAGTTGTATTTATGATTGGTCTAATGGTTTTTTCTTTCTGATATAAGTTTGTAGCTATGGACATGTTTTCTTATTTTGACAGTGTAGGGTTGTGGACTGGAGTAATATGGAAAAAAGGATGGGTTGAAGAGATATGCATCCAGTTATGGCATGGACAGAGCCTCAAGTCACTCAATCTCATCGCTCTAGAGGTTTCAAGGGAAATATGCACAAAAGACAATACGATAATATATGTTGTAAAAAATTCATGATAATTTCATGTACCCTTTTTTCCTTGCTCCGCCATGTTCAGTGAAAGAAGAATTGAGTAGCCGTTGAGTTCCTAGGATAGAAGAGGAATCACTACAAAAGACCTGCTCTTGCTCGGTACTTAGTGGGAAGTAGTAAAGGTTCACACTAATGACAAGCATCTTCTTGTTCAACATCTTAAGTCGGTAAGTGTTGTAGAGCTCTTAGTGAATATAGACAACTGCAAGTGGAACAAAGATTGTAATTGGTCTTTAGTCTTTTTGGTGTCCTCTAACACCTGGGTTTCCTTAAGAGTACTGCTAATAACTGAAAATATGACATATACCTATTCTGGTAAGGGGACTCCATGCAATAGTCATTCTAGTTCTCCTTGAATCCAGAAGGAAAAGAAGGCAAAGACGCAGATAGGGGGACTCCATGTAGGAGCTAAGTTGCTTCTTCCATAAAAAATTCGTCATAGTTTTGTTTGAATCCAGAAGGCAAAGATGTAGATCGAAAACGAGACTCCATGTGGGAGCTAAGTTGCTTCTTCCATGAAGGCAGAGAACACCCCATGTAGAAGGCAAAGATGCATATCGAAAGGTGGATGGCTATGTAGGATGTGGCGGTGCAACTCTCGATTATGAACACATGGCCAACATGCAACCATCACATGGCTAGCATGCCAATAGCAAAAGAACAACATAATAACAAGAATTTGAAACATGAAATGTTTCAAATTAATGTTAGGCCAACCATAACATTAACCCAATAGTTTCTTTTGAAAATATATCAACGTCATAACAGTTGTTTTAAATTGAGTTGAAACACACAAAAGACAAAATGACCTAGATATGAGGCCAAATAAGGCCTCAAAATTTCCTATTGGTCAAATAGACATTACATTGTTTCCTATTGGTCAAATAAACATTGCAGTGAGAATGCACCAATAATACTTATGATAAATGTAAAAAACATGGCTTGGTTTCCATGCAAATTAATAAAAATGACGGTAAGTCGATTTTTACAGTCCCTACAACCCATGAGGACTAAAAACATATCTATTGATGTGATGTCAACACTAATTCAAATTTAATAGAAAAAAAATGGCAAGATAGAGGATCCATTAACAACCAACCCCATGACAAATACCCTTTAAGGAATTGGGCTTGGTCTACCCATTACAAATACCCTATAAGGAACGGGGCTTGGTCTATGTTTATAATAGATTAGTTTTTGCAACTAATGAAATGTGGATTATGGTTGTTTGGTTCTGCACTGTACCTGATTTTTTTATTCCCATGTATGCTTCTTGGTTTCTCATTTGAATTTTGTGTCTATAATAAGTGCAAAATCCAATGTATCTTTGTAATATCTTTTTTTTGGGAAAGTTGTTTGTCGCTTTTGACATGTAAGATTGAGATGATTGTTTATCATCTAAAATATTAGAAACATGATTAAATCTTGATCTTTGTATAAGACCTATGTATAGTTTGATTTTAATTGAATATCAACTATAACTCTTTTCGTCATTAACTAATCCGAATGGAAGGGCCTATTACTTATTAATGAAGTGTACACTTATAGTCTTAATTTAAGGAGCTAAAAATAACAATGGGTAACATGTTAGATTGAGATGATTGTTTATCATCAAAAATATTAAAAATATTATTAAATCTTGATCTTTGTATAAGGCTGATAAATAATTTGATTCTAATTGAATACGAATTATAACTATTTTCCTTATTAACTAATCAGAATGAAGAGCCTATTACTCATTAATGAAGTGTACACTTATAGTCTTATGGTTAACTAATCAGAATGAAGGGCCTATTACTTTTTTTTCATATGGAAATATGCACGGGAAACCCATCAATACTTCCCCACATTAGTGGATGGTAGAGGTGGTAAATCGCCGACCATCCTCACAGAAGGCCTAACCTCTCCCCGAACCAAGAGAGTGTACACACGTCTTACCAATTGAGTTAAACCTTGGGGCTTCCTATTACTTATTAATGAATGAAGTGTACACTTATAGTCTTAGGACTAAAAATAGCATTGAAATAATCATTTAAATATTAAATGGCTAATCTTATGAACAGCTTGTTGCAAAACCATTTATAGAGCCATCTCCCCTCATTTTCTTTCCTTCAATTGTTAAAACATATCCGTCACTTGTGACCGCTGGTTAGTCCCTCCATAAAGATAGAAAGTATGTCTGTCCCACGTCCCACACCTATGGACCTATGGTCTCGATACAACTCGCGGGAAAATATAGTCCCTCTTTTCTCGCTAACTAGTGAAAATGATTTTGAGAAGTTGACTATCTAAACTCTATGACATAATAATATAAATTTTAATCACATGAGAAGTCTTCTCATCTCTTTTCCAAAATTGTTGGCGTAACGGATGTTGATAGAATCTTTGTTAATAGATAGTAAGTAAAATCTTTGTTGGTATGTCCATTGTAAAAGAAAATTACAACCATTTTGTGGGTTGCATCCATGTATATGTTAAACATGTATGCATATTCTTTTGATAATTACGTGATTGCTCTTCAAGCAACAACTATATAGTTTATTATGGTTCATGTATTTCGATAATTACTTTGACAATACTTCAAGCAAGAGCTAATAGTTTATAATGTTTGTTTAGGACTATGACGTTTAGGGTAGAATTATTACCCATTTTTCTTACGAAATAGTTAACCGAGTTATAATCCAAACACATCATAGACTATGTAATAATTTAACAATATTGTACATATTATTTTTTGTTTGGTTTATTTTTTGTTTTTTTATGATTATTATTTATTTTGTGTAATGATGTTAGTGATAAAATTATTTGTTTGTGTATAAAGGGTTAGTTACAATAAACTAATTATAATATACTAGTTAAGTATGGTTGTTTTCTATTTTTTATTCTTTTTGGTATATCTATTGACAAGTTAGAGGGTTGTTTGGAAGAAGCAAGTAGCGTCAATACAACTTTAGTTGAGATAATTATTATATGTCTTCTTTATGTTGATGACATTGCTCTTATGGCGAGTTGTCCCTATGACCTTCACAAGCAATTAAGAATTTTCGATGATTTTTGCTCTAGTACATAAACTATTGATAACACTAACAAAATAAGTGTTTTTGATAATCAAATCCATAAACATCACTACTTTAATTTCATGCATGATAACAATAGCTAGAAGGAAGTGACTTCATACAAATATCTCGAAATCAATCTTTGTCACAACTTAAATGGAACAATAGCATTGAGAAAACAATAATTGTAAGGTGGACAACTTACTACCTTGACAACAATTGGAAATTGTAAGAAATAGTTCATGTTTCTATGATTGAGTTGATAGATGGTTTATGGTCTTTGGAATATATATGTATATATACACACACAATGAATTATTGATAGAAGGATGATTTATAATGAGCCTCATGATGATCTACTTATACGCATTGATTAATCACGAGGTGAAGGGTTATGTACACTTTGACTTTTCGTCAATGTAAATTTATTAATGGTGATTTGGCCACTTGCAGACAACATGAATAAAATTGCATGGATGAATGTTGAATTGATGAGAAAGTACAATTTTGCTAAATGTACAGAAATTTTAGTGGTATTGAATATTTGCACTTAGTGGTTGACTAGTGATCCATATGGAGGTTAGAACTTAAGAGAGTATGGTTGGACCTATACAACATATCTATGTGGATTTGTACAAGACTGCAACAAAAGAGAGTACCAAATTTCTCATTGAAAATCATCCAATGAATTGCATTCTTGTTTAAGTAATTTTAGCCACAAACTAGCCAAAGAGTTGGCTTTGATACCAATGTAAGAAACAATTATTGTTTCTATAATCGATCTAAAATATATTTATGTAATGTTTATAAATATATACATAAAACAATGAATGGTTGAAAAAATGATTATTTAGAATGACCGTCGTAATTGTGTACCTATACGCATTGACTAGTCATAAGGCAAATGGGGTTTTACCCTTTGACTTTTCATTATTGTACATTATTATTATTATTATTATTATTATTATGTCAGTTACGAGAATTGAACCTAGGTGGGGAGGGTAAGCATGTCAAACATTTGAATTATACCTAAAGTATATTATTATTATATATTAATGTATTATTAATTCTTTTGCAATAATAGTCATAAAGGTTGGGGTAATCTTCCACCATGGTGGGAATATAGTCACTTATTTTTCCTATGGTACGGGATCAACACTAACAATCAAGCGTAACGATATGCTTTATACTTGGGATTAAAGGCAACAGTTTCCATTGGAATTATGTCGCTTATGGTGATAGGTGATTCCCTCCTTAATATTTCTCAATCCAGGTGATGTCAAGAAATTTAGGATCACATTTTTGCTTGTCTTCACAAGCGCATCATTAGATTACTTCATCAAATTCCTTCTATTCATCTCTTTCATGTTTGTCGTGAATTTAATGTGATATCATATTATCTTGCTAATCAAGCCTCAAGTCTTCCTAGAGGGGGCACTAAAAAGCATGGTGAACAACAAACTCAGTGTTGGCTTCCTTAGTATTTTTTTCATGATGGAATTCACAAGGAATTTTCCCTTGGTCTTATCAACTTCTCGTTACCACATATAGTGGGAGGGTGCATTTATCTCTCTGGATAGGTGGAGCACTCCATGGTTTTGAAGGATTGTACACCACTTCCTTGTTTGGATCGACACTTTAAAGAATTTATGGATGGTTTAACACACTGTTTAGAAGCTTCATTAGGAAGTCTCCCTATTCATTCTATTTATATTACTCTGTCATTCGAGCACTATTAGAGGTTGGCAGTTTCGTGTGTTGGGAAATCTTGGCATGGTGTTGAATCATCAAAGGAACTCTAATGTCCTCCTCTGCGCATCTAGAGATTGGCTCTCTGCAGTCTTCATTGCTCTTCATGTGGAGGGTTTCCCAAATGTAACTCGTATCCTGTGCTTGGACTCTGCTTTATCTTTTATCCGAGAAGCTTGGGATATGGGCGAATTGTTGCTTTGTTTAGAGTTACAGTTGCCTTAGGAGGCTAGTTTTGCTAGGAGGTATTTATTCACTTTGTGTAATATTTCATCTAGATTATCTTATGGCCACCTCTTGTCTGTCTTCATTGTTTTTCGATGTGCTATAGATATCAAGTATGTTTTGTGCTTCAATTGGGTTGGTATTCAATTTTCCTTCTATGAGAGTATTTGGAATAGTCCCCCTAAAATGGATGTTGAAAAAAATCGGGAAGACCTTACATAAAGAATTAGTGCTTCTCATGCAAAAATTCATGATATTCATTCTCAGCTTGGCTAGATGCAGTCTCAGATGCAAGGTTTAATTACAATGGTCAAACAATTTACTGCTATTGTTCATGATATAGATTATTGTCTTGATGATATTGAATAGACCACCCATAGGATATCTAATGTTGCTTTAGGTATGGGCATCCAATTGGATGTGGTTGAAGGTCATTTCCATTCCAGTGCTGCATAGGTAATAATTGCGGCTAAAACTCTAATGAAACATGAAGACCTTATTGCTGGTGAAAATTCTCGGCTAAATTAGAATTTTGAGGAGAAAAATGTTGATGACTCTATTATGCAACCTATAGTTCATATTTCCAGTTCTGATGAAGATGAAGATGACAATAAAAAATGTTCAAGTTACTGAGAGCGAATATACACCAAAAGGAACTAGAGACACTAATGACGTGGAAGTTGATGACCCTATGGATGTTTTTCAAGACACGGAGGCAGATGTTCAAGATTAGGGAAAAATTTAAGGATCCATAATTTTCTTAAAGTTTATAAATGGTTATGAATCTTACTAATTCTTAAAATATTAAACATAAACTATATTGCGACTTTAAAAAAAAAAACTATAAGGATTTTATATACTTTTGGGACAAGTTTGGCAATTTTTAGAGTAAATTTTTTTCTCCTATGGAATTTGGGAAAATCCCTTTAGAAAAAAAATGGAAATTGGTGAATCTTAAAAAAAACAAAACAAAAAAAGCAACATTATCCCATGGGATAAATTTCGCTCCTAAAATTTTCCTTGCTCAAGATGGTGATTTTGAGAACAATTCAGAGAACTATGAAGGAAATGGTCAAGCTATGTAGGCCTTGGATAGTGATAATGACTCTTAAGTCTTCCCTTTTGATCTTTTATGAAGTATTTTTGTAATTTGCTTTTCAGACATTATGTTAGAATCTACGGTAGTATGGGGAATTATGTTTTTCACCTCAAGTTTAGTTTACTTTGGACGACTGTAATTAAGTTTCACCCCGAACTAGATCCCCTTACTTTGATATGAGGAATTTTCCTACTCTTTGATAAATCTTTTAGGTTTTATTAATACAATATAATCATTCATGTTAAAAAAATAGTCATAAAGGTTAATATCTTATATTTATATGTATTTATATACATGTTAATTGTATCTCGAGAATATGTAGAATGAATACGAATTAATAATAAATATTTTTCCATTGAGGATTATATGGATTTGTTCGTGGTATCATGGACGATCGATTAAAGTAACCCATAAGGTTCATTCCAGGGAACCATTAGCACCAATTAATTTGATTTGCTCTAACTTATGAGCCATGAGTGGGGTGTGTATTCCACCAAAGTTGTTTAGGACTTGCACCCAATCCCAAACTTATTGTTTGTATTGAGATGCACTGTGAGCATGGACATGTCATTAATGGAACTATTATAACTATCCACTTTCACTACCCTAGGAAGCCACCATTGATTATTTTATTTATATTATTAATAAATGGAAGCAATTTACTAAAAAAAACATGGATAAATACAAACAAAATAGTTTACTCAATTATAATTAATTATAATTAACAGTATTGGGGTAGCAGGATCATGTGAGATCATATTATATCCTAAAGGAATGATGAAAACTAAATTCACATGGGGAATATGAAATGATTGTTAGACCAAAATCTTGTCATCACCATGATAGTAAGATGTGTATCTTTGTACCTAACTAAATCCCTGGAGTATTTGTGCCAACATGATTAGAAATAGGTTATTCCTTTTAGAAGCCCAATTCTAGCAACCCCGATGCACACTTCCTTTTGACAATAAGCGTTATACTCAGCTGACGCAGGTTGCACATGGATAATAAGTGTCGGTAACACTTCTTGCTTTTGCACATAAAGCGTCACCTCTCCCTGGCGCCATTTTCTTGTACACAAGGTGTGTCGACGCTCGTTAAAAGGAAAAAAGAGAAAAATCAAGAACCTTCTAGAAGAAATCCCTAATGGAGGCTTATCTCAACAGATCAATATAAGTGGCAGTTGGGCCCCTAACATCTTGGGATTATCCCTTAACCTTCTCCAAGTTATCCTCAACTCCCTTCATCCCCTTTGGCCTATAAATACAAGCTCACCCTCATGGTTGATGGAGGACCAAGAAAGAGGCCATATGTTGGGATAATCCCTTAACCTTCTCCAAGGAATCCTCAACTCCCTTCATCCCCTTTGGCCTATAAATACAAGCTCACCCTCATGGTTGATGGAGGACCAAGAAAGCAGCCATATGTTGCTGAAATATTTCTAGAATTGAGAGGCAAGGTTGAGATCTTAAGGCAAAGGGATAGCTGGAAGAAGCACAACAACAAGGCACCATGGTTGTAATTTCTCCTTCTTTATTGTTAATATAGTAATGAATTTATTTTTCCATAAATGATGTTTAATCTCATTTGTAGCATTTCTCCTTGGTTATTTGTTTAAGTCTAACAAATTGTCTTGTACTTTATATTTGTTTCTTGTCTCTTTGAATCTTTTGCAAGTTATTTCCTCCTCAACAAGTGGGACAACGAAAGCTTGGAGACGACAAGAACCTTCTGTTGGAGAAGAGATATGGATTCTATTGTTTATCAAGTAATATGTTTGATCTAGGAAAGAGTTTGCATTTGTGTCAAGGTTTGTTCTAGATCCAAACCATTTGGACTAGAGAGCTTTGCCCTTGTCTGCATTAACGAAGTGTCTTGAAACAAAATTGGCGACCATACTGGGGAGAATCATAGTCTTTGGGTTGTTTTTATTATAATTTTTAGTTTTCCTTTTGTTCTCTCAAGAGTGTTTAATTCACCTTCTTTTTGCTATAATTTGCTTCTCAAGGTCATTCAACGATCCAAGGAATTTTCAGCTCATTCATCGTTATTTGAAGTTTTTTGGAATTTTTGTCTTTTCAATTCTTATTTGCGTTGGACGCACTTGGGATGTGTTTTTTTAGTGTCTCTGGTTCTTTGATGCTCTTTGTTTACAGTGATAGAGCCTCACCGATGCTCATTGTAAAACTACAAGAGGCGACATTGACGTTATTTACCAGTGTATAGGAAGCGTCGCCAAAGGGAGGACGCACTAGTTCAAACCAACAAACTGCGTCATGGTAAGTGTTCATTGACACTTTTACTCAATTATTGATTTTGGTATTGAATTTTGTTTTTGGGAAGATGCACTGTGTTTTTTAGTCTGTATATTGGATAGAGTGGATCTTACACAATCTTTTAATTGATGTTAAAGGGCAGATTTTTGCAAAGTTTCATGAGTGAGATATTTTGGGTTTGAAAACTTTGTGTTGGGTTCATAGTATACTTTTATAGATATCCTTTAATTATAAGTATTCACAATTTTTTTTTGTTTTGTATACATTTGTAGGAAGAACTTTTGTTTGTTTCCTTTTATTTCCAATATTTGTTTAAAAAAAATAACTCCAAAAAGAAAGTTGGTTTTAATTGGCATTTCTTTTGATATAATTGGAAATTGTATATCTGGGAAAATTAGTTAGTTTTTCTTTTACCCTACTAGATATCTATTTTTAGTGAAGTATAGAGAACTTGCGTGTTTGTATTTTGATCTCAAATTTTGAAGGATTTGGTTTTGATTGTGTGTTTTGGGAAAATAATTTCTTACTCTCTTCTTAAATAGGGGATATATTGAAAGAAAAATTAAGGACTTTCACTTCATCAATGCATGGTTTATGAGTTGAGTGTTCACATCATTTGGTCCACCTAACCATAAAAAGATAAAATCAAGCACTAGTTAGGGTACAATTTTTAGCAAGATTGTGTGTTAGGTTAGAGTCATGTTCCAACGTCTTTAAACGTAGGAGTTGTCGTTATTTGCCTGCACTACGTCCTGAGGACTGTGTCGTTCTTCCACGCACCAGTCAGTATATCGAATGTCCTTTCATGTACTCTTGTGGTATGTAGAAAGGTTCTTTCACATACTTGACAGCATATAGGAAGGCACCTTTCGAATGGTTGTGCTTTAGACAACACTAACTACAAATTTGAGCTCCCACATACCTTGTGTATATCGAGAGACACTATTAGGATCCTGAGACCAACTAAGTAACCTATTGTCCATCTTTTCAAATCAATACACCGAGAACAACACTTAGGGAGCTACTACGCACGTATTGTCTAGGTAGTTGGGTATACAGGGAAGGGTACGATCCTAATCCTCCTTGTTTCGTATTATTGTTTGACCCTATAGTTTATCACGAGTTACGATGACTTGACACTCCTGTGAGGATCCAGACTATACATCACACCTACCACAAGTTTGCTTGTTGTTATTATACTAAGTAGTGCTTGCTTTTTGTGTATCTAGTTATGAGTATTAAGATCGAGAGTTTGTTCTAACATTCTGGCAGACCAACCTTTAAGATGATCCCATCACATACAAGGATTATTTCCTAAATATCCAGAAGAGCATACAACCTGCTAAAACATGGAACAATAAATGGATGTAACTTCTAATGTTGAAATGAGAAGTCCACCAGAACATGGAGTACTTATCACTGAAGGCGAGGGAGAATTTTATCCTCTTGGAAATGTACCAATAATTAGTCTCTCAACACCTATAGTGATAGAACAACCTTATGCTCATAATACATTTTCTGTAGGGCCTTTGGGATTTGTTTTTGACCAGCCACCACCAAGAGATCCGATCATGACCATGTTTGGTCCTTCTGCACCCTTTTGGTGTACAACTTTAGGCCAATATATTTCTAAGTTTGGTTATACAAGTACTACCCAAGCCCCTTCTATGGAGTTAACACCTTGTTAATATACTAGAAGACCTTTCCCTTATCTTTTACCAAGTGATATTCTTGGTCGTTCAATTGGGTTTCCTTCTAGTCAAACCATGAATGTTAATGTTCCTCCATCACTTGCAATTACATGGCTTAGTACTCACTCTGCTTTACAAGTCAGCAATACGACTATCTCTCAACCTACTCAAACATCAACCTTTTAATCCTTAAACATGAAGTTCATTTATGCCTTCCATCAGTCTTCCAAATGCAACTGGACATTCTTCTTCAACTTTAAGTTCACATGTAGTAAGAAGCCAATATACACCTATTTTGTATGATATATTGGGTGCAATTCCTCCCACTGTGGGGCCAAGAGGAGTTGGTGGTCGTACTCAACAACTGTAATATACCTTAATGTATATTACTCATTAATTTATTACTATTTAGGTTAAGAAATCAATTAGGTAAGTTATATTGTGCGACATGTCTATTAAATGAAAATACATGTCTCTATGTTTATCAACCATATATAATTGGCTATTATCTTTGTATTTTTCACCAAATTCATTTTTTTAGCGAAATATATTTATCAAACTCAGATTCCAACATGTAAGGTTTTATCCTCACAAGTGGTATCGGAGCATTGGGTTGCTCAACCTCCTGAGCTATCAACCTCTTATTTTCATTCATCTTCTCAACATCCTCTCAACATTCATCCTCTTCTTTTCCCTACACGTCACATGCACTCATTCATTCTCCACTCATCGTCATTCAACGCTCTCATCCTCTTGTCAACCGTTCTTTTGTATACCTGCCCAATCTCCATGCCTGCCTTACAATCACTTTGCTCCTAGTCACCCACTTTGATTACATTGCTCTCATCACATCCCACTCTTCCTCTTACCTCCATCATCCATCTCTCTCACAAGTCTCTACACTCTCCATCTTGATCGCTCTTCTAGTCACTAACAACATCCCTCTGATGCCCTCCACGACTGACCTCCTTTTGCATTTCCACCTGCACGCTACTCCCACACCATCCCATCTACTCCTCCTCTTCGTTTCCCGTCATCCCTTCCTTGCGTTAAACACCACTCCCTCCTTCCATCCACCATACCCACGCAAAATCCCACTCCCTATTGTCATTCTCCACTGCATCCCTCTTTCAATTGCTCCTCTATGTTCATCCTCCCACCTCCACGTAAGCCGTACCAAATATATATATATATATATATATATATATAGTTTATAAAAACAACAACAACAACAATAATTAATTAATAATTATTATTAGTAAAAAAAATTCAAAATATTCTTGAATATTTTCACAAACTGGAATCTTTATGTTTCAAACATTCAATGAAATCTTGTATGGCCAGAAGTTGAGAAGGATTATTGAATCTAAACTCAAAGAAATCGAAAAGAGATGCCTTAGGGAAGAGGAAACATACTCAAAATTGAAAATGATCGTATTGGAAATAAAAGAATAAATGACCAGTGGAAAAAAGAAAGGCGAAATTTGTAGCAAGATTAGACCCTAGAGAATTTACTACTCAAACCAAGCCAAGGTTGAGAGAAAATGATGAAAAAGACTATGAAGATGAAGCGGTTACGACATCTCACTTCTCAAGCGAGGGAATGCAGGAAACTGCTATGGCACCCACGATACCAGAAGTAGTTATGCCCATGGAATCTCCAAATAAAGAGTTGGAAACTGATTTTGCACCCACAACAAAACAAAATGGAATCAAGGAAGAACTTGTAGCAATATCATACCCTAAAGAATTCACTGCTCAAACCAAGCCAAGGTTGAGAGAAAATGATGAAAAATTCTATGAAGAAGAAGCAACTACGACATCTCAGCTCTCAAGTGAGTAAAAGAAGGAAAATATTATGGCACCTACGATAGCAGAAGCAGTTACGGTCTACAATGTTTCAAGCAAGGGAAAGTTGGAAACTACATTTGCACTCCCAATAGAAGAAGCGACTACAACTCCAAAGTTCCTAAGTAAATAGGAACAACAGAGGCCACGACTACTGCCTTTTTATATCCCTCCTCACAAGAGATTCAGGTCACCAGGATCCGAGAGGGATAACAAAATACACATTAACTACAAACTTCCAAATACGATACTAAATAAAAATATGTACGTCTACTGGAATTTCGTTGTGGCTTCTTATAAGGAAGGGAAGTAAGGCACGTTAATATGCCGGCGGAAAAATCTATAAAAGTGTCTAGTGAAACTCCAGATCAAGGACTTGTTAAGGAAGACGATAACAATGACGATGAAATGGAAGAGGTAGAAGACAAGGATACGAAAGATCAAGATGATAATGACAATCACAATGCCAATATCAATTGTAAAGAAAACGATGATGTCGTAGATTGTATTAAAACAAAAAATACAGTTAAAAATGAAGTCATTGTTAACAACAATTATGAAAAAATTGAAGTTATAGAAGAAGACAATGATGAAAATAAAAATCTCAAAGTTGACCTTAATCATGATAACGTAGCATAACGAAACCCAGAAGATGCTGCGACAAATGAAGAGATGAACATTTTACCAGTAGTCCTAACTCAAGATGCTCTAGAATATCAACATCAAAAGGTTCCCTGGGAACAACTAAAGATAATCCGAATAGACATTGGAAGTAAGTCCATTATTAGTAGTTTCCGCTACAGATAAGAAAACCATATCAAAGCATGCTGAAATATCAGAAATCTACGTCAAATTAGAACATCAAAAGAACACCATTAGATTAAAAGCTCAGAAGAATACTCCATATAGTTGTTATGCGTTTATCTACAAAATCATATGCATGAAAATATTTGAATGGAAATGCGACCAATCATTTCAAGAACTTCTAAACCATAGTACCATTATTCGCGACAAGACTTCTAGTTAAAGCACACTTACTGAAGATTCATGTACGAATCTTTTCAAGGCCAGATGACTTGTAATATGCCTTAATGTATATTACTCATTGGTTTATTACTATTTAGCTTAACAAATCAGCCAGGTGAGTTATATTGTGCGGCATATCTATTAAATGAAAATACATGTCCCTATGTTTATCAACCATATATAATTGCCTACTATCTTTGTATTTTTCACCAAATTCATTTTTTATCAGAATATATTTATCAAACTCATATTCCAACATGTAAGGTTTTATCCTCACAACAACGACCACCTACTTGGGGGAAACAACAACCACTTGTTTGGGGCCAACCATCACAACAACCTATTACAGGCATACGATATGCCTAATTACTACTTAATCCCCCTACTGAAAATTTATATACTGGTCTCCCTTATCCGGGTGGCATGACCAATAAATGGTCACAACCTTCTGTGGGTTATCCTCCTCAACAACCAGTTGCATCTACTCATCCCTTAGCTCATAATCCTCTAGTATACCAACAACCACATGCAGGAGGTTAGTATGGCTATAATGTACGACCACAACTAGCTTATGGCCCTATTAGTATTCCTATACCTTATCAATATTATAATTACCCGTAGCTGAATAAACAATTCCCTTTTTACCAACCTTTGATTTACCTGACTTGTCCAAACTCATTAATGATCCCATTATGCATGATCCTTTTCGGCCACCTATACTGATTAAATTACCATCCAATATACCTAAATTCGATAGCAAACAAGGAGAAGACCCCAAAAATCATTTTATGAGTTTCCATCTTCGGTGTTCATCAAAATCTTTGATGGATGATTCCATACGTTTGAGGATTTTCCAACGAACTCTTTTAGGGGCAACGTACAAATGGTATATTGAGCTTCCACAACACTCTTTTGGTGATTTTAATTATGTAGCAATGCCATTCCTTACAAATTAGATATGAATTAAGTACATACCTTTTAACTTCACTTCACCAGTCCATTTCCACTAACACTTTTATCATATTCATGAGTGGAGACGACAACGTATATTAATAAAAGCTCCAATTCCCAATCAATTGTTAGATGATTGGTTTACCAAATCTCTCCTTCCACCCATTGTTAGAGATGTTGGTATGGGAGATGTTGTAACAGAATAACAATCAATTAGTCGTGCATAGTACTTAGACTTGGTTTATTCCCAGTTTGGAACTCTATATGAGTTAATTCCAAATGCTTCTCATCCCACCACATATCCTTCGAGACCTTCCATAGAACCCCCCGTTTATGGGATTATAGGTTCTGCACAAACACAATCTACGATTAAATCGACGAAAAAGAAAAGTCCTTCGAATTCACAATCTACACAGACTGTTTCAAATCCCAAGGCTATTTCCATTCTACTGTCTCCACTAAATTCAATGTAGTACAATCTTAAGAACCATTAAGAACTAAGAAATAAGGGAAAGGAAAACCCTAAAAACCCAAGAACTAGTAGGAGGATACCAAAACACAAACTACAAATGTTGAATCAAAACCGAAGAGAAAGGTTAAGTTCCCTTGTCTTATATGTGTAGGTCACCACTTTACAAAGGAATGTCCTTATCGTGAAGAGATTAATAATTTTCTTAAGAATACGTCCACCCCGACAATGTTAACTGATCCTTTCCCTACGCAACAACAATCATTTGATCATGAATCAGTGCATGGACCTTCTTCTTCGACTAAAGAAGTTAAAATGATGTCTAGTGAAATGGTTCAAGTGAAAAATCAATCACAGACTTATGACTTACCACTAGAGAAAAAGAGTAAAGGCATTTCTACAGATAAACCTTCCCCTTCCATTCCACCTCATATTAATGGTATTCAAATTGAAAAACTTGTCTCTGACACAGTATTACTTCCACCAAAGAGTATTATTCGAAAGTCAATTTTGAATGCTAGTGTGCGTGCTACTCAATATTACAACATTGTTGAAGATTTAGCTCAAGCATCCTGTGCTATGTCCACTCTTGAAGTACTCCAAACTTGCCCAATGCAACAGAAAAACATGTTGTCAGTACTTGCAGCCATGGATCCGAAAACTTCTAACATCATTACTTTTAATCTAGAATATTTTAAGTCGAGGCTTTCTCACTAGCTCACCTTTCAAATTAATACTAAAGTTAGTGGGAAAAATATCCATCGTACTATTTTGGATGAAGGTGCCTCTACTTCTGTCATGTCTCTGTATTATTGGAGAGCCATTGGTTCTCCTGAAGTAAATCATTCTACTACCTTGAAGGCCTTTGATGGTTGTGGATTCCAACCTTATGGATTGTTATTGTCCTTGTCCGTAGAGTTGGGGGGAAAATTGTATCCATTCAGATTGAAGTTGTTGACGCACCATTAGATTATAATATTTTATTGGGAAGGAACTAGTTTTATGCTATGTACGCAATTACATATTTTGTTTTTCGTTTAGTCTAGTTTCCATACCAAGGAATGATTGTTACCATCAATCGACTGAATTTTTTCTCTCCCAATATCAATTCCAACTCTGTGAACAATGTTCCACTTTTAGGGTCCTTTGTCCCACAATATCAAAATTTAGGAGTAGGACTTCTCAAGACTCTTCAGTTATGAGATTCTTTCTGTTAACAGGTCCCACTCCTCATTCGCATATTTCTTCCGTTAATATGATCTCTATGAGTAATAAAAATCTATTAAAAGGAAAAACGACTTATAATTCAATGCCCTTAAGTCCATTTGAATCTATTTATCATGTAATTCAATCCACGTCCGATGACTGCAACCCTAATGCTTACCTTCTAGTAGCATTTAACCCTTACCATCTACCATATTGGTTAGTCACCTCCACTGTCTTTGGACAATCTCTTACAACCCTTTCCATATGATGAATCTATAATGGAGGTTATGTCCTTAGATGATTTACCATGGAAAGATGGGTATCATCGATCTTCTTTCCTCATGAATTCCCAATTGGTAGAAATTGGTTTTGAGTTTTTTGTTTTGTTCGATATTGTCGTTTATCCTTCAATCACCGATACTCAGACAAGGTGGTGCGTCTAAAGGAAATTTGAGTAATATTACAAAAACTACAATTGACATATCGGTGAACCCTGGTATCATTGAGCACATACATTTGGGACAAAATTGTTCTCCTTCAGAAATAGAAACTTATATAAACCCATTCAAAGAATTTAGTGATGTTTTCGCTTGGAGTTACGAAGAAATGTTAGGGATTGATCCTTCGATTGTCGTCCATGAAATTAAAACATACCCTGACGTCAAGCCAATCCGACAAAAAATTCATCAAGTACATCCAATGAAAGCTGCATCGATTAAGGCAGAATTTGAAAAACTTGTTAAAGCTAGGTTCATTTAACCCGTACCCTTTACATAATGGGTTTCTAATATTGTTCTTATTACTAAAAAAAAGGGACAATTAGGGATTGCATCGATTTTTGGGATCTCAATCGAGCTTGTCCGAAAGACAATTATCCCACTCCATATATTGATCAAATCATCGACAACTATGCTGGAAGTGTCATATTTTCATTTATGGATGGATTTTTTGGCTATAATCATATCGAGATACTCTCTTCTAATCAACATAAAACAACCTTATATGCGCATGCAAAACCTTTGCTTACATAAAATTACCTTTCTGTCTAAAAAATGCTGGAGTTACATTCCAACACGCCATGTCTTATGCTTTCCATGATATTAAACATATAGTGGAACCCTATCTCAACAATTTTCCTACTCACTCACAACTTCGAGAAGATCATATTGAGCATCAAAGGGCTATTTTCCCGAGGTGTCGCCACTATAACATTTGTTTGAATCCACGCAAATGTGTTTTTTGTGTTGAAACTAGATGATTGCTTGGATTCATTGTCTCTAAAGATGGCATCTGAATTGACCCATTAAAATAGAGGCTATATTGACCCTGCCACAACCTACAAACAGAACTGAACTACAAACATAACTGGACATAACCCTGCCACCGATTTGTGTGTAACTATACCGAGAAAACATATGGTTTCATGTGATTACTTAAAATTGCCCCTGCCACAACCTACAAACAGAACTGAACTACAAACATAACTGGACATAACCCTGCCACCGATTTGTGTGTAACTATACCGAGAAAACATATGGTTTCATGTGATTACTTAAAAAAGGAATGCCATTTATTTGGGTTGACCTTGCGCAACGCGCCTTTGATAATATCAAGCATGTTATTACACATGCACCTGTATCCATTACTATTGTTGGGATGGTATTGGTACGAGAAGACAATAACGACCAGGAGCATGTGATTTATTACTTAAGTAAGATTCTTCTTTATTCTGAAACTTGATATTCACATGTAGACAAGTTAGCTTTGGCTACAGTCATTGCAGTCCAAATAATTCGTCATTACATTTTTCTCCACATGACAATCATTCTCACAGACTTCAATACCATGTACTATGTGTTAAGACGTCAAGTAATTGGGGGCAAGTATTCCTATTGGATTGTTACCTTACAAGAATTCGACCTAGAGTTTGCTAAATCTAGTTAAAAAAGTCTTTGGTTTTAGTTGAGCTGATGTGTGACCTTTCCCATATTATTAAGGAATCACAACCCATCGATTCATTTCTAGATGAATGTCTGTTCCTCATTAGTACGTCAGACCCTTGGTATGGAGATATAATTTTATATCTCCAAACACAATGTTTTCATACTACATTGTCTCATGACGAACGTTGCCATATCTGTCACCACACGAAGTATTATCTTATCATCAATGATACTTTATATCGTTGTGGCATTGATTCTGTATTGCGACATTGTTTAACTCATGAAGAAGTTGAACATGTGTTAAATGACTGACACCTAGAGCATGTGGTGGTCATCTTTCTGGGATGGTTACGACTCAAAAAAAATTACACGCTGGTTATTTTTTTCCCTCCATTTTTAAAGATTGTATCGAAACCATAAAAAAATGCCCTCCCTGTCAACTATTTCAATAAAAAATGTGCACCCATCCTGCTCCATTGCATCCCATCATCATTGTCGGTCCTTTTGCTAAACGAGGTATCGATTTTATGCACTGTAAGCCTACCTTAGTCGGGTGGCATGGTTATATTATTGTTGCTATCGATTATTTTACTAAATAGGTTGAGTCTATTCCTACATATGTTGAGGACGACAAAACTGCCACCCTGTTTTTGTTAAATCACATCATCGCTAGGTTTGGGGTTCCTCAAGCCATTGTTACTTATCATGATTCTCATTTTAGGAACCAAACGACGTCAGAGGTAAGCGCTAAACTAAGTTCCCATCATGATAACTCAACACCCTACTACCCTCAGGCCAATGACCAGGTTGAGGCAATCAACAAAATTTTGAAAACCATGCTTCAACGAATGGTAAGAAAAGCTAAATCTAGTTGCCACCTAAAGTTAATTTTAGCATTATGGGATTATTGAACCATAATAAATATGTCGACCAATTTCACACCATTTCAATTAGTGTATGGAATAGAAGCAACCTTACTTATCAAATGTGAAATCCCCTCCCCGAGACTTGTCGTTGAGCTCCTATCTAACACCACAATAGAGGAAGAACGCTTCTTATATTTGATTAAGCTAGGTGAAATTCGTCGTGATGCAACCCTCACTAATGAGGTACATACAAGATGATTCAAGGCTCAATACAATAGATATGTTCAACCCACGTTTTTAATGAAAGTGATTTAGTTCTGAATTATGACCAACAACACGATAAGTTAGGAGGTAGAAAACTCGAGTCTATTGTGGCAGGACCCTTACATTATTAGTCGTGTTTTGAAAAAATGAGCCTTTGAATTAATTGATTATGATGGGATACCTTTAGGTGAGCCCAAAAACAGGAATTACCTTAAAAGGTACTATGCTTAGAAAATTTTGCATGTGTACCTTGTACATTTTGTTCATAGAGTGTGTTTTGGAGTGCTTTGAACTTTTTGTTCTTTTGTGTTTAGGACCTCATCCTAGTTATGACTGCTTATATAATGTCATACTTGAATGTATAGATGGCCTTATATTCAGGATTCACAGATGGTTCGAGTTGACATACCTTTAATCTTGCATCAGCAATATGGGTACTTTATTCTCCTACCGACAATTTAGTGAGCTCAGGAAAAATATCTTTAGGTCCCTAGACTAACAATCTTGCTGAAAATCATGCAGTGATTAGATTATTGACTTATGCTTCATCTAATGATGTGAGTCAAGTTGCAATTTATTTAGACTCAAAACTTGTGGTTTTCAGTTAAACCACATCTACACTATTCAGAATCCCTTACTTCTTCGTCTTTTCCGGAGGGTTCGGTTTCTTGAAAGGTCATTTCAATCTATTCGATACCAACATATTCCAAGGAAAATGAATGCAATTGTTGATTCGTTAGCCAATTATGTTTTAAATTAGTACACAGCTCATTCTTAGATATTAATTTAAGACAAATGACATGTGCGAACAACACATACCAATAAATGGTCTACCGTAGGAATCTATGTATAAACAACACTCCATTATAAACACATCATAAATTTGTAAAAAGTCACTTTTATAATGAGCATAGAAAATGTTTTACAAAAAGAGTAATAAGGAAAAAATTTGAAGCTCGTAGCATTCAGTATACTAAGTGAACAAAAATACGAAGCTCATGTATTTCAGTACAATACTATAGTTAGACACTACTACTGTTACTATTGGTATTCATGATAGCACATAATATCTTGAACCACTCGACGAAGTAGTCGATCAAAACAACCATAAACTCTAGTAGTATGGCATTGGTAATGCCGAGGTAGGTCATCTATGGATATGTCCAAGACATCCACAATGAATCCCTGGAGGTTCTCCTCAATTTCTTGGAGCTCTTCCTATACCTCTAAGTTCCAGATTGTTACATCCCTCACTGTTCCACGCCTCTCAATAGGGAAAGATCGATCGTTTTCAATGGTCCAATGTCTGGGAAATAGAACATAAAGTCTTAGTACAACAATAACAAAAAAAATGAAATATTGTAAGAAAAAGAAATATTCTTACCTAGTTCACCCACTGAACTCCCTCAGGAAGTGGTAGGTCTGGATCACCTCTAAAATCAATACCTGAATACGCATAATCCTCAACAATGAGTATTTGGACACGTAGTCATCTGAAAACCATAGATCCATAAGTGACTATGGGTCCACCACCACCATGTCAAGCGATAACTTCAACCCACCTCATCATGCATGGGTCCTGTGGCTCAATATCATTAAGAGGTACCTATAGATGCAGCAAGGGTACACATTTAAGGAAGAAGGATACTCCAATAACACCGTAACCAAATTGTTTTAACTCTCCCCTTTGACATTTTGTCAGTTGATCCTTCAAACTTACTAAAAGTCCCTCACACGAGTTGAATATTATGGGAGCCATTCACTCTAGGGCGTAAAGCATATGGTTTCTTATGGTTTGATGAGCAACCTTTCTACTTGCGACTTTCTCAATAGTGAATAAAACAATCCTTAGAGGAAGGTCCATCACATGTTTGATGGCTATCTTCCCACCTTGTGAGCGAGTACCGAGAGTGTAATATTGATCAATCATATTATTTATAGTCATATCTCCTCCTCTAGGTCTAGAGAGTGAGACATAAACTCCACGCCTTGAGAGACCTGTAAGGAAGTAAATGGATTCCACATCCAAAGTGATTATGTGAGTCCCAACTTGAAAATATTGTTGTTTGGGATTCCACATCTGAGTCAAATGATCCAATATACAAGCTTGAGCTCTAATTCCTGGGATTTGGAAGAATTTTAGGAGTCCACACTCCCTTAAGGCCATTATGGTATTGGGATAATTAGATGCTTGAGCAACATCTAGTTCATGCTCTCTTTCATTCCATATCACCATCTTGATTGAAGAAATTTTCGAAAAAATGATTGTGTACAACCATTAGACAAGTTTCATATCAAAATTTTTTAATTTTTTTGCTTGCATTCTATTTTTTGGGTTTTTTGAGCCATCGACGCACCCCGTCCATACAGACAGAGCGTCAATACACTTACCCTATATACATAGAGCGACGACATCGCTCTTTACCTTTTCAGGAGGTGTGGCAATGCCTTTCACGAAAGGGAGAAGAGCGTTGCTTAGGGCGCGCTCTTAACACTAAAATAATGACCCCAAGCAATGATCAACACTGAATCCATGTGTTATGGAAGAATCTATATCCGGATAAAGAAGAGATCCATATTCATAGTAAATAATACATATTGAATAAAATGATTGATGATATTTTACAATTGAAAGCCTGCCTTTATATATGGACGAGGCACCTATTGGGAAGATTCATGTCCTCTTACAGTAATAGTAATTACTAGTTTATTATTAATTAATTTATTGTTTGGGTATTATGCAATTATTATTAGTATTATTATTTATGTAACAATTCTCTTCCATTAAGGGAAACTTTGTCCTCAAAGTTGAGAGTGTTGATGCTCTCTTATTATGGGTTGTGTTTCAAGTGATGACTCATTCTGCAATCTTGGATCAATTTCATTCTATGGACATGATTTTGGAACTTGCATTGTAATCCCTTCTGCTTAAGTGGTGACTTTTTGAAACAATACAACTTGTATTTATTGGTTTTCCATGTAGTCTTTTGGATTCCGTTTATGAAGAAGTGTCGATCTTCACTTCCAATTTTTGCAATTCCTAAAGATGTGGATGCAATAACTATTGTGTCATCTGGTTTGACAACAATGGGACGACAATATTCAACATTATTTGGAATGTAACCAACAATTGAAAAGACCACCATGTCTGCATAACGATATACACTTGTGTTTGCAGAACCATCATGAATTCTTTCATCCTATTTTAGTAGGTATTGATGTTAGTTTTGTACCTAGGGAAGTGTTCCCCTAAGTGACTTTAGCCTTAGTCACTTAGTAAAGGGAAATAAAGTGACCCTTGCATTAAATGACTTAAGTGGAGCATTTAATTTGACTTGAGAGAGTAAAGTCACTTTTTGATAAATTTAAGTGGGTGAGTGAAATTAATATTTATGAGAAATAAATGTGAGCATTTAATCTCATCCACTGATCTAATCTAATCTCCGCCGTTAGATTAGATGAGCCCTAGGGTTCTCTCAAAAAGGTAAGGGAAGGTCATTTTCCTCTCTTTTGCAGATTGAAGTGAAGGAGAGACCCGAGAGAGAAAGTTTCAATTTTCTGAGAAAGAGAAAAATATTTGCAACACGCAAATCGAGGGAAAGAACAGCAGCAGAAAGGGCACGAAAATCAAGGAGAGGAGAGCAACATTTATTGTTGGTCCGTACAGTCCATACGGTAAGGTTTTTGAGGCAGATTTATGGGCACAGATTTGAGGTCCATACATTCTCCCGTACGATACATTTCGTACAACGACACGAAAATCGAGGCAAGAAACAAAAAAACTTGAGTTTGATTTTTTTTGTTTGGCACAAAAAACGAGGTAGAAATTTTCTCTTACTGGTTGAGATAAGTTGGTCTGAAAATTTCTAAGTTTTGCTTTAAATTTCCTGATAATAAAATCTCTCTCTCTCTGACTTGTTTTCCCCTTGTGGGTTTTTCTAGAGCTGTTGGCCGAAAATTATCATGTTTTGTGTGTTGAATGGCGTGCTGATATTTATTTTATGTCAATGAAAAAGAGTAGTTACAGCAATGTTTTAAAGTCTGAAAGTTTATTATTTATTTCCAGTATGTTAAATTTCTGAGAATGTCATAAACAATGTTAAATTTTACTTATAAATCGGTGGCTGAAAACTAGAGAAAAATCTACATGGTATCAGATTTGAGTTGGGCAGAAAACTAAATTTTGGCAGTGAAACAGTCATTTCCAGAATTCAGAGAAATTTTTTGTGACAACAGTACATTTTGCTGAAACTTGTTCTTTGGGAAAAATGACTTCCATTGGGTTGAGAAGTGAAGATAGACTAGATGGGGTAGGGAATTTTGTCTCATGGAAGGCCAGGATATTTCTTTTGTTGAGAGAGAATGAGTTGTGGGATGAGGCAATTAACAACACTACTACTCACCCCATTGTCATTCCAAGTGCTACAATTGATGTAGTAGCACTTGCAGCCTTTGTGAAGAAGGACATTAAAGCCATGGGGATTATCTTGGATGCTGTTAAAGATCATCTTATTCCTCACATTCCCGGGAAGGATCATGCACATGAGATGTGGAGTGCTTTGACCGGGTTGTTTCAGAGTACTAATGAAAACAGGAAGATGGTGCTTAGAGAGAAGCTGAAAAACATCAAGATGGTCAAAGGTGAGATGTGTATGACTTATTTTACTAGGATCTCTTAGGTGAGAGATGATCTTGCAGCTGTTGGGGTGGAGATTACTAGTCTTAAGTTAGTGCGGACATCCCTAAATGGGGTGACTGCTCCTTGGTCTATGTTTGTTCAGGGGTTGGTGGCCAAAGAGAACTTACCATATTGGGACAGAGTATGTAATGACTTTGTTCAGGAGGAGACTCGGAGGGGTTTCTTGCAGTGCAGTGGCTCTACTAGTAGGGGAGATGAGGAGGATGTGGCATTGACAGCGAAGGGGAAGAAGAAGAGCAAGAAGGGTCCCAAGAAGGGTGGGGCCAAGCAGCAGTAGGATGTGAGAAGAAGGATATGACCACTGTGAAGTGCTTTGCATGTCACAAGATGGGACAGTATGCTGCTACGTGTTCGAACAAGAAGAATATGAAGCAACAACAAACAACCGCTTCAGCTGAGATCGATGATTTTGCAGTACGATTTCAGAGTGAGTTTTAACTATGAACTGGGCATATTGAGAGAGAGAGAGAGCATCCATTCTCACAAGTGCAGATGTTGACAGACAGAGGGATTTTTCCTGTGTGACAGACCATTCTTATAGTGCATCTAGTTCCAGCACTTGGTACATAGATAGTGGAGCCTTGAGTCACATGACATGTGCTCGTGAGATGTTCTTCGAGCTTTCACAGACAAATACAGATGTGGAGGTTGTGTTGGGAGATGACTTAGTAATCAGTGTAGTTGGACGTGGGACCATTACATTTTAGAGGGATTTCGTGAGTCCCATGGTATTGCGGGATGTATTATATGTACCTGGGCTGAAGAAGAACCTAGTGTCAGTTTCCATGATCGAGGATCAAGATCTTGGGGTGTCTTTCCTAAATGGACATGTGCATATGTTTCCCAAGACTGCAGGACCATCTGCTTCAGTTTCCATTGGAGCAAGATGTGGGAAACTGTATAGGCTCTTGTTTCAGCCGCAACATGCCTTGGCACATAGCAGCGGCAGTGATCTTTGTGAGATTTGGCATAGGAGGATGGATTACTTGCATTACCAGAGTTCATCCAGGGCAAAGTGATGGGTGTAGGGGTTGTGCTCAAATGGAAATAGATAGAATGAAAACATATTTACGATTGTAAGGAAATCCCTTTTATGGTATTGTGGAGCAGAAAAAAAATTCGTTCATGGAATCATTTGCGTAAGGGAATAAAGGAAATTACAAAATCTATAATTGACTATTTTATTGATAAGACCTTCACAATTGCAGCGGATATCTTATTGCGAATAATCCCAATGGTTCCAGGGGAAAAAGAAGCATTTACCTATTACAAAGATGGTGTTATTTGATATTTTTTTCCATTCTTTGTTTTTTGGGAAAGAAAATAAAAGGTATTCGGGAATAAAAATTGGGTAAAAGAAAACTTACGCTTAGTGAAGGTGAGTTTTGGAGATAGAACAATTCGTGATAGCAGGTCAGCAGGTATGCTTGAATTGATACATTCAGACTTATGCGGACCTATGTCTTCTGTTTCCTTGAGAGGATACGAGTATTATGTGACATTCATTGATGACCATTCCAGGAAGACCTGGATCTACTTTTTGAAGAGCAAGAAGTCCAAGGAAGTCTTGCAGATGTTCCAAGAGTTCAAATCTCTTGTGGAGAACTAAACAGGGAGGAAGATCCGAGTCTTGAGATCGGATAATAAGGGTGAGTATAACTCCAAGGAGTTTGATGGAATTTGCAGACAGGAGGGGATCAGGAGACAGTTGACAGTTCCATATACTCCAGAGAAGAATGGAGTAGAAGAGAGGAAGAACAAGTCCATTGCTATAGAAACCCAAGCTATGCTACATAACCAGTCACTTCCTTTGTTTCTTCGAGATGAGGCTTGCAGCGCCGTTGTATATATTCAGAACAGGAGTCCCCATCGGGTAGTGGGGAATATGACACCCGAGCAGTGATTTTCAGGAAAGAAGCTTGAAGTTAGTGATTTTCGGATATTTGGTAGTCTGACTTACTCTCATATCCCTTCAGAGAAGAGGACAAAGTTGTAGCCCACTGCAGAGAAGGGCATCTTTGTGGGCTATGATGAGACTTCAAAGACCTTCCACATTTACCTTCCCTCTCATAGGATGAGAGGGCCTTCAGGAAGTCGAGAGAGTCAGATCAGGGAGAGCAGCAGGTCCCTACAACTCAGGTTGTTTCATAGGTTCCATCTACACAACAGTCAGGATCATAGGTTTCCGGGGTTACAGGACCGCAGAGTGTTGGCATAGGTTCACTAGGTTCAGTGGTTAGGCCATCAAGGTCTTCGGGGACAGGTGATGGGTATACTATTACAGGCACACCTTATAGGGGACCAAGATCAGGATTACAGGGTACACCTGGTGTTGGTACACCAGCTTCAGGTTCACAGGTGACTGGGGTTTCTAGTTCTGGTAGTTCTTCAGATAAGCACATGCCAGTTTGGGAGCAATCTACAGGGAAGAAGAAGCGTAAGTGGCTTCGGGATACCTTGAAGGAAGCTCAGGAGTTTGGGACACCCAGGGAGGAGGTGAGAGCCATCAAGATGCTTGACAGATTGGGCATGTTGTTGGTGGCTAGTACACGAGATTCTGAGCCTTCTACTTTTGAGAAGGACTCCCAACATTCGGTATGGAGAGATGCCATGATGCATGAGTACCATTCCATCATGAAGAATGATGTATGGGAGATTGTTCTGAGACCCGAGGGGAAGTCAGTGGTGACTTCTCGTTGGATTTACAAGCTGAAGCATGCGGTAGATGGAAGTGTGGATAAGTACAAAGCCAGGTTTGTAGCACGGGTGTTTTCACAGGTTGAGGGCATTGATTATGATGATACTTTTGTACCGATTGCTCGATATACTTGTATCAGGGGCTTGATCTCCATTGCAGCAAAAATGGGTTGGAAGATCCATCAGATGGATGTGAAGACCGCATTTCTCAATGGGATCATACAGGAGGAGATTTACATTGAGCAACCTCAAGGATTTGAGATACATGAGGGAGAGTCTCATGTTTGCAGGTTGAAGAAGGCCTTGTATGGGCTGAAGCAAGCTCTAAGAGCTTGGTACTCCAGAATCGATTCTTACTTGCTGAGCATGGGGTTTCAGAAGAGTGAAGCAGATCTGAATCTCTACTTCATCATGGCTGGAGATGATCTGCTTTTTCTTTTGCTATATGTTGATGAGTTGTTTATCACAAGGAGGGAGAGACCCATTGCAGCTCGCAATAAGGATATTGAAGTAGAGTATGATATGATTGATATTGGGCTGATGCATTATTTCTTGGGATTGGAGGTTTGGCAGGAGCCTGGATATATTTTCTCGGGGCAGGGAAAGTATGCAGTTGATACTTTGAAGAGATTCAGGATGGAGGATTGCAGGCCTATGTCGACACCTATGATCACCAACTAGAAGAAGCTTCATGATTCCGAGGGAGAGTTGGTGGATCCTACCTTATACTGTCAACTTATTGGGTCGTTGATGTATCTGGTTAACACTCGGCCATATTTATGTTTTGCAATGAACACTCTTAGCCAGTTCATGGTTGAGCCTAGGAGTGTACATATTGTCGCTACAAAACATGTGTTGTGATATCTTTTAGGGATAATGGATTTTGGTTTGGACTACAGGAGGTCAGAGGGGATCAAATTGGTTGGATATATAGACTCAAATTGGGTAGGCAGTGTGGCAGACCGGAAGAGCACTTCCAGATGTTGTTTCAGTTTGGGCTCGACAGCAGTGTCGTTGTTTAGTCGGAAGCAGAAATCCATTGCATTGAGTTTTGCCAAGGCTAAGTATATGGCAGCTAGTTTGTCCAGCTGTGAGGCCTTGTGGCTTCGTAAGTTGTTGGTGAATCTATTTGGTCAAGAGCTTAGGCCTACAATGACTTACTTTGACAATCAGAGTTGCATCTAGCTCTTTGAGAATCCGGTTTTCCATGACAGGTCAAAGAAGATTGAGATCATACATCATTTCATCCGAGACTATGTTCAGAGAGGGGCAGTTACGCTTCAGTACATTTGCACAGATGAGTAGGTAGCAGAAATTCTGACGAAGTCTTTGGGGCGGGGCAAGTTTGTCTTCTTCAGGGACAAGTTGGGAGTGGTGTAGAACACGTTCCTCGGTAAGAGGGAGTGTTAGTTTTGTACTTAGGGAAGTGGTCCCCTAAGTGACTTTAGCCTTAGTCACTTACTGAACGGAAATAAAGTGACCCTTGCATTAAATGACTTAAGTGGAGCATTTAATTTGACTTTAGAGAGTAAAGAGACTTTTTGATAAATTTAAGTGGGTGAGTTAAATTAATATTTATGAGAAATAAATGTGAGCATTTAATCTCATCCACCGATCTAATCTAATCTCCACCGTTAGATTAGATGAACCCTAGGGTTCTCTCAAAAAGGCAAGGGAAGGTCATTTTCCTCACATTTGCAGATTGAAATGAAGGAGAGAGTCGAGAGAGAAAGTTTCCATTTTTCGTAGAAAGGGAAAAATATTTGTAGCACACAAATTGAGGGAAAGAACAGCAACAGAAATGGCATAGAAATCGAGGAGAGGAAAGCAACATTTATTGTTGGTCAGTACATTCCCTACGGTACGGTTTTCGAGGCAGCATGCACGATTTTTTTGGCATATTTCTGGGCACGATTTTTGAGAATTCTTTTCTTGGGAATGAATTTTGAGGTCCATACAGTATGTACAATAGCACGGATATCGAGGCAGAAACAAAATCTGAGTTTGATTTTTTTCTGTTTGGCATGGAAAACGAGGCATAAATTTTCTCTTCCGAGTTGAGATAAGTTGGTCTGAAAATTTCTGAGTTTTTTGTAAATTTCCTGATAATAAAATCTCTCTCTCTAACTGGTTTTCCCCTTGTGGGTTTTTCCAGGGCCAATGGCCGAAAATTATTGTGTTTTATGTGTTGAATGGCGCGGTGATATTTATTTTCTGTCAGTGAAAAAGAGTAGTTACAGCCGTGTTTTAAAGTCTGAAAATTTAATGTTTATTTCCAATATGTTAAATTTCTAAGAATGTCATAAACAGTGTTAAATTTTACTTATAAACCGGTGGCTGAAAACTAGAGAAAAATCTACAATTGACTACTTCCACAACTTTCAACTCCATAAATCAGATGATTAGATTTATCTGGAAAATGTGGTTGGGAACATTGTGCAAGTGTTTTTTCCGTTACACATGTGGGCGCATTTTCATCTTTATTAACATGAAAAATGGATAGTGATATGGAACTAATTGTGTTATTCAATTTAATGTCCAAGACATCAATTCCATCACTTTCATGGTCTTTACCATGTTTTTCTTGCAAGCTTTGAAAATTGGATTGGGATTTAATTTCCAAGTCTTCGTCTTGGGAGGCCTCAAGTTCACTTTGTTGGTTTATTTTATTGAAGGTATTGTCAACAACTTTTTCATTCGATTGTTCCTTAAGGTCAATTACTTCTTTCATTTTCCTCATAAATGGATCAAAGATCTCATCCAATTCTTCTTTAAATGAATTCATGGTTAATGTAAGAGTTTAATATTTAATTAATAATAAATCCAATTATGAATGTGGGAATTAGGGCTTAGTAAAACCTTGTGTGGTTTATAAAACCAAGGTTTTGTTTTTTTCATTCTTTCTTCTTTCCCCTTTTTATGGGAAATTCTTATCTTCTTCTTATTTTTTTCTTTTCGTTTTCTTTTTAGTTTCTTTTTTTAACGAAATAAAATTGATGGCCAAAAGCCCGAAATCAAGCCCAAGAAGGGGATTTGATACCACTGTAACACTGAATTCATGTGTTATGGAAGAATTTGTATCTGCATAAATAAGAGATCCATCTTCATAGTAAATAATACATATTGAATAAAATGATTGATGAAATTTTACAATTGAAAGCCTTCCTTTATATATGGCTTGGGAACCTATTGGAAAGAATCGTGTCCTCTTACAGTAATAATAAAAATATTTTTATTATTAATTTATATATTGTTTATGTATTATGTATTTATTAACAGTATTATTATTTATGTAACAATCCGTCACATGTTTGATGGCTATCTTTCCACCTTGTGAGTGAGTATCGAGAGTGCAATATTGCTCAATCAGATCATCTATGGTCATATCTCCTCCTCTAGGTTTAGAGACTGAGATAAGAGCTCCACGCCTTGAGAGCCCTATAAGGAAGTAAATGTCTTCCACATCCAAAGTGAGGATGTGATTCCCAACTTGAAAATATTTTTGTTCGGGATTCCATATCCGAATGAAATGATCCAATATACGAACTTGAGTTCTCATTCCTGGTATCTGGAAGAATTTTAGGATCCCACACTCCCTTAATGCCATTATGGTATTAAGATCATTAGTTGCTTTAGCATCATCTAGGTCATGCTTTCTTTCCTTCCATATCACCATGTTGATTGAAGAAACCTGCAAAAGATTGATTGTATACAACCATTAGACAAATTTCATATCATTTTTATTTTTATTTTTTTTGCTTGGATTCTATTTTTTGGGTTTTTTTAGCCACCGATGCACCTCGTCCATACAGACAGAGCATCGACACACTTACATTATATACACAGTGTGACGAAGTTGCTCTTTACCTTGTTTGGAGGTGTGTTGATGCCTTTCCCAAAAGGGAGAAGAGCATTGCCTAAGGAACACTCTTGACACTAAAATAATGACCCCAAGCAATGATAAAAAAAATCAAAAAAATTAAAAATATGCTATGAAAAGGAAGAGTACATGAAGAGCATTTACTTGGATCCGAAGAAATGTGAAATTGATGACTAATGTTCCTATAATACCCATAGTAAGTTAGCACCCAAAAGAGTCTAATTGGTTGTGGAGCCTGATCTTCCAGATTTAGAGATGTTATTTAGTCGTGTTTGTACCCCATGTTTACTGTACACTCGTTCCCCAATTTTTAGGTTCGGGGCAATGCCCCGAAAAGGGGGGTTTGGGGGAAACAGCCCCGAGATATGGGGGTTCGGGGGCGAAGCCCTCGATAATTTTTTTTGGGATGTTTGTTGGCCAATAGTTTTGCGGACCCATGGTATTGGGTTGACCGTAATATTTTCCCATGGTATATCCCCTATAAAAGAAAAGCATTGTCATACAACTGTGGATGGTATGGTATTGTATTGTATTGTAGCACTGAAAACAGTCTTCATGATTGTGTGAGAGAGATTGTGAGAGCGTGCAGAGGAAGTGCAATGGTGTTGTTGCAGGTTGTATCCCTTCATCTTTCTGGACAACAATAAAAGGACTGCTATTTTCTGTGTGGACATAGCCCATCTTTTTGGGTGAACCACGTTATATTTGTGTCTCTCTGTAATGTGTTTAATGTGTTTTGCATCTTGTTTAATGATTTAACTGTATAACTGTTATTGCTTTGCGGTCCTATTTTATAATAATTGGTATCAGCGCTAAAATGTCTATTTGGATGGTAAACTCACAGGAAAGAAGGGTTCCTGGTTCGAGTGGGAGCAATGGCGAAAGAAGGAAAGTTTAGGGTCGAGAAATTTAACGGCCAAAACTACCAGTTATGGAAGATGCAAATGGAGGACTATCTGTACCAGAAGGATCTGTACCTACTATTGGGCGAAAAAGCAAAACAGTCGGCGATTGTGAACGATGAAGAATGGGAGGTTCTTGACAGAAAGGCACTGGGAACAATACGACTATCCTTGGCTTCGTCGGTGGATTTTAATATTTCGAAAGAAAAAACAACCGAGGGTGTGATGAGTGCATTGGGTAAGCTCTACGAAAAATCCTAGGCTTCCAGCAAGGTATTTTTAATGAAGCGTTTATTTAGTATGAATATGTCGGAAGGTGGATTTGTTACTGACCATTTAAATGAGTTTAATACACTTACTAGTCAGTTAATTTATATTAAAGTGAACTTTGATGATGAGGTTAGGGCTCTTCTAATCTTGTGCTCACTTCCAGAAAGATGGAATAACTTGGTCATGGTTGTAAGTAACTCTGTCCCTAGTTCAAACACTCTTAAGTTTGATGATGTTGTTGGTGTTATTCTTAGCGAGGAAATGCGAAGAAAAAGCACAGGTGAGACATCAGGTAATGCGTTGACCATGGAGAGCAGAGGGAGACTAAATGAGAGAGGAAGGAGCCCAGGAAATTGCAGCAAGTCTAAAAAGGGCAGATCCAAGTCCATATTCAGAAAAATAGAGTGTTGGAACTATGGTAAGAAAGGACATATGAAGAAAGACTATAGAGCACCAAAGAAGAAAGGTGAGAGGAAGCAATAGAATACTCAGGAAGCGAATGTAGCAGGTGATGTGTTACAAGATGCTCTGATTCTTGCATTAGATAATACTTGCGATTACTAGGTAGGAGATTCAAGGGCTTCATGTCATGCTACACCCCATAGGAAATTCTTTCATGATCATGTTCAAGGTGATTTTGGACATGTTTTATTGGGGGATGATGAACCATGTAAAATTGTTGGAAAGGGTAAGGTATGGATTACGTTAAATAATGGAAGTGAATGGCTACTAAAAGATGTAAGGCACATTCCTACTATGAAAAGAAATCTGATCTCAACAGGGCAGTTGGGAGATAACGGTTGTTTGTCTACATTTGGAGAAATGTGGTGGAAGATCACTAAAGGATCACTCGTAATGGCAAAAGGAGATAGGGTAGGTACATTATATTTATTTCCTCATAATACTGATTATTCTATCTCTGTAGCTTCCACAAAGGTTCGATGTTGTGGTATCATAGGGTTGGCCACATGAGTGAGAAGGGGATGCAAATTCTCCAATCAAGGAAACCACTTCCAGATCTAAAGCAGGTAAGTTTGGAATTCTGTGAGAACTATATTTATGAAAAACATAAGAGAGTTAGATTTCTTAGGGTTGGGAAACAAAAGAAGAGTGAAAAGTTAGAGCTTGTCCATACAGATGTATGGGGACCAGCTCAGCATCAGCTCAGGTACAATCTCTTGGTGTCTCTCGTTATTATGTTACTTTTATTGATGATGCAACTAGAAAAACTTGGGTTTATTGCATTAGACATAAATATGATGTGTTTGATATTTTTAAGAAGTGGAAAGCTTTGGCTGAGAATGAGACAGGAAAAAGCTTGAAATGTCTCAGATCTGATAATGGAGGTGAATACTACAGCAATGAGTTTGATAGTTACTCTTCACACAATGGGATTCACAGAGAGAAGACAGTCCCTGGAACACCAAACGAAAATAGTGTGTCAGAAAGGATTACCAGAACGATCATGGAGCGTGCAAGGTGTATGAGATTGCATGCAGGGTTGCCCTTACAGTTTTGGGCTAATGTTGTAAACACTATTGTTTATTTAATAAATAGAGGGCCTTCAAGCGCTTTGGATGGTAGAATTCCAGAGGGGGCATGGACAGGTAAAAATGTAAACTAATCACTTCTAAGAACTTTTGGTTGTGAAGCATTTGTCCATATTGATAAAGATGATAGAACAAAGCTTGAGGCTAAATCCAAGAAATGTACCTTTATTGGATTCAGGGTTGATGATTTTGGTTATCGTTTATGGGATTATGAAAAATGCAAAATCATTAAGAGTAGAGATGTAGTATTCAATGAAAAGGTTATGTACAATGATCAGTTGCAGGGAAAGAAAGAGGAAAAGGAAAACACAGAATACACAGTGCTTGATGAAATCAAAGAAAATTAAGTTCCAAAGGCACTAGAAAATCAAGAGCAACAACAGGTACCTAAAACTCTTGCAACTGTAAGAAAATATACCAGGTTAAGTAGACCCCTTGAACGATTCTATCCTTCACTGGATTATTTATTGATGACTTATTCTGGTGAACTAGAATGTTATGAAGAGGCAATGCAGGTAGAAACTAGAAAGAAGTGGGATAAAGGCATGAATGAGGAGATGGACTCATTGGTAAGAAACTAGACTTGGGATTTGGTTCAGTTACCTGCAGAAAAAAGGCCCATTGCAGAATCAATGGGTTTATAGGTTGAAGGAAGAAGATGGAGGCAAGAAGCAGTATAAGGCTAGAATTGTTGTAAAGGGGTTTGCACAAAATAAAGATATAGAATTTGATGAAATATTTTCTCCTATTGTTAAAACGACTTCAATTAGAACCATTTTAATTCTAGTGGTGGTAGAAGATTTGAATCTTCAACAATTAGATGTAAAAACAACCTTTCTCCACGGGGATTTGGAGGAAGAGATTTATATGCAGCAACCATAGGGGTATGAGGTCAAGGGGAAGGAGAATTTGGTTTGCATGTTGAAGAAGAGCTTGTATGGCCTGAAGCAAGCTCCAAGGCAGTGGTATTTAAAATTTGATAATTTTATGACATAACAAGGTTATTATAGATGTCATTCTGACCACTGTGTTTATTTCAAGAGGCTAGATAATAGAAGATATATTATCTTGTTATTGTATGTGGATGAAATGCTTGTTGTAGGGTCTAACATGCATGATATAAATGTGCTCAAAAGAAAACTAGCTAAATCATTTGTGATGAAGGATTTGGGTGCTGCAAAGAAAATCCTTGGTATGAGAATAACAAGAGACAGGAAAAATTGTAAATTGACGTTGTCTCAAGGTGAGTACATAGAAAATGTGTTGCAGAGGTTTAGAATACAGAATGTAAAACTAGTTAGTACACCTTTATCCAGCCATTTCAAACTAAGTAAGGAGATGTGTCTAGAGACACAGGAAGAGATAGATTACATGTCTAGGATTCCCTATTCATCAGCGGTTGGAATCTTGATGTATGCCATGGTGTGCACAAGACCGGATATTGCACATGCAGTGGGAGTTGTGAGCGGGTATATGAATAATCCAAGTAAAGAACATTGGAAAGTAGTACAATGGATTCTTAGGTATTTGAGAGGTACCACTTCTCATGCATTATGTTTTGGAGCTTCAGACACTGTTCTACAGGGATATGTTGATGCAGATATGGATGGTGATAAAGACAGCAGGAGGAGCACCACAAGGTATGTGTATATTGTGGGTGGAACAACAGTAAGTTGGATTTCAAAACTGCAACAGCTTGTTCCACTTTCAACAACAGAAACAGAGTATGTTGCTGCTAAGGAGGCTAGTAAGAAGATGATTTGGTAGCAGAGGATCATGGAGGAATTGGGTAAGAAGCAGGAGAATATCAGGCTGTATAGTGACAACCAAAGTGCCATTCATCTTGCAAATAACTCAGCCTTTCATTCAAAGACTAAACATATACATCTTAAGTACCACTTCATAAGATCTGTTCTAGATGAAGAACTATTAAAATTGGAAAAGATACATACTAGCTAGAATCCTGCAGACATGTTGACAAAGGGAGTAACCCAAGAGAAACTCAGTTCCTGCTCAGTTTCTGTTGGCCTTCAAGCATGAAGGTGAAAATAAGAAATTAGTCGAGTCCAAGGTGTAAAGCATAGTCCAGCAAGTGCAACAATGGTGGAGTTGTTGTGATCAGTCTTCAAGTGGGATATTGTTGGTTGTGGAGCTCGATCTTCCAGATTTAGAGATGTTATTCAGTTGTGTTTGTACCCCATGTTTGTACCCCATGTTTACTGTACACTCGTTCCCCAACTTTGGGATGTTTGTTGGCCAATAGTTTTGCGAACCCATGGTATTGGGTTAACCGTAGTATTTTCCCATGGTATTTTCCCTATAAAAGAAAAGCATTGTAATACGACTGTGGAATATGGTATGGTACTGTATTGTAGCACTATAAACAATATCTGTGATTGTGTGAGAGAGACTGTGAGAGCATGAAGAGGAAGTGCAGTGGTGTTGCTGCAGGTTGTATCCCTTCATCTTTCTAGACGGTAATAAAATGACTGGCAATTTCTGTTTGGGCGAACCACGTTATATATGTGTCTCTCTGTAATGTGTTTAATGTGTTTTGCATCTTGTTTAATGATTTAACTATATATCTGTTATTGCTCCGCAGTCCTGTTTTCTAACAAGTCTCTCTCACTCACATTCAATGGTAAAACAAAATGGTAATTTTTTTTTACCTTTTGACCCTTTTATCCTTTTTGGGGTAAAATATTATGTTTTATTTTATTGGTTGTATCCCTTCATCTTTCTAGACGGTAATAAAATGACTGGCAATTTCTGTTTGGGCGAACCACGTTATATATGTGTCTCTCTGTAATGTGTTTAATGTGTTTTGCATCTTGTGTAATGATTTAACTGTATATCTGTTATTGCTCCGCAGTCCTGTTTTCTAACAAGTCTCTCTCACTCACATTCAATGGTAAAACAAAATGGTAAAAAGTTTTTACCTTTTGACCCTTTTATCCTTTTTGGGGTAAAATATTATCTTTACCATTGACTTTTATTTCATTAATATTTTGAGTTAAAAAAGGGCTTTAACATTTATTTTGGAGATTTTAGGTCAAATTGAGCGATTATTGGTTATGGAGTTCAATTTTTACTTTTTCATACTGCTTTTCAAATATGAAAAAGATTCCGAGCGCCTTTGATACCATAGTCGTGTTTGTTAAAATTAAGTGAAAAGGTGTCGGGCATAGTTTTATCACTTTTTCATGTTTGTGAAAGTTATACGCAAAATGAACCCCACCGGAATTGTCTTTAAGGTCTTTTCAGACTCTGAAAATAGGAAAAGATTGCCAAGAGAACTTGATTCTTTCACGCTTGTAAATGGGTTAGAAAGGTCGTCTTTCTGGCTATAGTTTATTTCAGATCGGTTAGACTATTTATAAAAAATGAATTCTCTAGTCAATATTTGACTAGAAAAGTTGCCATGGGCATCATTTTATACTTTTTTGGACCTTGGGGAACAAATTTATGAAAAATTCCACTTTGGAGTCTTCTTTAGTCCTTTCAAACTCTCTAAACATGAAAGGACATCAAGTTTACCTTCTTTGGACTCGTTAAAAACAAACAATGAAGGGTCGTTTTTGGGATTGAACCCCTCCTTTCTCAGGTTCGTAAAACAAGTGGGATTGGACTCATCTTAAAAGGGTGAGCTATATCGAGCATTTGTTACCCCCTTTTAGCTCATTAAAAAATAAAGGGGCACTCATCAATCATGGTGGGGAATTTGGGAAAAGAATGTGTCTAGGTCTGTATGGTAGCAAGTTATCATCCTTGAACATGAATCTAACACTTTCATGGATTTCATCAGATTGCTTCCAAGTCAATCCACTTTCATGAGTCATGTTATCCTTTTGAATATTTTAAAGAATACATTGGTCTCTCGTTGCATTATGTAGTGGTCTCAGTCTTGTTAAGCCAATGCTGTCATGTCACCCTTTGTGTTATAAATGTTCAAGAAAGTATACCATCCTAGTCTTCCTTTGCAGTTGTCTATCCTTCCTTTATGTCACACATCTTTGAGTTAGTCTTAAAGTCATTCCATCTCTACTTTAAAAGAATTTTGGATCCTATTTTGTGTCGATGATGAGGTAAACATTATGGCCCTCCTTCGACTGGTCTATCCTTGTCGACTTCAACACTTTATCCAAAGATTAGACCTATAAATTAAATGAGTACCTTGGGCCTACATGCCTCAATGGTAGGTTACCTCGCTTCCAGCAATAGGCTTACATTATTGGTCTTTTCTTGGAATATTTCTTCGAATGTTCAACTTGAAATCATTAATTCACATTCAAGGAGTGTACAATGGTACCTTATGAGTCATTAAAATTAATGGTGATCTCCTTTGCACTTGTTAACGGTATACCACAACGACTGGTAATCAAGTGGTTTCCACCATGTTTGACATCAAAACATATATTGACATGGATAGAGTCGTACGTTTTGTGGGTTTAGATGAAGACCCTGGGGGTAATTGCTTGTATTATTTGTTCCCCTAAGCTATGATGGAGTGGTTGACTCATTGCATAAATCCAAATTGTATGTCTGGTGGCTATGCTCAAGTTTGAGTCATAATGAAATAGATCTACAGTGTATGTCCAATAGCTATGTCCAAATTTGAGTTTTGTTCGTCATGGATCTACATTATATGTAGGTAGCCATAACCCAAACATCTATCCTTGAATCCATTTTCTTGTACACAAGGTGTGTCAGCACTCGTTAAAAGGAAAAAAGAGAAGGATCGAAAACCTTATAGAATAAATCCCTCATGGAGGCTTATCGTAACAGATCAACATAAGTGGTAGTTGAGCCCCTAAACTCTAGGGATGATCCCTTAACCTTATCTAAGGAATCCTCAACTCCCTTCATCCTCTTTGGCCTATAAATACAAGCTCACCCTCATGGTTGAGGGAGGACCAAGAAAGCACCCATATGCTGTTGAAATATTTCTAGAATTGAGAGGCAAGGTTGAGATCTTGAGGCAAGGGGATAGTTGGAAGAAGCACAACACTAAGGAACCATGGTTGTAATTTATCCTTCTTTGTTGTTAATATAATAATGACTTTATTTTTCCATAAATGATGTTTAATCTCATTTATAACATTTCTCCTTGGTTATTTGGTTAGGTCTAACAAATTATCTTATAGTTTCTATTTGCTTCTTATCTCTTTGAATATTTTGCAGGTTATTTCCTCCTCATCAAGTGGGATAACGAAAGCTTGGAGATGACAAGAAAAATTTGTTGGAGAAGAGGTATAGATTCTATTGTTTACCAAGTAATTTTTTTGATATGGGAAAGAGTTTGCATTTATGTCAAGTTTTGTTCTAGATCCAAACCATTTGGACTAGAGAGCTTTGTATTGTTCCACATTGATGAAGTTTGTTGAAACAATGATACAAATAATATAGTTTAGTTTCCTACCTTCTTTCAAGGAGTCAACAACTTGGTTGATGAAAAAACCAATTATTTGTGGTGACTCTAGGATCATCATTCATTCCTTCATCTTTTCTAAGCCTTTAGTGGTTCTCAACTTAGCTAGAATTTATGTTAGAGTTAAGAAGATCTAGGACACCCTAGGAAACTACGAGTTCTTCAATGTTCTGCATGAGAACAAAAAAGATGTTGGATTTCTCATAAACATAACATCCACTTTGTCAGAAGGAACTCTAAAAAATGTCAATGGATTGAAAAAAATTGAAACGACAATCCCCTAACTTTACAAAGATGGCTCAGGTAACGTCAAATGAGAATGAGAAAGAATGTATTAAAAAAGGTCATATTGGCTTAGCGTATGTCTGAGGATGAAAGAACAAGAATGGATGAATATAAGGGATAAGAGATCTCATCTAGCATGCATGGGGTAATGCTGTCATGTTCTGCCTACATTGTTGGACAGGTGGTGGGGAGCTACCAGACATGAGGCAAGCCAAGGTTGAGTTAAATTCGATGGGAAATCAGTATTCCTATGTTCACATGTTAATCATGGCAAATGTTGGTTCAGAGGATCACAAGGATTCCCAAGGCCTTCTTCAACTATCCTCACATTCCCATAAGTGTGGGAGAATGATGAAGCAAGGTGGTGAATTTAATGTTATGTGGTGTGAGGTCAGAGGAGATGGCATCTGAATTTTTTTTAAGTCCAGGAAGAAACCCCCGATTTAGAGGACTGGTTATAAAGGAATTTGGCCTCCTAGAGTGGTGTAGGAGGACATCAAAGTCGAGCCGAGGAAAAAATAGAGCATAAAAAGGAAGCATTGCAAAACACCAAGGTGAAGTTGGAGACCTTCAAGTGGGTACAATGGAACATGAAGAATGGAGTGAGGAAGAGTGTTGTGTCCTGCATGGCCTATGCCAGTTAAAAGGAAGCCACAAAATATTGAAACAAAAGGTCCATGGTATTAGCCAAGATCTAAGGTCCATGGATAGACACATAGAATAGAGGCATCAATGAAAATAGCATGACCACTTGGTTGAAATGGGGGATGTGAATTATTATATTGCAATCTTGAGTAATGAAGTGGAGAATCAATAACTCAGTATAAAAGCAATGGAGAATTATCTTGCCTAAGCAGAAGCATCATGTATTCAAAATGAGGCAAGTTTCCCAATTGGAAGAAGTTATGCTTTAACTGCAAATCAAAGTGAACGAGAAAGAAACAATTGAAATCTCAGCCTCCCACTAGCCATCTGCAAAGAAAGAATACCGGGTGCCCTACACCCGACATTAAATAATATGCATGGGTTTTTGTTGTGTTTTCTTACTCCATCAGTTCATTAGGATTTATAGATATCAGTTTAGGGGAATCGACATTATAGTAGACATAAGTCCCTAAAGACATTAGTTTTGATTATAATTTTGTTAGGCAAGAAAGAACTAAAACCTCAAGCCAAGGGTCACTTTTGTATGGTGTGATATGATTTACTTGGAGGGATTTCTCCCTACCCTTTTATAAATAAAATTCTACCTATTTTCATCAATTTTTTCTTATTTAACATTGTTGGTGTCCTTGTAATGTTGTGGTTTAGCATCATCAAAGCCTTTCTTTGATTGTAGTTTTGCACTTTAAGAGAGTTCTTATCCATTCATCCAATCATTCTAATGTGCTCCATGGGCCTCTCATGTCCTTGAATTAATTATTTAGTTTTCCCACTTATGCATCACATGTCACCTTTCTCCAAACACACATGGTGGTCATGCACAAAGTGTACATTAGCTTTCTTTGGGTTTTAGTGACTATTGGGTGTCTCTTGTTGCTATTTCACATTGCTCACCTTTACCCTTTCACCGTAGAGAAGTGTCAATTGGTTCACTCCCTTGAGTTCTCTAGCATTCATCGAGAACCCCTCTCCCCAACATTTCTTTGAATTTTCCTTAAGCATGATCAAGATTCCCATGTGCCAAGAATAAATTAGAATTTTGTTTGTGATCTCATTGTTACGAACCACTATGATTTGTTTATCATCTAGCAATTGTAGCAAATGAAAAATGATTTATCAATACCTAACTTCATTTATTTTCTACGGACAAATTTAATCCAAAACCATTATTATATTATATATTACCCATATTAGTTTGATTTTGTTGGATCAATAATGTTGCAATACCAAATCTTGATATTTTAATTGTTTTCGTTTGTTTTCCCTTGACAACATACATCTCGAAACCATTATCATTTTGTATATTACCCATATTTTTTTTTGTAAGTTAGGAAACTATTCTATTGAAGTAAGGTAATAATGGTACAAAAAAGATTACAATTAAAAGATGCATTCCTACCCAAAAAGAACTGGTAGGTAGAACCATTATGAGAAGAGAACCAGACCCTCCCTCCAAGAGGGAAAATAGGTCCATAAGAAGTGTACTAGACTCTCCCTCCAAGAGGGAAAATAGGTCCCAGGAAAAAAGAGTGAAATTATACAAAAAGACATAAAGGATCATGAAAAGGACTACCAAATAGAGTCCAATCCTTGGAGATCTCACCATATTCTGGAAATGCACAAAAAACCATTAACAAAACCTGGATAAAGCTTGCGATAAGGCTCCTCGACGATGGGACAACCGAAGCCAGAGGAGACTGGCTCAGTTGGATCTTCCGCGACATCCGATGCATCATCACTGGAGGAGCTTGAATCCTTGTTGCTGGGAGAGTCACCCTCTTCTTCATCACCTGCAAGGGGTTGTTTCATCGATAAAGGGGCAATCTTTCTGGCAATGGTTGGCATAGGGGTGCATTTGTCGACGGAAAGATATTTTATATGGCTCAGTGATGGGGGAGGAGGGGGTTTGCAATCCATAGGGACCGTGGGGGAGAGGGTGGAAGAGGATGGTGTAGAGGCTGATGCAAGTGGGACAATGGAGTTAGTTGGAGCAGGCGAAGGGGGTTGGGGTACCGGAAGAGCAAGTAAAGGAGGAGGAGCATGAGCTAAGGGTTGGGAATTGATGCAGAGGATGAGCTTGATGAGCAGGTTGTTTATGACCCAATAGTTCCATCTTTGCTCCAGTGTGTGTCCCGCGACATTGGAGGCACTAGATAGCTCGTCTTCCTAGTTGTTCACCATTTGGAGAACAACGTCTGGAATTTCATCATCAAAACCCTCTCCGCTCTCTTGTGCAGTGAGTAGAATTTGATGTTCAGATTGGGCTCCTCTCCCAGAACGACCACGACGAGGGATACCTCGCTGCCTTCGTGACATAACGGAGTGGTGAGGAATAATGATAAAAACAGGAGTAAGTGCTGAAGCGCAGGGGGCCGAGTGGTCCGGTGAGAGCAGGAAACAGAGCAACATGAAAGCACAGAGCAAATGGCCTAGAGAATGGAGAGGCCAAGGCATAAAATGAATGGCGCGATGAACCAGGAACCAGGGCGACGCATTGAAGGCCATATGTGCCGAGTTGATGACGACGTCCCGTCGAACATCTTGTGAATGTCCACGTCCAAACCTGGTGTAAATGCTTGCAGCCATAAGGGGGGTGATGTGGTGGTGACGTCAGGCTGATGACAGGCCAGTCTCGTCATCATCCCCGTTGTCCTTGTTGGCATCTATGTCACCCGCATCCAAGTGTATATTACCCATATTAATCAAAGTTTGTTATATCAGTAATTTTGCAATACCAAATCTCAATATCTTACAGTGTGTAAGGGTTGAAAAATTTAACTCACACCTTTAGTTTTACCATTTGGCATCTTTCTTAACAATTGAATTCCCCCTTACTCTCTTGAGCTTAGTATCCATGTAAACGAAGGGGTACAACAAATGATTACAAAGACAACCCTTATCTCTCAATCCAAGTGATGAGGCTTTTTGAATGACTCTATGTGATAAAGTTTATTTTTGCTTTCTGTTTGTTTGGTTGAGGGCTTCAACTATATCGATGGACAAATATTTCATGCTCATAAGATTATTTTATTTGATTTTCGGGAGAGACTGCATAATGCAATTAGGCGCTCTAAATATAATTTATTTTCACTTTTTTAATGTTTTTTCCTAACCACTTCATATGATTTCAAGGATGGCACTTGGTGTAAACCCTAGATTCCAACTCATTAAGAGCAAGCATGTCACAAAGTGAGCTTTGAACCCAAGTAGGGAGGGTAAAACAATTTCCTCACAACCACTTGAGCTACATCTATTTTACACTTTTGAAATTTATTATGAAAACAATCTATGCCGAATATGTTAATAAAAATAGAAAAAAGCAACCCATTTTGTATTACTTGTTGGTTATAGAAATTAGATCGATGGGCAATTATAGAAGAATATGGTCGGAATAGATTGTTGAAATTTTATGATGCTGGTAAATCTAACTATTTGGAGCTCAAAAGATTATTGATTGAGGGAGCCATATAGGTGCATTTTACATCTCATTATTAAATAGATTGTAATGTCCCAAGTTTGTAACATTGACATGAGCATACTCCATCCAATATAATATCTTATATAAGACAAGAATATAGTAATAATCAATCTAATGTGAATGAATAATCTTTGTATATGTAAAAATAACACTTAAAAATAAAATCATATCAATTATTATTAGAAGAATAATCGTTGTATATATAAAAATAACACTTACAATGAAATCATATCAATTATTATTAGAAGAAGAATTTGACATAATTTTGTTTGGCACTAATTTTGATTTTTTTAATCAACCTAGAGTATTAATGGTGTGATCCATCTTAACTTGAGATGTTTTAAGCATTGAGATATTTAGATCTTAATTGTTTTGGGATCCCTCTCAATGCTTAGTAGATCATGAGATAAGATGGATCAATCTTAAACCCGAATTTATCAAACACTGAGAGGGATACAATTTATTGAGGTGTAAATTATTTTATTGATGTGTAAAGCAAAAAAGACAACAAAACTTTACACCTCGAAAAATTTGATCCTTCTCAATGCTTGATAGATATGGGTTTAAGATGGACCCGTGTTGGTATTAAAGACAAAGTGGTGATATGAATTTAATATAGTTTATGCTATATATGCATTTATGTGTAAAACTCTAACATGGCATCAAAATTTCATCCAGAGAAGATTAAAATTGACACCCTCTACAACATGATATGGATTTATGAAAATTGCATGATTGTTTCTTCTCAGCGTGATTGTGATATAGTTGCAAGCTTGTTTGATAGAGCTATGGTGTGATAATAGGTTATTATTGTTTTTATTTTCCCTATAATATCATATTGTGCATACTTTTTTTTTGTAATTTAGTTCTCACATTAATATTGCACAAAACTTACAAAAAATACAAGACAATCCTGCATTGAGCCTCCCAGAAGGAGAAACACCTAGGATTTAAGACATGCAAAGATCTACTAGAGTATGCACTGAGCTGCCCGGAGGGACAAACACTTGGGATTATAAGCAAAATACAACAGTGAAGTTCTGCTAAGACAATTTCCTTAAGTGGTGCTAGGCGTCGCCATAAACAGGCCAAAAATTTATCAAGTAACCCATTACTAACGAAGCTGCTACATAACCACTAGAAGTGTAAACCAAACCATACACCAAAAAATTGAGTCAAGCCTCACAACTGAGGAGGCATAGAATCATTAGTGTTTAGGCATCACCGCCACAACAATGGCTTCTCCTTGATGTCCCGTTGGTGGCTGCTTTCTAGGGCATCTCGCTTGTTGGCATCAGAGCGCTGCACAATGGGCTTATTATCTTTCCTGGAAGTGGTATGCTTTTGTTTCATGTGAACGCCTTGCTCAACATCTGTAGTCATCACCTAGGTCGTGTCCACTGCCTCTGGATCCACTATCACCGCGAGAAGTAGTGAGGGGAGGTTGAAAAGCTTAGAAATCGGTGCACCAGTCGATCACTATCTGGACTTTGTGCTCTAGCTCGTACATACATCCTTGCCTCTCTTCATCCAAATCTATGATCATGTCTTATGTCTAGCAATGTATCAGTCATGGAACCGAGGTCTCGGGCAATGCTAGATTCTCCAGACCCCCTGCTATGTTGACCAGAGTGGCCCCTGCTGCTTTGGGTGTAGTGGCACTCTCTTATCATGTTCACACCTTCACTTCCCTCTTCGCACATAAGCTTAACGTTCATATAAGTCCTGGTAGTAATGGAGTAGTGGCTATGGTTTGTGGACAATTGTCCCTTTAACCTCCTATCGTCGAGCTTAAGTGGCCGCTCAATAGTCCCCTCAACGTATCCCTTCATCATGGATGCATGTTTCATGCTCTAGGTGATCTGGTACCCATCTATTCTCAGGAGGTGTGTGAATTGAATGTGCTATAACCACCTACGTCGTTGCTCGAACCCTCATCATCATGTCTTCATTAATACACATGGTCTCTCTTGATACCACCCCATCCAACACATATTGTGCCTACTTATATTACATGTGATTTGAGCATTAAAAACAAACATTATACATATCCTTCATATTCAAGATGTACCTTACTTCCCTTAATACAAAAATGAAAATTTATGTTATCATTTTTATATAAAAAATATTCAATAATAAACCTTACACTAATAATATTAATGTAATATACGCATAGTTCATTATCATTTTTATATTGATTTTTATTCAAACAATGTTAATGTAATACACTTTTTTTTTTTCAGTCGAAAAAAGTACATTCCTTGGTATTCATTGAATCAAAGGAACTTTTTACATCTTCAAGTGATATGCCAAAAATACTGTTCATGTACAGCAGTTTGTTCATGTACAGCAGAAGTAATAATCAGTCCTACCTGTGAATATCAGCAAATACATTCCTATCTGCCCACCAATAACATGTGAATAATAAGTAAATACATAGAGTCTCAATACCCCCCACAGAAACATATACTCATAGCACTTTGGGTTAATGTAATACACTTATAGAGATGAAGATGAAACACATTTTTGTATTGATTTTTACTCAAATTAGGATGAGAGATTTTTTTACATTGATTTTTATTCAAAACAATGTTAATGTAGTACACATATAGAGATGAAAATGAAACGCATTTTTGCATTATTTTTACTCAAATTAGGATGAGAGATTTAAAGACGAACAATCAATTGAACTTTGCTGGAATACATTTTTGCATTGACTTTTACTCAAATTAGGATGAGACATTTAAAGACGAACAATCAATTGAACTTTGCTGGAGCAATCAATCCAATATAGAATGACTTTTACAACCATTATAGTCTTTAGACAACATTCACAAACGTAGGATGACTTGCAACAAATTTAGCCTTTAGAAAAATATGCGTTTACACATGTCTAACAACGAGTATATAAAATTTGCGTTTACACATGTGTAACAAAGAGTATATAAAAAATGAAACAATCATCTTTTTTAAATAATCAAACATGGTGACAGATAATTTCGTTATTTTTTTATGTTTATATTTTTTCAACAATAAAATTAAAAAAAATTAAGAGTAATAATAAATTACTTAGTTTTTTAGTTTTCTCATTAAAAAAATTAATAATTTTTAAAAAATATTAATAATATTTTATTGAGCTATTTGTTTTATGTTTTAGATTTTTTTAGTGGTTTTTTAATTAGAATCCATTGATTTTATTTAAATAAAATCTAAATTGAAAAGTGTTTAAATTGTGTTTTTAAATTCATAAATAAATTTAGCACCCACAAATATCTCTATAACATCTAGATTATGCAATTTCCATAACTAATTTCTTTAATCTTATTTTTTAAAGATTTCCAACCAAATTACTAACAAAACAATACTAAAAATATACTTAAAAAATATAAAAAAAAACATAAAAATTTTAAACCTCAATATATATATATTTTATAAAATTACAAAATAATTTACTTTTAATAATAAAGTATGCAATCTTTTATTTAAAATATGGATATATAAATTAAAAAAAAATCTTACTTTTTAAATCTTATAAAATTCAGGTTTCCACTTACCATAAGTATAAATAAACATTATAGGGGTGGCAAGTGCGGGGATCCTTCTGGACCCCGAAGGACAAATTGAACAAACCTTTGCTTAGGGTCTTGGCCATAGGACCAACAACGAGGCTGAGTGGTTGGCTCTCTTACAGGGAATGGAAATCCTAGCTAACATTGATCTCTCGAGGATAGCGATATTTGGAGACTCAAGACATGTCATATATAAAGTATATAAAATGCTCAATGGATACACCACCGGCTCTATAAAGTGTCGACGACTATATGATAAAATCACCCCTCTCCTATCAAAACATTATGAAATCTACCACATTCTTCGTGCAAATAATGCTGCAGCTGACGCCTTGGCCAATGAAGGGGCCTCCCTCCCTCAGGGTCACTATTGCCTCAATGGTTTAGGCATAAACTCCAAACCCATTCCCTAATGAACTTGTGGGATCAAAGGTTTGATTTTCGTTGTTTTAAACCCATTCCCATTGATTTTTGTGAAGGCTCAAAGGTTTTAACACGTCGTCCATTTGCTCCCCTCCTTGCTGACGCGTGGTCTCCACTCCCCACCGTCCTTACCTCGATCCTAGCCGCTTTTATGAGACATCTCCCTCAGCGTAAATGCATTCTTAGCTCGCACACTCTAGGTCTCTTCATCCTCTCCATTATGTCTTCCTCCGGAAGTTTCCCTTATCTCCAAGCTCCCTTTGTTAATGGTGTGCTCTCCTCTCGCTCTGTGTTTTCTCCGGAGAGGACTCTGCTGGCTATCATTTCTGGTGTAGATGAAGTCATAGTTCAGGGGATCCCGTGGGAGTCTTTTCCTCTTACCAGGGTTTTCATCAAGGAAATTTTGGCTCTATCCGCTTTCTTAACCTGCTACTGCTCTCCACAAGCTGGCAGTCCTTTGTGGCGTTTAAACTCTGGTGCTGGGCTCAACATTCCTGTTGAAGGCCAGTCTTTCATAGCAGGAAACAATTCGATTTTTGGGTGTAATTGCTCTAGGTGGAAGGAAGGAGCGGTCGACACTCTCTCCTGTCGCAGCAAGAAAGAAAGCGATTCTCTTCTGCAGGAATTTAACACTCTCAATTATGTCCTCGGTGGTTTTTCTTGTGGTGAGCAGGCTCAAGAGCCCGAAGGTGCAGTAAGGGATCTTCACAGTAATTTCTCCAATTAGCTCTTGCCATTCCTAATTCCAGACAAGGCAGAATGGACCATGCAAATGAAAATACCGGTCTTGCAGATCTGAAGAAAAATCTCAGGCATTTGTATGAAATGGTGGCTATTGGCATTATAGACATAAGGAAATTGCCCAAGAAATCAAGAATATGGGGGAGGTGGTTAGTTACACCTCTGATCAGATAAGCAACCACGACTCAAGGATTGACGACATAGAGATGAATCTCAAAGAAATAATGGGTAAGGTGGACATAATTCAGGAGGACTTCCAACATTTGGTAAACATGAATCAAGGTAGTCAAGCAAACGAAAATCCCGTAGCAGCAGCCCATCCTATGGAGGAGGAATCGGTTGTTCAGCCACTGAAGCACCCAGGCAACTTTTAATGGTTTTAATAGTCCATGTTTTTTTGTTTGTTCCTTAATCAACAGTTTATTAGGGTATATACTACCTCAGTCCTTAGAAGCTATGTAAAAACTTTGTGTGGCTTTTTATGGTCATCTTTTTGGCCCAGTTTTGTCTTCTCCCTTTTTGAACAACAAGAACTCTCAGAAAACGCTTTTATGTAATGTATAGTTGTGCACATATTGTTTAATATTAAACCTTTTATAATTTCAGTTAAAAAAAATATAAATAAACATTATAAATATTAAAATACTTATTTTATTAAAAATATGGATAAGTAAATTAGGAAAAAATCTTACTTTTTAAATCTTATAAAATTTTGTATTTCCACTTATCATAGATATAAACAATACAATATTAAAAAAAACAACCAATACAACATTAAAATACTTATTAAAAAAAAAATATAAATAAGTAAATTAAAAAAAAAACTTTACCTTTTAAATCATATAAAATTTTGTGTTTCCACTTTCTGTTAGTATAACAATAAAATATTTAAATCATATAAATTTTTGTGTTTCCACTTACCATTAGTATAAACAATAAAATATTAAAATTCTTAATTCTTTTGATATCTCCTTAATCTTTTATACATAATTATATGTTATTCTTGGTAATTTTTAAAGCTAAAGTTTAAGTTTATATATAACTATAAGTAAAGTAGTCAGTAAAGGTTAGTAAAGGTTAATGGTAAGCAGTCACTTAGTTTTGTAGAAATAATTATCTATTAATTAAAAACTAAAATATATAATTTTATATTAAAATACTATTAGTTTACTCTTAAAAAAATGATATAAAATAAATAAAAAACAAATTGTTATCTCTTTCTTTAACCACCACTTAATTCAAGAGTAATATACTTGTTAGATGTATGGATTTTTCAATAATTTTTAATTGAATTCCATAATTTTCAATTTCCAGTGAAAATTTTTTCCCCAAAATTTAAATTTTGAAATGTTTAAATCACATTTTTGAAAGTATAAATGGATTCAACATCCTCAAATAAATTTATACTACTACCTTAATTAAAGCTTATTTAAATCTTAATGTATTTAAGTATAACAAAATACAATGATCATGAAATGATAAAGCAGGCACTTGAAAAATATCATTAGAAACTAACATTATTAACATTTAACTAAATTAACTAAAATACAATGACCATCAAATACATCCAAGTTGTACACGACAAATCTTAATAATTCCCTCAACCAAACCAAACCTATAATCTGAGATAACATCTAAACATCTATCCACATAAATATTTAAACGTCTTACAATATAATTAATATATAAATTGAAATTATATAATATTTATAAATTAAAATTATATAATATTTATTTAGAATTGTGGCAGAATAAATTCTTAATTAAAAAATCTCATGGAACCATTCCAACAGCTTCACGCTATGCAACAAAAGGAAAATGTTCACATCATTTTAAAAACTTCACCCGCAACCCGAAAAAGGTGCGTTTAGTTGACCCCAAGGTTACCGACTTTTTCCACCTTTTATTTGCTTGAGAAGTTGGGATTTTATTTTTATGTGCCACGAATGGGATGCCACATGATGGGTAAAAGGTTAATGCGACGCCGCATGGTGGGTAGGAGGTGTACCTTGTCGTGGTAAAATGCCAAGGCATTGATATGATGTGAAGCCTTTGTTATTATGATTATACTATGTTAAGGGTAAAAGTGAATTCAAAGTTATTTGTTAACTAAAAATAATAATTTAAATAAACTTCCATTTAAAAAGGTTGTTTAGTTGTTTTACATTAAAATGAAATTCAATAATATAATTTTTTCAAAAATATAAATTTTACATTTGTTAAATAGGTTAGTTGTTGAAATTTAATATCAAAATGATATAAATTTTTATTTTTTCCATACCCACGACTACTAATTGTAATTATATCTTTTATATATTTACTAATTGTAATGTATCTTTTATTGTAATTGTACTTTTTATACGATTACTAATTGTAATTTATCTTTTATAAATACATAGGATTTGTATTTTTTATAAATGTATAGGAATTGTACATTTTATAAATATATAAGATTGATCTTGATGTAAGAGGTGTCGAGGACAATATTTCGTCTTGATGGAATAATATAAGTATGTTTGGGGACTTGGTAATGCCACTAATAACCAAGCTGAAATTCTGGGGTTATTCCTAAGAATTAAATAATTGAAAATGAAAGGTATTATGCAATCCTAAGTCATTGAAGACTCTCAAAGCCTCATTTGTCTAATGGTTTCTAGATCTCTTCCCAAAGAAATTCGTTTAAAGCAAATAGTTTGAAGAATACACAAACTTGCCTCCAAATTCCAACTTCTTTTTTTTCCACGTCCTTCATCGGAATAATTCTAGGGCTGACTCCACTGCCAACCTGGTGGTATCTTTAAATCTAGGAACTCTTGTGCTGGATGATCACGTGGAGCTCTTGGACCCACTCCCCTAGCCAGACTTGAGCCTTCCTCATGCCAGGTGCTAGCTGCATGTCCTTCTCAAGCATGGGAAGGGGCGCGTGGCGATGGGACAGAACTGGGACAAGAAGATGCCATGGTTTAAAGGTTGAGCATGCGAGTATTTTTCACCTGGTTGCAGATCAGATTCATAAGAGGGATGAGTGTCAAATCTTTGGTACCATTTACATCATGCTCAGCGACGACGGAGAAAGGAGTTATGGCTCCCGAGATCTCGCAATCTCGCCACACGAGCCATGCCCCCGGCCTCGCGTTGATAGGGAGGGAACGCCCGACTATTCAAGTATTCTCTTGTATGTTGAATTTCCTCTCTCGGCTCGTGAAGGCGGACAATTTGCTGAAGCTCAACCTACTTTCAAAAGAATCCACACTTTTCACAGGATTATGGAGTATAGCGAGGAAAGCCAAGACTGCTTCCTAGAGCACGCGAGGGAAGCTATGGAAAGAAATGTGTGTCGGGTTAAGGAAGATGCGAAGGCCAAAAAACATAAGTTGGGACACCATCAGGAGGAAACCAATGGTAAGTTGGAGCAGCTGGAGGAATTTGTTCACGAAACTAGAGTTGTCCAAAAAGAACATGTGGAATCCATCGCAACCTAGCTGAAGGAGCAATCTTTGATTTCTCAGGATCTTGTGAATCAACTTTTGCAATTTGAAATTCAAATGGATGCTATGGCGTTTGAACATCGTGTTCTTCATGAAGTGGAGTAGAAGCAGAGGATAGCAGAAGGGTAAGAATAAGGCCCTCACGCGGAAATGATTCAGGCCACTAATTCATGTTTTTTCATTTTCTGTTGGATCAGTTTGCCTGTCTTTTTTGATTTTATGCTAGTTGGACTATATTTATAATTACTTTTTTCAAGTTCTCGACTTTATTAGACTTATGCTCCATTTTGCCTGCAACAGACCTTTATTATCTCTCCAGTTCATATGTTTTTGTCGACCTAGTTGTACTCAGCCAAATGCTTCCGTTTGACATTTTTCAATATTATAAAACTTCTACCCGTTTCTATAAAAAAAAATATTGATATTGATGTATATTCTTCTCACATAAAGCAATTTTAACAAGAGCTATGTGCAACTTAGTCCCCACCTTTTCATTTAAAATGAGAAAAAAATGATTCAAAATTTATTTAAAAATAAAAATAATATCAAAGTAAACTTTGATATAAATCAGTAAAAATTACTATTTTAATATAAAGTGTTTTATATCCATAGCATTATAGATCAAATGTTAATATTTAAAAATATTAAAAATTGTGAAATTGCATATTAAATGTCAATATCTAGAAATTTTAAAAATTGAGCAATTGCAAACTCCTTAAAAAATTATTTAAAGTAAGTGAACACAAATAAGTTCAATATATTTATTTTTGAAAAAAACAAAATAAATAAATAGACATGAATTATTACTTCTAAGGTTAAAGCAAAATTGTGGTGCGAGGAAAATTTAGCGGATAAGAGAAAATTAAGATACTATAAGGAGGTCATTGATCCTAATTTAGAAGATCAAAAGTATCTCTAAGTAGTAATTAGGTCACGGAAGAAAATTAATATAGCCAAGATTAAAACGAACTCTTATGAATTCCATAGCAAAACACGACGTTGGTATATTCCTAAAACTCCATGGGCTGAAAGGGTTTGCCATATGTGTGAGTCTATGAGCGTTGATGATGAAAATAACTCTCTCTTATAGTGCCCTTGGTTACACCTACATTAGATATAAGTTTCATAGTATTTGCCACAATACAAACCTATATAACCTCCTCACTTGCCAAAACTATAGTGAGCTTGGAAAGCTTCTTTGCAAGCTTTTTGAGTACAAGAACAAGATTTTAAAGTAAACCAAGCATTATTCTTATTAAGGTCCAATAGACCAAAGTTGGTCTTAGTGGTCATTAATCATCATCATTGTTTTGACATCAATAGTAAATGTGATTGATATACGAATAATTTTTAAAATACTAAATTATTTTAAAATCATCAAATTTAACTATCCAACTTTTCATAATAAAAAAATCACATTATAATTTTAAATTCAAATTATAAATAAAAATCAATTAAACTATAATTGCAAATATTAACAAGTGGAATAAGCAACAAAGTTGCTTAGTACCTGCCTCCTAAGAAGAGATTGAAAATATATAGCAATAGGATAATTTTGCTATAAAAATATATGATAAAACAAATATAATTACAATTTGAAAGAAATTAAAACAAAAATGAATTAAAAAATGTCCATTTAAATACGATATAGGTTATTGCAATGTAGCATAAAACAAGCATATTCAAGCTTCCTTACATACTTCTAGTAATATTCTTGACTTATGTTATAAAAATATGCAAGTTTCTTTATAGACTAGCATAAATAGGAAGGAATTGATAATAGCTTATAAGACTATAAATTAATATCATTGTTGTGAGAATAGTTTATTTATATTTTATTATCAATTTATAATGTTATACAAATATGCAAGTTTTTTTATAGACTAGCATAAATAGGAAATCAACAGAATTCAAGGCTTTTTGAACACAGTCACCATTTTATGATTTGACCTTTCAACATTTTTTTGTGATTCTAGTTCATATTTTTCCACCCAAATTCTACACAAAACTTATAGGGTTGAAAATCTCTGTCTTCTTTTGAGCGAATGAGCTCTTCCAAGGATGGCATGGCTGTGAATCGTAACTGATGGAATTAGCAGACGTTGATCTGGTTCTCCCAGAGATATTGAAACAACGACAACTTTATGGAATTGTTAGTTCCTCATCATCAAGCAAACACGGGAAGCGCATGGCACATACCAGTAGATTCCGTTACCTGAATTTGTTTGGATGTCGAAAAAACAAATTGTCGTAGGGCCATGGTTTGGCACAACCGAATATGTAAGTTGCCATGTAACATCGGGGAAAATGTTAATTATTGGCTAAGGAAATAACTACCGACTAAATTGACCGACAAGAATGTAAAAGCTAAGACTCTTTAATTAATTGGATCTGAATACGAATATGGCATGTGTGCGTGGAATGCAAGAAATTGTTCTGTTGACCTACTTCTCTGGAACTTTCATGACACGGTATTTCGCTTTTGTGCACATTTTAGGGTTAACTAGCCAGCCAGAGAATGCTCTAAAGAAAGAGCCTGGCCTGCTAGGGTTCAAGAAGAAAAGAAACAAGGATGCAATCGGCCAAATTAGGACACATGGGGTTTAATCGAGTACCTAACGAGTCAAATTATAACCCTTAGGGTTTGTAACAAAAACAGAATGCGGCCGTGCCAAGCAAGCAATTGTGTTTTATTTAGGGTTTGTGCTGGTGGTCAGTGACATGTAAGAATGGAGGATTGAGATAAAATGATCCGTTGTGGAGTTCCGGCCAGCAGTTTCGCTTCTACACGCCTCTTGCAAATTTAGCGAAATTTGCGTAATCAAATGTTTCACGGAGTTGGGACTGAAGATGATTTGGTGTGGAGTAAAGATCAGAATAGGAATTATGAATTATGATTGACAAAGTCTCCTACGGCCCCACACTAGGACAAGCGATCCATGCAAATTTTTGGCTGGGAAGAGTACTTTTACATACTTAATTACTTAATTACAAGGACGATGATTGTTGAACATTGTGGCATGGAGATGATGGACTAGAAAGAAAATTGTTTCTCATAGGTGGTTAGTCCTATTCTATACACTTGGATATTCTATACATTTAGATGGGTGATGAGGATTTTGACCATCCTTAAACTTCAAGGCCCTATCCATTTGACCTAATGTGTTTTGGAAATTGAATTTTATTTAACTTACTTTGAAAATTTGTTTGATTTTGTTGTCAAATTCATAATCTAGTGTTTACTGCTTTCAAATCTTGATACAAGACCAACTATTTAACATAGACACAGTTTAGTCTATACATTTTTTTTAAGTTTCTCCAAACATAATTTCATTTTATTTTCTCTTTTTTAATTATTAAACTCTCCAACAATAACATATTATTGCACCTAAGACAATTACTAGTATATATGATATCCATGCAAATGAAATATATATGATATCAATGGAAATGCCTTCGTAATTTCTTTGTTTATTATCCACATAAATGACTATAATTTCATTTTTTGATGTTTATCCATGGAAATGACTATAATTTCCTTGTTTGATGTTTTTCAAATAGTTTACTTTGAATCCAAATTATTGGCAACAGTTAATAATAATATAATTTGATATTCCAAATTAAAATAATATTACTGAAAACATTCGCAAATCAATGAACCATCTGGTTCCTCTGTATCCTTGGAAGCGTTTGATTGCTTCTCTACTGCTTCTCAGAGTCCGTGATAATTTCTTGGTTTCGGATTTAATTATAAGTCTGAAGTGCCCTTCAAAAACTACCATCCACTTTCTTTCGTTTGGGAAATTATGTTTCTAGTTAGCCACCCACCTCTCCTCAGGGTTTCAAGCACGGACATCTGGACAGCTTCTGATCGATGTCCGCGCACCTTCAGTGCTTAACGGAATTAACCGTTATTATGATATGCAGTGCTTATAGATGAAATCAGCATATACCATAGTGCGAGTTCATGGCTGGACAAGCATCTGTGCCGTATACGTGGATGTATTGGCTACCACTAAGTTCTGTCACCGGTTTTCCTAGCTGAAATCTACTATATTATCGATCTAACTGAAGCCTATTGAAAATTCTGAACTTCTGTGTGTTTGGCAGACAATAATTTAAAGTCTGTAGAAGTTATGACCATGGAGAAGCTATGGACGGGGTTGCTGTTATTGGCCTTGTTGTTTATGATGAGCTGTGAAGGGGACGCATGGCGGCCTTCCTTGTTGAGACCCAGAACTCTCGGCAAATTTTCAATAATTAACTAAGAGAAGTCATTTTTACAATCATCACAGTACGAGTACGAGACAAAGTATTTACACAAAGGCTTGATCATTTCAGTTTCAAGAATCATAAGAACTCAACATTCCAGCAGCGTTATCTCATAAATGACAAGTCGTGGCTAGGAGCAGAACGTATGGGGCCTATCTTTTATTATTGCGGGAATGAGGGCTACATTGACTGGTTTGCTATAAACACTGGATTTATGTGGGACATCGCACCTCAGTTTGGAGCTTTGCTCGTCTTTTCCAGAAGTAAGTAATAACTCCTGTCTCGGCACCTTCGTCGTGGAGATCAGGCTATTCTCAACTTCAAGAAGAAGAAGATGATACAGAGTTATGTGATAGCACGGCCGTGCATATAGCCATGACGCTGGACGCTGCTTATCTGAGAGGATTGGTCGCCGGAATTCTATCGATTCTCCAACATGCTGCTTGTCCCGAGAATGTAGTCTTCCATTTCATGGTGTCCGAGCGCCAACGTGATCTCAAGGCTACGCTTCAGGCGACTTTTCCATACTTGCGCTTCATATTATATCACTTTGACGAGAATATTGTGAAGAACAAGATATCGTATTCAATTAGGCAGGCTCTGGATCAACCACTCAATTACGCCCGCACTTACTTGGCCGATATCTTGTCGTCATGCCTCGGGAGAATCATTTATCTCGACTCCGATTTAGTTGTTGTGGATGACATTGCCAAGCTAATGCACCCTCGTCTCATGGTCGTCTCATGGCCTGAGGTCTGAAAAAACCAGAACAGCTGGGTCCGATGGTACCACTTGCTATAACAGATGGCAATGGGATATAATTTTTATTTTTTTAATTTTATTATTATGATGTCATGTTGCCACATGTCAACTCAAATCCAGATACCAAATTCCAAAGTTTACATCATCTTCTATCCACCAATAAGTTGTTTACAAAATAGTTTTTTAACAAAATTAAAAAAAATATTTTACAAATCCTAAAGTTATACTTTACAAAACAGATTTTAATTTTTTTGATAGAGAGCAACTAATACAAAGTCAAAAGAGTTTGACTTGCAATCGATTACAATATACCTGCTGAGGCAGGTATAATAAAACAACTTATTTTCTTCTACAAATAGTAATAGAGAATCCAAAACTCATACTATTTTTTTAAAAGGAAAATATATTTAAAATTAATTTAAAAAATATTAAATTGTAATTATGTTTATTAATATTTTTATATGTTTAAAACTTAATTTTAAAATTATGTTAAAATACAAAAAATTGAAAACTAGAGAAATTTTCACACTTTAAAAATAACATAATATATAAAATTGCATATTTTATTTTGAAAATTAATTTAAAAATTGCATAAAAAAGATTAATAATATTAATAGTACTATTTCAATATAAACATATTGATTTAAGTTATATATATATATATATATATATATATAGTGAATTCAGAAGCTAATCTATTGAAGTAAAATAGTGATACATGTGATAGTACAAAACTGTAAATCTGTCATGCAGATAGGAAGAACAAAAAAGAAAAGACCAGTCTACCCAAATAGGGAAATCAAACCATACCGGTCAGAAAGATCCTCCCTTTGACAGGGAGAACATATCATAGCAAGATGTACCTTATAATGTTTACAAAAAAACTTTAGGAAGAGCATAGTAATCATAGACTTGGGTAACCAAATTCCCAAAAGGTTTGACAAAAAGAGGAAAGCTTGAAACATAAAAACCTATCCTATAATTTTGTATAGGGTTCCTCAATGATGGGAGTCCCAAAACCAGAACTCAGATGCTTGCCTGGAGGGTCGCCCTTGTTTCTCTGGTTGCCGTCCTTACTGCCTAAATCTTCTTCACCATTGCTTGAATCATATTCGCCACTGGAGTCGTCGCTACTTCTCGGAGCATCCTCGTTGTTGGGGGGGGGGGGGGATTGTTTGGTCGAAAGAGGTTCACAGTTCCTGTAGGCCGCCACGATGGAAGTGGATTTGCCAGTAGTGGCGCTGGAAATTCTTTGCTGTGGTGGAGGTGGTGAGAGTGTAATGTCCATAAGTGCAGCGGGATGGTCGACAAGAGGGATGACGGTTGGGGAGGTCGAGGGGGCCGGGATGATGGAGGGAGTGGGAGGAAAATAAGGAGCAGGGAAGCTAGAGGCAGCATGAATAACGTCGGGGATAGGGGTTGAAAGTTGAAGGGTGGTGGAACGAAGGAGGAGGCGAACCAAAAAATTCTTCACTACCCAGTAATTCCTCCTGCGCTCAGTAGTCAGGTTGGTAGCCGAAAGAGAGCCGATTAACTCATCTTCCCAGTCATCAAACATAAGACAAAGAGGGACAGGGATTTCTAGGTCGTAGGCTTCAGAGCTGGCTTGAGCATTTAAGGGGATGGCTTGTTGGATGTAGGCATCCCTGCCAGCACGTCCCCCTCTGGGCATTCCACTTTTCCTGGGTGGAAGGCTGTGGGCAGAGAAATAGGAGGCAGGGTGACTACATGAAACTACACCAGGGAAGCTGCAGCGGGATGAAGAGCGGAATGACGGAGAAGAACAAGCACGAACTGAAAGGAGAATGTTGGGTTGATTGTGGACTTAATGCGACAACACAATTCCAAGTGCACATTAATATAGGCCATCAACGAGTTGTCGTAGTCGTACCACACTTCAGCTGTAGGGATGACACGTTTGTTGGAGGAGTTAAGGAGTGCAATCGTCGATGAGGGAGGTGACCAATGCATTGAGGGCTGAAGCTTGACGTCAAGGAGATGACAATGGGGCACAGTTATGTGCCTCGTCAGTTGAGCCCTGAGTGCCGGATATCGTGGTGTCACCCGCATCCGGGGAAGTTGTATAATTTTTTGAATAGGTAAAATTTTTTATATAATATAATATAATATATATGAATGAAGTGATAGCCTTACAACATTGAAGTGACACATTACTATAATCTAAAATAAATATTTCATGAACTTTCCAAAGTTTTTATAATGTATGTAAATTTAATTTAATTTTTCTATTTTTAACTAATGTGATCAATGATAAAAATAGTATTTTCAAGGTTTATAGGCCAATCATAATTCAACACATATGAAAATAAATAGAATAAATAAAAACAAATTAATATTATTTTTATTGAACTTAAACTTTTGGTTTCTTTACCAAACTAATAGAGTGAAGTGAATTATACATTCACCTAGGCACGTACTAATAAACAATATACATATATAATATCAAGAACAAGTAGTAAGACCTTTTATATAGCTATTTTTATTTTTATATGTATTTAAATGGAATCAATCATATGTATTTTCATAAAATATGGATAAATACATAATATTGATATAAAGATGCACATTCTTCTGAGCTAAAACAATTTTAATAAATAATTTTTATGTATATTAGTTATATTATTTTATGATGATGATGGTGGTGATTAATGTCCACTGAGTCTAAATTTGGTCTATCAAACCTTAAGAGAAGCAACAAGTTAGCGGCAATTTGTTTTGTTTTAAAATATTAATCCGATGCTCAAAAAGCTTAAAGAGAAGCATCCCTAGCTCGGCAGAGTTTTGAGAAGTTAGAAGTTTAAAGAGGTCGGTGTTGGAGAAAATATTATAGAACTGAGATCTAATGTGGGTGTAGGTAGGGCACCCTAAGAGAAAGTGATTTTCATCTTCGATGCTCATAGACTCACAAAGGTAACAAATCCTTTCCTCCCATGATGTTTTAGGGGTAGTCCATCACCTAGTTTTACTATGAAGCTCACGAGAGTTTGTTATAATCTTGGCAATACTTTTTTTTTCTTTGAGCTCGTTAAGATGGAAATATAATTTTGAACCTCAATATTGAGGTTAATGATCTCTTTATAATATCGTAAGTTTTGTTTAGGGGTGGCAGGTGCAGGAGGGATCCTCATGGATCCTGAAGGAAAAATTGAACAAACCTATGCTTGGGAAATTGGGTGCAGGACTAATAATGAGGCAGAGTGGACAACCCTTCTGCAAGGATTGAGGATTCTCGTTGACTCAAATCTAGACAAGGTAGAAATTTTTGGTGACTCTAGACATGTCATATATAAAATGATTAATGGATACACTACTGGTTCAATAAAATGTCGTCGTTTGTATGACAAAGTTGTCGCTCTGTTCTCTCCTCGTTATGAATTTTATCATATTCTTCGAACAAACAATGTCATAGCCGATGAAATGGAAAATGAGGGGGCTTCTCTCCCACAAGGGCACTTGAATATCAATGGGGTTAATTCCCCCCCTTTACCGATACCCTAATGGATTTTTCGCATAGAAGGGCCATTAACCAATGCTCAAAAGAAACACTCTCCAAGGTTTTGATGCTAGGGATTTTATATATAAGGGATCCCAACGTAGATCATGGCACCAGTGACCCATTAAATATGGCAATGATCACAATCCAAAGGATGCCACACAAGACCCCAGCGCATTCTTGGCTTGCTACATCGCCTCTCCTGTCCTCGACGCGTGTACTCCCGCCCTCCTCGATTCTCGACGTTATTAAATCTAGTCCTGTCCAGAGTAATGGTCTTTGCAGCTCGCACGCTCCAGGTCCTGTCTTATTTTGTGCTATGGCTTCTTTTAGACCCCATTCTTACGCTGCAGCTCCTAGAAACAATGGTCTGAACCTCGCTTGCTATGTTTTCTCGCCGGAGAGGACGCTGTTGAATGTGATTTCAGGAGTTGGTGAGGGTTATCTCACAGAGATACCGTGAGAGTCTCTTCCATTCTACAGGGCATTCGTGAAAGAAAGGCTTGCCCTTGCTGCCCTCTTTTCCTGTCATTGCTCTCCTAGCGATGGCGGTCCTCTGTGGCGCTTGAATTCAGGACTCGACCCTTGTTTTTCTAAAGGTGAGGTTTTCTCAGTTGAAAGCAATTTGGTTTTAGGATGTAAGTGCTTTGGCCGGAAGGAAGGAACTATTGGTACCCTTTCCTGTAAGTGCAAAGCTGACCGGGATTCTCCCCTGCGAGAAGTTAGTATTCTTCACTCGGCCCTTAGTGAGTTTTTTGGTTCACAAGTCCAAGATTTGGAAGGTGCCGTCAATAGTATTTCTCGCTTATCCCTTGCCTCTTGCTCCCCTTGGCAAGGCATCATGAACCCAACAAATGAGAATGAAGGGATTGCGGATTTGAAGAAGAATCTCCGTCGCCTGTATGATATGATGGCAATAGGCATAAGGGACAATAAAGCTCTGGTGCAAGAGGTGAAGGATATGGGGGAGGTGGTAAGTTACACTTCCTATCAAATAAGCAATCATGACTCTCGAATTGATGACACCAAATCCAAACTTCGAGAGCTGATGGGAAAAGTGGATAGAATCCAGGAAGATCATCAGCGTTTGGTTAATATGAACCAAGCTAGTCAGGCCCATGAAACCCGTGTTGCAGCTCAACCAATGGAGGAGGAGTCGGTGGAGCAACCTGTTAAGCAGCCATGATAATTCCTTAATGGCTTTCTCTGTTTATGTTTGTTTGTTTACTTTTAAATCAGCAGTTTGTTAGGTTATATACTACCACTGTCCATCGAATTTATGAAAAAACTGTAAGTGGAGTTCTTTGGTCCCCCCTTTGGACCATTTTTGGTTTTGTGTCCTTTGAACAACAAGAAATCTCAGTCTTGGTTCTTTTTCGTGTAATGAATGGCTGTGCACAGCCTGTTTAATATTACCTCTTTTTACTGTTTCTGTTAAAAAAAATATATCGTAAGTTTTGTTTAACATCTAAATCTTCCTTATACTGCATTTTCTCTTTTGAATGTAGATGTAATAATAGTTTTAATGTTATCGATGTTTTGCAAAGTGGTAGTTTTGTCAATCCCCAAATGATTTAACCAAGTCATGGCATCTTTATGCCACCCATGCTTAAGGCTCGGGTTTATTTGTCTGGAGTTAAGAGCAATTTTAGGAAGCCAATGGTCCCCTATGTTTTTTAATGTGTGTGTATGTACACATAAACACACATACATATACATATATAATGGAGGTCTATGGGGGAAACTAATAAAATATGAATATATCGAGTCCTCATTAATCCATTGGATTTGTGATCCAATTAAGAATTGTTCTCGTGCTTTAATAATCTAGCCGGGGTTTCTGAGAACCTACCCTTTTTTGAGTGGTTCTCCATGTCGGAAAGTTGGTTGTTGGACTCAGGTGTACATTGGAATTGATCCCTTTATTGGATCAAATGACGATTTCAGGCTATCTGGTGGTTTAATTACAAAAATCCAATTAGAGTTCTTATGACTATGGGGAAAAATATAGATTCTTATTTGAGGCTCTCATCATTCCTATTATATTATGTGGATGTGAAATTCGAGGTTGCAACATCTTTAGAGAATCATGGAGGAAGATCGAACAAATCCATAAACATTTTATAATTTATAACCTTAAAATTAAAAACAACATCCCACTAAGAGTATGGCCATTTTATTATCCTTATAGAAGCTAGTCTTTTACCCATTGAGAGTATGGCCATGACTAGACACCTAGTTTACAAGCATAAGACAACTAAGGTGAAAGACAAGAGACTTCGTAAGATTGCTTCAAACTCTAGTCAAAGTCACATATGACTTTAGAGGGGATGGGATAAATATCTTAAATATTTTCTCAATCATTGGATAACACAGGAGGAGGCCACCCTATAGGATATCAATATCATATCTAAATTTAAGGAGAAATTGTGGCGTGACAAAGAAATAGAGGAAAAGAGAAAATTAACATACTATAAAGAGGTCTTTAACCCTAGTCGAGAAGATCAAATATATCATTTTCTTTTAGCCAGCTTAAAAAATAAAATCAATAATGCTAAAATAAGAAAGAACTCTCACAAGATTTGTAGTGAAACATGGCATTAGACAATTTCTAAAACATAATTTCTAACATTTAAAATAAGAATGAATTACTTGATTGTTTTAAGATAAAATATAATACTGTATCTCCATAACGTTATTTATACATCACATAAACTACATATACATCAAAGTTGTATGGATGTTTTTGCTAAGTTTATGAACATTAACGCTGGGTAATTAGAATAAATTAATTATAATATAACAATTAAACAAGGTTGTCCCCTATCATTGACCCTTTTTTACTTTTACATTAACAAATTAGAGGCATGTGTGTCAATCAAATATTTGGAGTTGATCTTTATGAAAAGATTAACTAGAAGTATATCATCAAGAAAAGGATTAATGGAAGGTAGAAACCCTATTTCGGTATTGGAAATAAATATAAATCAATAGACTTGCGGTTGTGGGAAAAAATAAACTCTTCTTTGATAAGCTCATCATTCATGTTATCTTAAGCATATGAGGAAGTTGGTGTTGTAACATCTCTATAGAATCCTCGAGGAAGATCAAGCAATTACATAAATATTTTATAGTACTAAAAATCAGAATACCATATCCCATTCTCCTTAAAAAAGTTGGTATTTTCCCTATTAAGAGTATGCTATGACTAGACACCTAGTGTACAAGCAGAAGACAATTAGTGTGAAAGACAAGAGGTTTCTTAATATTTATTCAAACCTGACCCAAATTCACCAATAATTTAAGAGGGGATGGCATAAATATGCCAAGTGTTTGATAAATCATTGGATAATAGAGGAGGAGGTCACCATGCAGGTATTCAATACCATTAAAAATATTATCACATCTAAATTTAAAGATAAATTATGGTGGGATAAAGAAATAGAGGCAAAGAGAAAATTAAGATCTATATGACCCTCCCTTTAGATCTTATATATGAATGAACACATAATATATCATAAATAACTTTTAGTAATATTCAAACTTGATCCTTTTATGGAAGGATTCACTCTAATTCACTTGCCTCTTTATTCATAATAAGGACTAATCCTTGTTTATAGATCGCAACAACCCCCTAACCATGTAGTAGACCTTCTTTAATGAGGTCTCTTTACATTTATTCACTAATAAATACCATAGAGGGCCTTTTTTAATAATAAAAAACATAGTGGACCTACTCCACATTACATTGAATGGCCTCCACTATTAATATACTAGGCCCTTTCCACCCATTACATCCCTAGGGAGGGTGTGGGGAGGGTCATAACAAAGATAATATCAGGAGGTCCACTATCAATTTAATGAGATTTTCAACCCCCCATTACACCCATGGGGAGGGTCATAACAAAGATACTATAAAGAGGTCTTTAACCATGATCTAGGCGATTGAAAGTATATATTTGTTTTATCTAGCTTAAAAAAATCACTATTACTAGAGGAGGAATGGACTCTAATGAGCTTTAGGGTGAAATAGGGAATTTAATAATTTCCTAAATCTAAACTAAGAACGAATTACTTGATTATGCTAAGCTAAAATATAATGTTATAACTCATAATTGTTCTTTATACCTCACATAGATTACATATATCCAACATAGATCCATCTTAAACCCGAATCTGGGATCTAATTTCTTGAAGTGTAATTTTTTAAATTTTAATTTAAATTTTCTACACATCCAAAAAAAATTACACCTCCATAAATTTAATCCCTCTAGGTGTTTGATAGATCCAGGTTTAAGATGGATCTATACTCGATTTGTTTATTTATTTATTGTATTTTATTTTTATGCCATGACATGGATTTTTTCAATTGCTTTTCATTTGGTTTTATTTATTTTTTATTTTATGAGTCAACAAGAATTTTTTTGATTACATTTTATTTTTTGTTACATTATGCTATGTGACGTGACAACATCTCCCCCATATTGGGTTTTAGAGCACCTCACTCCTCTTAGTGCAATTAATACATTAAGTTTGTATGAATGGTATTGCTAAGCTCAGGATAAGAAGTTAATTGTAATTTAGTAGTTAAGCATGGTTGTCCCCTATTGCCTACCCTTTTTGACGTTTAAATTGACAAGTTAGAGGCATGCATAGAAGAAGCAAGGCCTCAAATAGTCATAATATTTATTCCTAATGTTGATGATATCGTTCTTACATAGAGGTGTCCTTATGATTTTGAGAAGAAACTAAGAATTCTCACTCAATTATAATCTAGAACATATGTTAGAAAACACTAACAAAACAAAAGTTATGTTTATCAAATCCAAAAAGATCACTTATGCTATTTTTTTGTGTGACAATAACAACTTAGAGGAAGTTACTTCATACAAATATGTTGGAAATGATCCTCATCACAAACTTAACTAGAACTATAACCTTGAGAAAAAATAATTAATAAATGATAGAAACCCTATTTTGGTCTTGAAAATAACTATAGATCGACACACTTATTCTCGTGGCAAAAAAAAGAACTTCTCTTTGAGACTCTTGTCATTCCTATATCTTATGTTTATTTGAAATTTAAGGTTCTCACATCTCTAGAGAATCATGGAGGAAGATTGAGCAAATCCAAAATCCTATCCTCTTCATAGAAGTTGGTCTTTTCCCCATTGATAGTATGCCCATGACTAGAGACATAATGTACAAGCATAAGACAACAAATGTGAAAAACATGAGGCTTCTTGATATTGCTTCAAACTCCAGTGAAAGTTACCTACAACTTAAGGGGATGGCATAAATATGATGTCTTGGTAAATCATTGGAGATTAAAAGAGGAGACCACCATGTAGGATATTGTTATCATTGAACATAAGATCACATCTAAATTTAAGGAGAAATTGCGGTGAGATAAAGAAATAGAGGAAAAGTGAAAATTAAGATGTTATAAAGAGATCTTTAACCAAAATCTAGAAGATTAATTTTATCTTTCTATTTTAGCTAGCTTAAAGTGAAAATTAAGATGTTATAAAGAGATCTTTAACCAAAATCTAGAAGATTAATTTTATCTTTCTATTTTAGCTAGCTTAAAAATACAATAAATGTTATTAAAAGTAAAATGAACACACAAACTCTAAAGTGAAACAAGGCACTAGACAATTTCTAAAAGATAATTTAAAATGAAATTAATGATATGATATTTTTGAAAACTATAATTTATAAAATTCGAGTCACACAAACTTGTTAAAATTTTGCTAATTAATTAGTTATATGAGATACCTATGTCAAAATTCTAGAAGATGGTATAAATATATACGCTCCTCATAGAAAGCAATTTCAATTAACAATTTTATTACATACCCAACCTTTTATAACTACAATAGTATGTCACACACACACACACAATACTGTTGTAGTTATATATACAATATTATTGTTTTAGTTATATATATATATATATATATATAGTGTGTGTGTGTGTGTGTGTGTATATATATATATATACACACACACACACATTATTGTGTGTGTGTGTGTGTGTATAACTACAATAATATTGTATATATAACTACAACAGTATTGTGTGTGTGTGTGTGTGTGTGTATATGGTATGTTATATAAATACTATATATATATATATATATACACAATAGTATTATATATATATACAGCATGAGTGGGCCTAATGGTTAACAGTTAAATCACTGTGCAAAGGGGGGTCCCTTGTCCCACAAACAAGGGGGCCTCATACACCAAATTGGTGTCTTGCTTGGCGGTGACCTTAAAAATAGATTCTTATTATTAATATTATATATAAAACTACAATAATATGTTACAACTCTCTCTCTCTCTCTCTCTCTCTCTCTCTCTCTCTCTATATATATATATATATATAACTTGGATTGCAATTTCAAACTTGTTGAGTTGTGTTAATTGATTAGGTGTGTGAGGTACTCATGTAAAAAATTTAGAATATACTATAGATAGTATATTCTCCTCACACAAAGTCGGTACAATAGTATATAAAAATCTATTCACCATTGATTTTATAATTACAAAATAAATATTTTCTAATTTCAATTTATACGATTGATAATATGTAATTTTGAATCTTCCTAAGGGTTAGGTTAATTGGTAGATAATCTTGTATGAAATTTTAAGGAAATCTTGGGAGAAAATTTGATTGAATCCTCATGGTTGCTTGTTGAAGCTACACTAGCTATCATAGACATCTACAAAGACTCCAACATGAACTATCTAGGGAATTGTGCATGTCTAAGATAACCTTGATAGATATCCCTACTTTCCTCACATCGGAATATAAGCTATAAAATTGCTATAGATTGTGGTTAGATAGCATAATTTTTTCTATACTAATATTTTAATGTTGAAAATGCATCTAACATTTTAATCTCAATGGTTAGCTTAAGTGGTTGAGTACTTTGAGCTTCATGCAAGAGGTCTTAAATCGATTCCCCATGTTGGTTGTTTTTATTGCGTGCCTCACTCAATATCCTTAAGAGTCTAGGCACCACAATTAACATTAAAAAGTTTACAATGGACACCATCCACAAAATTCATTGAATTGCTCATATTTTTCCCAAGTTTTTCTTGGGAAACACATTGTTGTGAAGTTTCATGAATACAATAGAGTTGAGTAAAAAAATCAAAATATGAAATTTTGAGATGATTTTTTTACTAATTAAACACAAGAGAGAGATAATGTATGCTTGAACTTAGATTACATATGAATTACTTGATTGTTATAAACTAAATACAATACCGTATCTTCCAAACGTTCTTTACACCTCATTCATATTACATATAATTAAGGAATTAAGGTTGTATGAAAGTTATTGTTAACCTTAGGGACACTATTCGTTGGTAATAGGATAAATCAATTGTAATATAGGACTCAAACAAGTTTGTTCCCTAATGTATAGCTTTTTTGACATTTACATTCATACATTAGAGGTATACATGGAAGAAATATGGCACGTTGACACCACTTAAGCTTGTATAGACATAATTTCTCTTCTTAATATAGACGATATTATTCATGTATAGAGGTGTCCGTATAGTCTTAACAAGCAACTAAGGATTCTCAACATTTGTGTTCTATCACGTATGTTAATAATAATTGATAATCCAACTACTTGTACCTTTTATAAACACATACATTGGTTTATATATATATGAAATTAACGATATAATATTTTTCAAAAACATAGTTTATAAATTTTGGATCACAATTTTCAAACTTGTTGAAATTTTGTTAATTGGTTGGTTGTGTGAGATACCTATGTCAACATTTTAGAATATGTATAGATGTATATTCTCCTCTCACAATTTTTTTATTTATAAACACTTTGTTTATTTACCTAGAACCACTAGTTGTACTTTTTTAACTACAAGAATATAAAAGATTATCCACCATTGATTCCATAATTACAAAATAGATATTGTCTAATTTCAATTTACACATTTGATGATATGTAATTGTGATCCTTAACCCTAAGGGTTAGCTTAATCAATAGATAATATTGTATGAAAGTTTAAGGGGATATTGGGAGAAAATTCGATTGAACCCCTTGGGATTACTTACTCATTGAAGCTACACTGGCTCTCATGGAAATCTAGAAAGACTCCAACATGAACTATCTAGGGAATCATGTGTGTTTGGAATAACCTTGAGAGTTATCCCTACTTTTTTCATAAGGGAAGATATGCTATCAAATTTCTATACATTGTGGGTATATAACACAACCTTTTCTAGACCCATTTTGTAATGTGGAGGATGCCTCTAACATTTTAATCCCAATGGTTTAGCTCAAATAGGTTAAGTAGATTCCCCATATTGGTTGTCATTGTTGTGTGCCTCGCTCAATGTCTCTCCCTTCTCATACGCAAAGCAAGTAAACAAAGAAATCACATGATAATCAACTTTGCTTAAAAAGTATCCCAAGGGAAAAAATCAATCTTGAAGACTATTCAATAACACAAATCAATGACCAAATTAACTCAACCTATGGTGTCCAAAAATCAAAATTTCTACTTTCAAAGACGCCAAAAATGCAAAACAGACCAGACGGCTTTCGTACTTATACTACTAAAGGTTTGAAAGTGAGAAATTCTATCATGCCTACCTTTACGACATATCAAAGTATTGTAGAAACCCCTAACAATCCTTTAAATATGCCATACAAACCATACAAGGTAGTAGTGTTTAGGCACCTTAGAAATTAAAGATTGTTTTTTGTGCATTTTCGAATAACAATAAAAAGCCAAGAATACAAAATCAAGTACAAAGAAACAAATAATATGAAAACATCAGATAATGTATGTATAAGGACAAGATATAAAAGAGGAAATGAACAGTTTTACATTCACTGCATCATAAAAAATTCAGGTGTTCAAAAATAAATTTCAAACATCTTATAGCAATAATATTCATTTGCCAACACATACATTCATACAAAAAAATCCATATAAATAAAAAGTGCAGCTAAAGGTTCAAATAGAACCACAAAACATTAAAACAATATATGACTTTAAACCTAGCTCCCATAGATAATAAAGTCATTCATTTCAGAAAAGAAGTCCTTACACAGTCATATAAATGCCGAACTGTACACATGTTCCATGCATATGTCAACCCTCATTTGTCTCCCTTTGTTCAAACAATATCTCACAATATATAGGAAAAGGTAAAACCAAAAAAGATTGTTTCTAGATCCACCTTTTTAAAATTAAACTTCCAAAATTATAAAAGTATCAAACTTAAAAGATCTAATTAACTGAATATGGCATGTGTCAAATCTATGCTAGCTTAATCATCAAATCAAAGTCTCCTAGCAGCTTTAGCCAGCGCAGCTAGCCCATCCAATGCATGTGCCTTCTTTTGTAACCGGTTGTATTCCTTTTGAACTTGAGCTAGCCTTTCCTCAATCTCTGCCTTTTCATTGCTTCATCTGCCACCTGTGCCAACTCTGAATAATTTTTATTGATCTCTTGCAGATCTTGTTTCAACATCTTGTTTTCTTGCAACAAGCTATCAATAATTTGATTTATATGCTCATTCTGAAGCTTGAACTGCTCATTTCTATACTCTGTTTATCTTTTTCAAATTCTCTCATAAAGATATTTGAAACCTCACAAGTTTCATTTGCAATATTGTCTTTTCCCATATTCTCTTGTTCTTTTAAAGGTTTACCAGGTTCAAATTCTACTAGAGCTTTTCCTTTAAGGTCTGAGATTATTGATGTTGTATTCTCATGTAGGTTTTCTTCATCATCAGAATGATTTGGACAATTTTTGGGAACAAGATCAAGTACCCTTTTCAAATTTTTCTCAATGTTATCTAGCACCTCACTTAATGTTGCTTCAACAAACTTTGCCCTTTCATCCTCTTCATCATCTGATGACTCCCGCACTTCTATCACTTAATTCTTCTTGATCTTTGGGTTTAACACAACCTTCATATTTAACCTTCGTTTGTTTATAGGGTGATTCTTGGGCTTTGAATAAACTTTAAAAGGCTTTGATGAGCTCTCTATAGGAAAAAGAAATTTACTACGAGAAGGATCTTGACTTACCCCAACTTCTTTATCTTCGACCACACATTTTTTACATGTATCAAATTCCTGTATTCCTACATCTTTGAATCTACCCTGATTAATATTTGAAGGTGTCTGAACAATCATTTATTCTTCAGGAGATTTACCCTTCTAGTGATCTTCTATTTCTTTTTTGAAAGGATATTTTGACATATTAACTGCCTCTGTATCAGCAGGAGTTTTCACGGCCTTTTTCCTGGTAGGGTTTTTCTTTCTTTTATCTTCTTTACATTCCTTAAATTCAACTTTGAAACCGAACCAAAACAAGAAATGTGACCAGGATATCTCAGGTTTTTCTAATTCTTTGGCAATTAATAGTTTAACCAACCCGTGATGAAAAATGTTGTTGCTAGAAGAATCATGATGATTCCACACCCTAATGGCCATATTACTTAAAATCTTCATAAAATAATACGGTAGGTTTAACCTTTTGGTACCTGATATGTGTTGAATAAACCACATATGATAGAGATAGATGGTGGCAAACCTCCCCTCACATGTCACATATCTTTGGATGATATGCAAAATGTCACTCCATTCTTCAAGTAGAAAGGTCCTTTGAATCCCTTGGATCCAAACAGGGTCTCTGTGTGTAGGTAGAAGAAATTGCCCATAATATTCATCTATTGATTGTCTTTTATACCATTTCTCACCCTCAGGAGTGATGCCAATAGCTTGTGCAATGGATTCCTCTGTTACTGAAAACTCGAGCCCAGCAACGTTCGTGCTTAAAATTCTGGCAGAAAGACTTCGTAACCTGTATATGATAATCCTCAATTCTGTCACACAAGTTATACCAGGCTGCCTTTTTGAACTTTGCAACAACTAATGGAAGTTTACTCATCCATTCAACATTATGAGGTTCAGTTCTGAGTACATGACTGCTGGAATGAGGTTTCTTATCTGAATCCATGATTGAATTCGAAGTTGTAGACACAACACAAGAAACATAAATCTCAAAAGAAAACATAAAAAACCCTCTTTGGTGATCAATCACGGTTTGATATCGAACTGATAGGGTACAGAGCATTGAGTTCGAAATGATCTTTGAACATGGAGTAGTATTATTTCTCTTCTAGGTGTAACTCAGAGCCAACCGTCGGCTTGTTTACTGGAACAAATCCCCAAGATTGAACAACTTCATTATTATTTGATAGGGTTTGAAACCTGCACATAACCCTAACTTGGAAATCTGGCAGCGCACATGTGAATGAATGATGAGATGCGCTACCAGGTTGCATTAAAACATAGGATATGAAATATTCAACCCTAACCTTGCATTTATTATATGAATAAATAATTATTAATATAGTAGGAGCTTAAGTCTAAACTAACATATTTGTATAATGCAAAAAGATATTTAAAACGAAATCAAAACAACCCAAATATAGGAGAAAAAAGAAAAAAAGGAATAAAATTGAATAAAATGATAATCCTAGGGAAAATAGTTAACTTACCTAGGACTAACACTGGCTCCATCTGGGGATGGCATTTCCCTGTGATTTTCCAAGAACTATAGACCAAGTGCCTTTAATTTTCTGTCAACCAGAACTCATAACCGGTGCTAATCCATTGGGCTATGGAGTCTTATTTGAACAAATTTGAAACTCACCAATATTTACAATGTGAAAAGTACCCATTAGATCTTACTTGGTATAAAAATGCTTCAAAAAGCGCCCCTTGACTGGGCCTTCTAGATCATCACCTTCCAAATTCTGTAAGACAAATGTATTATTCCCCAAGCTTCTGACAATTATGAAAGGTCCTAGCCATAGATGATCAAACTTCCCATGTTTCGGTTTCTCATCTCTATGTGCATCCCATCTAACCACCAAATCATTGGGAAGGAAATTATCTTCTTTTAATCTTTTATTATCAAACCTCTATTTTATTTTATCTTTATATATTTGAGCTTTTTCAGCAATCATCTCTCTTTCTTGTTGTAGTTCAATCATCTAAAAAATTATTCGATGTACCTCATTTGGTTCTTCAAGACTATATTGCATAAACTTCATGATAGGAAGACCCAACTGTACAGGAAAAACTGCCCCAATTCCATATACAAGCTGGAAAGAAGAAGTACCAATATCCTTCTTTGTAGTTATCCGATCGACCCAAAGAGCATATCTCAACTTACTATCCCATGCTTTTTTGTTCTCTGACAAAAGTTTCTTAATACTGTTCACAATGTTCTTGTTTGTGGACTCTGCCAAGCCATTACACTGTGGGTAATATGGAGTCGAATGTTTCAAAATAATTCCATGTTTTTCACAAAAATGCACCATATTCTTAGACTTGAAAGTAGGATCATTTTCTGTGACAGGCTTTCTAGGGAAACCAAATCTGCTCAAAATGTTTTCCTCCAGAAAATTTATTATAACTTGATCAGTTGCTTTTCTGGTAGGAGTTGCCTCTACCCATTTTGTAACGAAATCAGGGTTTGTCAGAATATATTTGTGTTGACCACTAGAATGTGGATTGATTTCTCCTGTGAAATCTAACCCCCACTGCTAGAAAGGGGCTTCAACTGAGATAGGTTTAAGAGGCAAAGAAAGCAATTTTTGCTTACCTGCAAACTTTTGGCATTCAACGCAAGCTCTTACACGGGAAAAAACATCTGAAAATATATTTGGCCAATAATAGCGTGCCCGCAAGATTTTATAGGTCGTGGCCTTCCAATAACGGTGCCCACCATAAACTCCTTCATGCAAACTTCTTCCTCATCAACACATCTGAGAAGAATACCCACAGGATCTTTCCAAAATAGATTATGTTTAGAAATACAAAAATTCATGGATTTCAACTTTAAATATCTAAATTTTCCTTTATCTAAATCTGGTGTAGATTGTAGAAATAAAAGAAAATATACTATATCACTGTACCAAGCTGAGTCAGTATACTTCTGAAAAATATGTTCCTTTTCCCTTTCACGCTGAGATTTTTCTTCTTCGGATACTTTATTAAACACAACATTCAATCCTAATGCTTGGCAATTAGAATCTGTAAGCAACTTAGCCAAACCTTGGCCTTTAACAAGTCTGGTTGGCTTGATCTCAACGTCATATTCCATTATTTTTGCTATCCAACGACCTCTTTTCCCTTCAGAGTTAGGTTGTGTTAATATCTCCTTTGTTGCTGCATTAGGAACACATGCAATTTTTTTTTAATGCAATAAGTAAATTCTGAAACACTTAAGGGATTTAACAAGTGCATAAGCATGTTTCTCCAAAGTGCTATACTTGAGTTCTGAGTCCCTTAAAATTTTACTGAAGAAGGAAATAGGATGTTCAAGACCTTCTGAATTACTTTGCAATAGTACCGCTGCTGTACTATCTTTAGAAGGAAAAGAAAAAGTAATGAAGTTTTTAGAAAAAATTAGGGCTTACCAAAACAGGTGCTTCTATGATAGCTTGTTTGATTCTTTCAAAAGATAACCTTGCTTCTGGAGTCCATTCCACTTCTTGATATTTTCTCAGCATCTTTGTTATTTGCTTAACAATATCTGTTAAATTAGGAATAAACCATCTAAGAAAATTATTTTTTCCAATAAAGGACTGGATATCTTTTTTATTCCTTGGAATAGTAATTTTCAGAATTGCTTTCACATGTTCTGGGTCAATTTTGATACCATCAGCTGAGACAATATGACCAAGAAGTTTTCCTTCCTGCATGGAAAAATGAGACTTCTTTGGCTTCAGGGACAAACCAAACTTTATACATTTCAAAAAGGTTTGTTCAAGATGCTTAAGATGACTTTCATGTAAATATGAAAACACTATTATGTCATCCAGGTATATCGCCACAAATTTCTCGCTTTCACTGACAAATGCTATGTCCATATCCCTCTGAAAGGTTGAACTTGCGTTCATTAAACCAAATGGCATTTTATCGTACATAAAATTTCTCCAGGGAGTGGTAAAAGCAATTTTCTCCCTATCCTCTAGATGAACAACAATTTGGTTGTAATCCGAGAACCCATCTATCATTGATATTCTTTGAGAACCAACTATCCTTTGCAAGATCTGATCTATCTTAGGCACGGGGTAATTATCTTTTCAAAAAGATCTATTCAAATTACGAAAAATCAACACATAACCTTATGTTACCATTTGTCTTTCGAATGGGAACCATATTTGCAACCCAAGTGGAATACCAAAGAGGCACTATAATTTTTGCATCCAACAACTTTTTCACCTCCTTTTCAATAACTGATAACAATGTTGGGTTGATTCTTCTAAGTTTCTTCCGAAAGGGTTTAGTATCAGGTTTTAAAGGAATATTATGTTGAATTATGCTAATATCATATGTCTTGAGATCCTCATATGACCAAGCAAATATATCCACAAAATTTTTTAACAGACTGGTATACTTCTTTTTTATTTTCTTATGACAACAACTTGGAAATTTTAATGATCTTAGGTTGAATTTCAATTCCAATGTTGTAGATACTAACATTTTCCTCAGAAGATGAATAGTTGGTTTTGTTGAAGTATCATCCTTTAAAAATAGTATTTCTAGAGGAACTAAACCCTTTGGAATGAAATTTCTGTTAATTTCAATAAATTTATGGGTAGCAATTGAGTGTTCTGTAAAAGATGGAAATTCATCCACATCGTCATCCTGCTCTTCATCAATTTGATAGGTTGAAAAATCACCTGTTAATTCCAAGAATTTCTTGATTTTTTGATCATCCTGAAACACTCTCCAATGTTTTATGTTATCAGGAATTGAAGGCCTATGCCTAACTTCAATTGGGTATCTGAGTTGAGTATGTTGTGGTACTTTGAAAAATGTTGCTACTAGAGCCAGAGAGTATGCTGTTTGATTTTGATATCTAGGAATAAAAGAAATAATAAATTCTGAAAATAAATTTTCCATAAGATCCCATACTTCATTTCTATAAAATTTTAACAACTGCCGCTTTACCTGATAAACATTTCTGACCGGCTAAACCACTAACTTGGAGTCGCCAAAACAACTAGCTGTTGAATTCCCAAATCCTTTGCAGCTCTAAGTACCAGTACTAATGCTTCATATTCTATTGTATTGTTGGTTGCCTGAAATTCCAATTTTTACGTCAGACATATAATTTCCCCTCCAGGAGAAATGAGAACAATTCCAGCTCCTGCTCCGTCTTTAGATGAAGAACCATCAAAGTACATCTGCCACAATTCATCCTATTTTTCTGCACTATGTTGAATTGCTACTTCTTTTTCCACTTGCAGAACACCAGATGTTTCTTCATTACTCAAATGCAACATACAAGATCCCATATCTTCTTCCACAACACAGATTGGATGAATTGCAGGATTGTTGTTGCCATTTACCAAATAAGCCAACTGCACTTCTCTGTATAACCTCCTATGCTCTCCTCCAAAGATTGGAATAGTAGCATAGGACAAATCCATCTGTAAAGTACCTCCCAATCTTTTTGCACAGGATATCGATAGAAACATGCCCAAACTTGGGTGAAATATCAACAACAACTACATCCATAATAACACTTTTCATAGGTAATTGTGCAAGATTGACAACAAGATCTTTAATCACTCCTAAACACTTACCTGCTCTTGAATCAAAAGCGAACAAGCCATGATAAGGTCTAGTAATTCTCATACCTAGGGATTCCATGACAACGTTGGGCATAAGATTATGAGAAAATCCAGAGTCCAACAAACAATTGTGTATCATTTTCTCATGAATTGTTACGGTAATATAGAAAGGAGGAGGGAAATTTGTTTTATTTTCAATTTTGTCAGGTGAGGAAGAACCAACAATAATGGTAGGATGCTCATATTGTAGGTTTATAACATTAGAAGGGATTTCATTAGCCTGTGATTTCAGCATTCTGTAAGCATGATCTCTAAATGAAGGTATTTTCATCAACTCTGTTAATGGGATAGTAATCTTAATCTTACTGAACTCATTTTCAAAATTGAAACCCTGATTACTCTTATTGATTTCTTCCAACTTTGTGAGCTTAGCTTTATTAACCATGTGGTTATGTTTCTTCTCCAATGATGGATCGGGCCATTGTTTAATAGGAGCGGCTAGTTTCTTTTTAGGAATTTGAGCAACTTGTTTAGCACTAGACCTTAGATTATAAGATTTTTTGGACCTGCTTGATAAATATCAGCTGGAGATGTATAATTGAAGTTATCAAAGTATTTAGAGTTTTGATGATGAGCTTTAGTAAGAAAACTTTTAGATGACTCTTCTTCGAGTTGATTGATATATTTATATTCCAACTCCTCAACCTCCTCTCCATTCAACAAATTATTTTGGAAAGGGGGCTGAACTCTCTGATCCTCATTATCTTTTCTCTCTCTTTGAATGCGATGATTCCTCCTTTATTTGGGCAAGAATATTGGAACAAAAGGACGTCTAAACTAATTCGGATTTCCTTCCTGCAAAGGTCAATTCAGATTCTTATTTTCCATTTCTAGCCTGTTGACTTTCATAGACAACTTTTTAATTATCTTATTCATTTCATCCATTTTATCTGATGACTTTACTATAGAAGTTGATGGAATCATTTCCTTTTTCTCCTTTTTATCCTGCTCTTGGTATTCTGATTCTTTAATTTACTTGATGCCAACTTGTTTGATTCAACTTCTAATGCAGCTTCCTGCATATTTAGCAAGGTTACAGACCTTCTTTCTCTTAAAAGCAAAGAAAACTCAGAATCAAATGAATTGGCATATGTGAGTTTTGCTGAAGTCTCAGAAGGTTTTATTTCTGCTGGTATTTTACTATACATCTTATTGAAGCATTTTGAAAAGTCAACAACTGATTAATTTTTCTTTCTTTTCAAAGCCCCAAATTTAGTGATGTAGTAAAGGTAGTCTTTTGTATCCCCCATTATTTTATGAACACTTCCTCTAATTCTTCGATACCATATATAGGTATTGCATGTAATTCTATAAACCATTTCCTGACCTCTCGATCTAAGATCTGAACGAACATCTGCATCCAGACATCCTTAGCTTCAATATTATGATTATCAACATAACTGAAAAATGCATTCCAATCTTCCTCTGCTGTTACCTCTCCTCGACCATTAAATATCTCACCACTGAGTCCTTAAACAAACATTTTCACATTCATTGCATCATATAAAATTCAGGTGCTCAAAGATACATTTCAAATATATTTCAGCAATAATATTCATTTGCCAACACAGGCATTCATACAGAAAACATCCATATAAATAAAAAGTGTAGACAAAGGTTCAAACAGAACCACAAAACATTAAAACAATATATAGCTTTAAACCTAGCTCCCATAGATAATAAAATCATTCATTTTAGAAAATAAGTCCTTACACAGTCATATAAATGTCAAACTGTACACGGGTTCCATGGATATGTCAACCCTCATGTGTCTCCCTTTGTTCAAACAATATCTTACAATATATAGGAAAAGGTAAAACCAAAAGAGATTGTTTCTAGATCCACCTTTTTAGGATTAAACTTCCTAAAAATAGAAAAGTATCAAACTTAAAAGATCTAATTAATTGAATATGACATGTGTCAAATCTATACTAACTTAATCATCAGATCAATGTCTATACTATCCAATGTATGTGCCTTCTTTTGCAACCGGTTATATTCCTTTTGAACTTCAGCTAGCCTTTCCTCAATTTCCTTCTTTTCCCTGATAAGCTGAATATTCTGTTCCTGTGCTATCTTCCTCATTTTCTCTGCTTCTTCTGCCAACTTTGAATAATTTTTATTGATCTCTTGTAGATCTTGTTTCAACATCTTGTTTGCTTGCAACAAGCTATCATTAATTTGATTTATATGCTCATTCTGAAGCTTGAACTGCTCAATTTATTTACTCTGTTTACCTTTTTCAAATTCTTTCATAAAGATATCTGAAACCTCACAAGTTTCATTTGCAATATTGTCTTTTCCTAGATTCTTTTGTTCTTTTGAAGGTTTACTAGGTTCAAATTCTGCTAGAGGTTTTCCTTTAAGGTCTGATATTTTTGATGTTGTATTCACTTGTAGGTTTTCTTCATCATCAAAATGATTTGGACAATTTTTGGGAACAACATCAGGTACCCTTTTCAAATTCTGCTCAATGTTATCTAGCACCTTACTTAACACTGCCTCATCAAACTTTGCCCTTTCATCCTCTTCATCATTCAATGACTCCTGCACTTCTATGACCTGATTCTTCTTAATCTTCGGGTTTAACACAACCTTCATATTTAACCTTAGTTAATTTACAGGGACAGTCTTGGGCCTTGAATAAACTTTAACAAGATTTGATGAGCTCTCTGTAGGAAAAATAAATTTACTACAAGAAGGATCCTGACTTACCCCAACTTCTTGTCTTCGACCACAAATTTTTTACATGTATCAAATTTATGTCTTCCTACATCTTCGAATCTACCCTGATCAATATTTGAAGGTCTCTGAACAATAATTTCTTCTTCAGGAGATTTACCCTTGTGGTGATCTTCTATTTCTTTTTCAGAAGGAGATTTTGACATATTAACTTCCTCTGTACCAACCAGAGTTTTCATGGCCTTTTTCCTGGTAGGGTTTTGCTTTCTTTTACCTTCTTTACATTCCTTAAATTCAACTTTGAAACCAGACCAAAACAAGAAATGAGACCAGGATCTCTCATGCTTTTCTAATTCTTTGGAAATTAATAGTTTGACCAAGACATGATGAAAAATGTTGTTACTAGAAGAATCGAGACGATTCCACACCCTAATGGCCATCTTACTTAAACTCTTCAGAAAATAATAGGGTAGGTTTAATCTTTTGGTACTTGATATGTGTTGAAGAAACCGCATATGATAGAGGTAGATGGTGGTGAACCTCCCCTCACATGTCACATATCTTTGGATGATATGTAGAATGTCACGCCATTCTTCAAGTAGAAAGGTCCTTTGAATCCTTTAGCTCCAATCAAGGTTTCTGTGTGCATGTAGAAGAAATTTCCCATAATATTCATCTATTGATTGTCTTTTATACCATTTCTCACCCTCAGGAGCGATGCTAATAGCTTATGCAATGGATTTATCTGTTACTGAAAACTCAAGCCCACCAATATTCACCACTGAGTCCTTAAAATTCTGGTCGAAAGACTTTGTAACCTCTATATGATAATCCCCAATTCTGTCACACAAGGTATACCAGCCTGCCTCCTTCAACTTTGCAACAGCTAATGGAAGTTTACTCATCCATTCAACATTCTGTGGTTCAATTCTGAGTACATGACAGCTGGAATGGGGTTTCTTATCCGATTCCATGATTGAATTCGAAGCTGTAGACACAACACTAGAAACAAAAATATCAGAAGAAAACATAAACAACCCTCTTTGGAGACCAATCACCGTTTCATATCAAACTGATAGGGTACATCGCATTGAGTTCGAAATGATCTTTGAACATGGAGCAGTACTATTGCTCTTCTAGGTGTAACTTAGAGCCAACTATCAACTTGTTAGCTGGAACAAATCCCCAAGACTGAACAACTGCATTATTATTTGATAGGGTTTGAAACTTGCACATAACCATAACTTGGCAATCCGGCAGCGTGCATGTGCATGAATGATGAGATGCGCTACTAGGTTGCATTAAAACATAGGATATGAAATATTCAACCCTAACCTTGCATTTATTATATGAATAAACACTTATTAATCTACTAGGAGCTTAAGTCTAAACTAACATACTTGTATAATGAAAAAAAATATTTAAAATGAAATCAAAACAACCCAAATATAGGAGAAAAAAGAAAATCAAAGGGAATAAAATTGTCTAAGGTTAAAAGATAAGCCTAGGGAAAATAGTTGATAGACCTAGGACTAAGAGCTTGTAATTTTTATCCCTAGAATGTGTATGTGATTGTTAAACAAAGCAGTGCCACATATAATATTCCATATGTTAAGCCATTAAACATATGTAATATGTTGTAACTGTTTATCATTGTGGAACTGGGTGCCAACACAAGGGTCTTTAAGGACCGAAGGGAATTATTAATTTTTTTTTTGTAATTTATTAGTTAATTTAAACAACTGGCACACCAGAACCACAAAAGAGCATGGGAGGCCTTGATCCACAATGCGAGGGGGAATGCAGACATTCCTAGTACTTTTACACCTTGAGCTTTACTTGATGGATTCCACTTGTTGAATACTCCCTTTGTTTGTTTTGGGAGGTTACACTTGGTTTTATAGCCCATATTAGCTCAAAGGCACCCTCACTGGCTATTTTTAGCTAGTGCGTGTGAAACTTGTAACTCTGTGTAACTTCCTCCTCTTGGGAATTCAAATTTCCTTGGTAGAATTTGAGGGATCTATTATGGTTGAGTATCCTACTTGGGTTCGATTTTCCTCCTCTGGTCTATAAATCCTTGGTTGATCTCCTTGACAAGGGTTGTGTGGTGTTACCTTATTTCATGGCTGGTTGTTGTTTGGACAATTGATCCTTGATTGTTGTTCCTTGCTTGGTTTCCTGTGTTCTGGGAGCACTGGGATTTTGTGTTTGAAATAGGCCCAAGAAACTCTGGTATAGTTCCTCCATGTGCAATACTTGTCTTTGTCCTGGGCCTACATGTAAATCATGATGATGGATGGTGATGTCCTGAAGAACCCGAGTGGTGAAGGGATTACCATTGCGCTTGGTATTGGGGTGGGGGAGAAAGTAGGTGGTGAGGAATTGAGTTGTGGCTAGTCAAATTGACAATTGAGCTATCCCTGGATGCACCTATACCTGTGGATCTATGGCTTCATCTCAGGGGTGTCTTATCAAATTGAGATCTAGTTTAATACTGCCAAAGGCTGTGTGAATGTGGTCCAATTGATGCTAATTTCACATTGTTAAGATAAGTGATTCTTGTGTAAATTCACATGTTTATATGATGTATCTATTGTTTCCATAGCTGAATTGTTTATTGTTGATGTGCATGGTTGAATATCAATGGTTATATGCATATTTGATGGCTAACTTCTTAGAAATTGGCATTTTCTCATTGCTTATGAGATCTAATCTTAATGGCAGTTTGTACTATGCTCATTAGTTTATTTATTATTTGTTCACCAAGTTGTTATTGTGCCCTTGGCGACTGAGTTCAACTGTGTTTATGCTCATGGAATGGTTTCTAACAGTTGGCTGCAGGGTGGATGATCTTTCTGGTGAAACTAACTAGTTTTCACATGATTTGTAGATTTGGTTGTTGGTATAGCTTATGGTATGATTCCTTTAGGTTTTATTGTTGTGACTTAACATGCTAATGCAACTTGGTGGTGGTAGAGTTCCCCGCATGTCTGTAATGTTGTTTAATCGGGACTCATAATGGGTTTTGCAGAGAATCAGGTGATTTAGTTGTGAATTTAATAGCTAGTTGTAGATTTGATCTTCTATAAGACTTAATGGTTGTAGACAAAAACTGCGTATTTGTTTCCATTCATTAATGAATGGTTGTGATTTAATGTGGTAGATATGTTTTATTAGAACTGGACATGTACCCGAACCTCATGTGGTCCTTATGCTGCTGATGTGGCGACACAAATGATGGAATTGGGGCTAGCTTGTGAATTTGTGGTTGTGTTTCGGTTTCCAATTCCCGACTTTCAAGTCAAGGTGTTAGTGTTAATGTATCTGTGAAACGTCGGAGTTCTATTGTCAATGTGGTAATTCTGAGGTCAAATTCAGATAATTTGTTGGTAGGTTGTTCTTTGGAAGTGCCAACTTCATAAATTCCAACTTGCCGATGTCAGGATTGGCTTGTCATTCGAGAATGGAGTATTGGTTTCGTGTCGAATTCCTATGTCCGACTTTGGAAGAACAAAAATTCGAGATTGGAATGTCAGGATCAACGAAGCAATTTTAGCGTGTTTCAAAAATGTTTCGACTTCCGATTCCTGATGTCGGAAATGTCAAGAAGGTGGACGTAACCCGTTGGGACTGTTAATTATGTCAATGTTTTGATTGCTTGGATTGGTGATACAATCTTAGTAACCCTTTTCGTTGTGTTTTTATTTGATGTATCCTCTTCCCTTGTCACTTGGGGTATTTTTTCTCGGGTTTCAAGGTCGGGTACATTACAAAGTGGTATCAGAGCAAGGTTCCAACTCTGCTACTGCTGGGCCTATTATTCTTTTATAGTTTTTTTTATGTTGAAGTGTTTTGGGGGTTTATAAATGTGCACAATGAAATAATTTTAAACCTCCCTTATGTTAATGGAAGAATAAGAAGCCTCACTTGAGAGATCAGTTCAGATGTATCCTTTTAATTTCGAAATTTAAGGAATTAAAGATCAGTTATTATGTTCCTTAGAATTAATTAATATCGCTCAATAGACTGATTACTAAGTACTATGCATTGCATGTCTAATGATTCAATGGAATGATTGGTCGATGCATGTTTACCTTGGATTGCCTCTTTACTATTCAACGATATGATTGGTCAATTCCTATTTAATGTGCATTGCCTCCTTTACTATTCAGAGATTTGATTGATTGATGTTTGTGCATTACTTATGATATTGTTCAATGACTTGATTGGTCGATTCCTATTACTATGCATTGGCTCTTTTACTATTCAATGACTTGATTGGTCAATGCTTCTTGTGCATTGCCTCTTTTATTGTTAATCGAATTTAGAGGTAAGTGATTAAGTATTGTGCATGATTAGTGTATTAAGTAATTTGGGAAATGAGGGGCAGAGCCCTAATTCCTCTACATTTATTGCATTCATATGTTTGGGATGATTTTTGAAAGGCATGGTTTTGTTATGCATATAATTAATTAATGTTGAGATGCTTCTTATTGTAAGATTGATCCGTGGGTACTTAGATAATTACTATGCATTGGAATGAAATGCAATAGAATGAATTGACAAATGCATGAGCAATAGACTTTAGTTGTTGCACGATAAATAATAAGGTGCATTGGATAATTGCATATTTGATTTGATAATGCTTTTTATTTTTTTATTTTATTTTATTTTGGACTGTTGCTTTAAAATGCACGAAGTTTTATGGTGAACCTTTGTGACATTGTTGGAAGTAGTGTGATTACGAGTGAGCTTGTTGGTCAACTAGCAATGGTTGAAATGAAAACGTCACAACATACAGTGTGAACATTGAACCAAATTTTAAACCCTAATTAAAGATGAAAAGGATAAAGCTACATAGATCATATTTTAGAGATCAGAGTTTAGTTATATAATCAAAGATCATAGATGGAGTTCAATGATGTACACAATCCATACAATGCTAACGAAGAATTTGCTAAGTTGAGTCCTAGGAAGGAATCAAGGACAAATAAAGATAAAAGAAGACATGAACCCTTCGTTCTAGAGAACCCAGTCAAAATTTTGGAGACATATATGAGAAAATACAAAAAATACAATTAAAGAGTCATGCATACCCAAAGACAAATCATGAAGAGTCTGAAACAATTTCAAGAAAACCAAAGATAAACCTCAAGAGATCGTCTGAGAAAAAAATACCATGAACCGAGAAGAGATCCTGAAGGATCTATACCTTATGTAAGGAAACCCCATTGTAAACCCTCTCTAGAGAAGAAGAATAAGTACTCCTAAAGCAACTCAAAAAGTAGTCTTGAAAGATCCTTTATCAAATACAAGAAGAGGATAAATGAATTGGTAGGTGAGATAAGAATAATCAAGCCTCCAACCTTTGATGGACAAGTAAAGCACGATGAGGGAGCGGAAGCTTGGTTTTTGGGAATGAGTAAGTTTTTCAAGTTACATTCATATTCGTCAAATATGGAAGCAATGGTAGCCATATACCACTTGCAGTTCAAGAAATCTACTTGGTGGGATCGGTTAGCGAAGTTAAAAAACATTGTTGAACATAGAATTACATGGAGAAAGTTCAAAAGTACTTGGAGAAGGAATATCTCTCAAAGTTTTACCATGACAAGAAGATGGAAGACTTATTTGAACTCAAACTAGGAAGCATGACCATGGAAGCATATGAGAAGAGGTTCTTATGACTTCTGAAGTGTGCAGATTTTGTGAAGGATTAAAAGGTGAAGATAAAAATGTTCCTTAATGGTTTACCATATTTATATAGGGACATGATTCAATGTAGATTTGGTAGGAGGCACATGTTTCGACAGTCCAGTTCTACAACCAAGAAACATCTACGATGGAGGTGAATTCCGCTGCTGCAACCTGCACGCGGAGATATTTTCTACAGATCAACGGAATTTGGTAGACCCCGCAGGATTCGACAGTTGGGATCAACGACTGATCAAGATCCATGACAGAGGTGAATTTAGATGTCGCAACTTGAACACAAGAAATAATTTCTCAAATAAACGAAATTCGGTAGAAGGCACAAGTTTCTATGGTTGGGATCAGATCCTGATGAAGATCTACGGTCGACATCAATTCTGCTGATGAAACATGCGCGGGAAAATATTTTCTTCAACTCAGCAGAATTTGGTAGACCTCGTGGGTTTCTACAACCTACATCAACACTCCATCGCGATCTACGACGAAGGTGAATTCCGTTGCCACAACTTGCATGGTAGAAAGGATGGACTGAGCTCAATGGAATTTGGTACGAGGTGTGCAATTTAATGACTAAGATCTATGTTGGAGTTTGATCTACGGCCGACATTAATTATGTTGCTGATAAGTGCACGACAGAAGAAAGGTGTTGGGATTAGTGGAATGAGTTGGAGGAGACGCGATCCAACTGCCCTGATGAAGACACGGTTAAGATCGACGATGGAAGTGTATTCCAATGAGGGAAGCTACACAAAAAATAAGAGGGATGATACAATAGAGAAAAAGACCGATGGTTTTGAAGGAAGCAAGATCAACGGTCCAAGATGGAGGAGGGTAAGTTGAACGGACGAGGGTTTTTTCCGCTGAAGAAGGTGCAAGAGATATATCAAAGAATGAAAATATAAAACAAATGCGTGCATGTGAATTTAGTTCACTTATATTATTATGTGCATTGGATAGTGAGAGCGGGACTGTGCAGAAAGCGACCAGCTTGGACGAAACCTTTGAGCTATCAAGAGACCAGGTAAGCCATGTTTCTACACTGAACTAGTATAAAATATGGCTTAGGTAGAAGAGTTAACGACTCAAAACTTAGAATACCAGAAGATCTAGGAACTCTTTGAAGACAAATATTCAGAGGTGTTCGATACTATATTGTTAAATGGACCAGTAGAAACCGTAAAAAAAAAATGAACTTGCTTAGGCACCAAGGAACCGATGTGCATGACATTTACAGGTTGTTCTTTCACCATTTTTCCACATACCAAACCCTGAATTGCCCCGTGTTCGTCGACTGGTGCGCCACTAGTTATTCCTCCTTCGAGAGGGTAATTATGGACGTATCCAAATCAACAATCATGTGCCCGGTCATCCCCCTCGTTGTCAGAAATGCCTTATCAGTTCTTGCAGAATTCAGTCAAAAGGCTAAAGAACATAATGAATAAAGCATTGTTCAGTGTTTTAAGGAGTCAACTTTGGAAAAGAAGGAGGTGTTCTTTAAAGCCTGTTTCAAACCCGATACCCAGCTAAAAAATTACCCTTACCCTGTAGATGCTGGTGAGTTTAATGATATAATGTAGTGTGTAATAACACTTATGAGTAAGTTTTTAGGGATGGACATAGACAAATATGTCACTGAGCCCCTAATGAGCCTACCGTTCACCTTGAGTACATGTCCAGTTGACTCAAAATATTCTAGCCAATCAGCACAATTCTCCTGTCTCAAGTTTGATGAGCTCCTAGCTGAGAATATTCATTCTCAATTAGTAGACTTTCCTAAGACAAGAACTTCAAGGTTCCAATCCTACTTGCTGAAGATGTTTGTGTCTTTAAATGAAGAGAGCTTGCAACTCCCAGAAATGACAATCACAGATGAAATAAGCAGGGATTATAGCAAGTTCATGAACTTATTGATGTCAGAGGTCTATAGTGCTTTCTTCTAGTAGAGGCTGCCCAAAGTACTACCCCAGATGAGAGAGACCTTGCAATTCTCCCCTGAGAAGAGAATTGGGGACTGATTCTTATAAGAACATAGCACAATGATAAGGCTATATGGGTTTGTGCATTAACCTTTTGTACTACCTGCATGTTTTACCCTCGTAGTGTTTTCTTTGGAGCTGAACAGGTAAAGGATCATAGTATAAAATGAGCACTTTCTGAATTTCAGAAAGTCTTCAGATATAAAATTCCCTTGGGCCAGAGGCCCTTTTGTCATTAAGAAAAAATCTACTCTTCCATTGATAGAAAGTCTGTTAGGAGAGATGTGATTCCCCACTGAAGCTTCCATCAATTACGACCCCCATCACGTCATCTCTATTAGGAGGCAGGCCAATAAAAACAAGCCCTTTGAGCACCATGAGGTGGCTGGCCTTCCTGAGGATGCAAATTGGTTAGACTACCACCAGGAGAAACATGGAGATGATGGTATGGAAGAGGATTCTACTTCTCCAATTCAAAGAAACAACTCACCTCCACATGGCACTTCAAGCCTGGGCCCAACAACAGAGAAGATCACACCTTTGGCTAGTGTCTCTAAGCATTCCAACAAAAGGGATTTCTCTGATGTCATGGACACTGAGGAGAAAGACACAACGAACACACCAAAGAAGCAATGTTGGAGGAGGAAGGGTAGTTGGTACCGGCAACTGGTGGTAAAGGTAAGAAGAAACAGGTAAAGGTCAAATGCCCTTCCTTTGAGGTTCAAGAATATGAATTTTACCAGACACCTAAAGGCTCAACAAATAGATATAGGTCCAAGACTGAGCTATTGGAAAAATACAAGGAAAACAAAGACATCACCATGAATGAATCTCTCAAATTATCTGCAGAGGTGAGAAAATCTTGTGGTCAGGAGGTGTCTCTGGTTTTTGTTAGAGATCACAAGCAGAATACATTGAATCTGGCTATAGACTCTAAGAACAGAGTAGCTGATATGGGGATAAATCTGGATGATATCCCTGTACTAGATATGATCCACCTCCATAAGCATACAGGGGACATTATTCATACCGATTTTCTCAAGTCAAACCTCAAGATATCTAGGCTACAGACTAGCAAGAGTAGGATTAAAAATCAACTGAGGCAAGAGAAGGTAGAAAACAAGGCCCACCAAGCTTAGATCAAGAAGCTTCAGACAGATATGTTGCTTGCCAAAAACCAGGCTGAAAAAGGGGTTGGCACACAAAGGTTGCTGAATGAAAAAGAAAAATACCATTCAACTGCTAAAGAAAAAGCTGAAGATCCCATCTACTCAGTTGATTCATTATTCATAACTATCAAAGCTAGAAAAGGAAAGGGAAAGTTTGAATGATAAGCTTACAAATTTCCAGGCCCAACTGTTGAAATTCACATAGAAGCAGAAGCAATGGCAAAGGGATATGTCCCTTATAGTAAAGTGTGAGAAGTATCTAAAATCCAAATCAGATGAGCTGGAGAAAAAATTACAGGAGAAGGAGAGGGAATTACAAGAGAAAGAAAAATGATTTGAAAAGGGAGTTGTTCCCCCTATCACTGAACTTGGTGAGTTCTCCATAATTCAAGCCCTGGCACAAGTATGTCTGAAAGAGTTGTAACTAACAAGGTTGAAGCACCAGAACAAGAACCTAGAGAGCTCGACATTGGAGAGAGAACGCGAAAGGAAGAACTGGGAAGCAAAGTGTGCAGAATTATAGGGTAGGAATGAGAAACTGGTAAAGGTCACAGGGCAACTACCTATGCAAGGGGGTAAACATATCATATGGGATGCATTGATATCAGAGGCTACCAAATTGAGGCCCTACCTAGATTATATCTTGGACAAGGAAAAGGCTATATAGGAATCCAAGCAAAGTGTTAAAGCAGTAAGGGAAAGACTAAATAAAAATCATGTCGAGTATGCCCGAAATGCCATAGACTTTCTCAATGGATTGATAGAAGAAGATCTCAAAGTAGCCCACATAACAGATAGGATTTTTGTCATCACTGGGGCAAGGAAGGTGGTAAACCATCACCATTATTTAGATACCATTGAAGCCAAAATTGGTATCATGGAACATGAGGTAAAATATTTCATAGAAATGTTCAATCCATTGTTGAATATGGGGCTTCCATTCTTATGGGAAGAAAAGGGTGGCATGTTGTCACAAAAATAATATCATGACAGGTTGATTCAATGCAGGCCAAGCCACTCCAAATTCGCGGATATACATCATTGCCTAGCAGGAAAGACCATCATCGACAAAATGGCAGATGACTTCGAATTAGTGTTCACTTTCAGAACCACATGCACGGAGTTGTCGGATTTCTCATATAGGGACCATGTGGAGTTGCGGGTGTTGGAAAGTGGTCGAAAAATTCGAAAGGTCAAAATACACACTGCATGCCAAATCATGATGAGGATCAAAGGGGCAGTTGTATAAGAATGAGTGTTACAATGAAGAAAACCTCCTTCACATCTACCATGGAGGAAGAATTCAGGGCTGAGTTAGCATGAGGCCGTTGGGGTGCTCTCAACCATGATTTTACATAAGCGAGCCTGAGTCCCAGATGCTTTGTTTGTTGTTTTGATTGAGCATGCGCATTGTCGCATACCTTCCTGATTTGGGTTAAAATCATGGCGAAACTACCACCTCAAAGTTGTTAGGATTTGGTATGATTATTTGGGTTGATCCCCATTTTGTAACTGATTTTTGATACCTTGTTTTGAGACACGTCTCGGGGGTAAATGAAACTATATATGTAACCTCCATAGAGGAGTAAAGGGTTCGACATTCATTTTTGAAACCTGGCGTGCTTGGTTTTGTAGTTTTGCAACTTTCTTGGAAGTATTAATGAAAATTATTCTTTTGAGTTTTTGAGATTCATCAAGGTGTTCATGATCCAGTCTGTGTTTCCTCTATTTCCCATTTTCATACATGTGTACTCTGCTAATATATTTCTAGATTGTATGCAAGGAATTTGTTAAACATTCCTTCATAAAAAAATCGTGTTTGTTATGTGTTATAATGGCTGTGATAGAATTCATCCATTGCTAGATGCTCTATTTCAGTTAGTAGCCTTTTTTATGCTTTTGCTAAAGGTGTTCCAAGAGATTCATCCATAGATAGGTGCCTCTTGTTTCATTGGGCTTTCTCTCATTTCTATCTGTCATTACTTCAAGATATTTTGACTAAATGTGACACCCACACTGCCTCATATTACAAAGGAAAATCACCACTCATTATTGTTGTAAAACCATTGAAGGATTTAGGTTGTGACTCAATTTCCCAATGGTACTTAATATTTGTCTGTCTTACAATCTTTAAAATTACAAACAAATATGTTCTTGTCAGACATCTAGCCTTCTTATTGTTTGCTAAATCTACATGTGTATGTGAATGATCATGTGACATAGAGAGATCCCTCTCTGACTGTATAGGATAGAATACAGTATAAATATTGGTTTGAAATGGTTACCCTAGTGATATCCTACCACAACCATAGGAAAATCATTGGGTGATAACATCTTGGCGTCGTTGCCGAGGAATAATCACTATTATCTCCTTGGGGAATGACATTGTAGTAGTTCTATGTCCTGGTTGAGAAGTCGGTCGTAGACACATATTGGTTGTATATGCTCTGGAGAATCCACTTAAAACTTTTAGAAGGTGACTCCACTGGAAATATTGGTGGCCAGAAGGACCAATGCGAGGAGCAATCCTAATGCTGAATCTTTTCAAGAAATTTTTCGATCCAGAGAGCATGATTTGGAAAGACAATAAGTTGTAGAGATTAGGAATAACATTTTCTTTACCTGCTAAAAGTGTTGTTTCCATTGATAATATATCTGAGCATTGTGGTGAATAATTGGAGCTTGCTCTCCCTAGGAATAAGTCTGATTCCAGTTTATCTGAAGTAGTCTTGGACCCCTCCGCATTCGAGTTCTCTCGTACATCCTGGTCACCTGAGATATCAGAGTCTCTGGGTGGGAATATTCTACCCTTGTCTAACCAAGAGTGCCCCATACTTACCTTTGATTATCCATGTTAAACTCAACTACCATAAGGCAGTAAACTGCCATGTATTTATCTCCCATTGCTTCTATGTTAAATCAACCTTCATCTTCCAACCTCACAACCCCTCACATTTTCAAAGTTCCTCGCGGCACAGCAATTTCTGTTACACCAGCTTCCTCCCCTCTTGAACACCCTGTTGTAATCCCAAGGATGGAAAATAGATTTGCCCCTATTATTCTTCATGTTGCTCTTCATGGCCTCCCTCTAGGATACTCCCAAAGGCTCAAACAATTTAATGGGGAGAGGGGGTATTCAGCTGAGGAACACTTGGGATGGTTTTCAGCCTAAGTATACCAGGAGGAAGTAGACCATGATGATGTTAAGGTTAGACTATTTGCCCAAATTCTTGTTGGAGAAGTGATAAAATGGTTCAAAAACCTCCCAGACAAATCCATTCCGAACTACCAAGCCTTTGGATATTCTTTCAAGAGAAAATTGGGAAGACAAGAAAAATCCTAAACAATATTTGTCCCAAAACCATTCCATGAGGAGGAGGGAGAGTGAATCTATCCAATAATTTTCTGACATATTTATGAAGACATATAATGCTATCCTTTCCCACTTCAAACCTCCCTGGTTCTGCCCAGCTCCAATATGTTGAAGCCTTTGATAGTGAATTTACTCTGTTGCTGATTGAAACAAGATTAGCCTCCTTGGCTGATATGATGAAGGATTCTATAGAGGTAGAGGTGAACCTGTCTGCTGCTAGAAAGAAGAAGAGGGATGAGGGAGACTGGAGGAGAGGAGAGGGAGATAGAAGAACAGATAAAGAGTTTGAACAACATTCTTCATGTAACTCACAAGGGGTCAGAATGGACATGATGATGAAGGCCATGGAAAAATTGACGGAGAGACTCTCTGTGGATAACAGATCACCTCCCAGGGAAAATCAAGAGCAACAAAATAGAAACTAGAATGCTAAGAGACCACAAATCCTCCAAAGCAGACAGAGAGATCAGTGTAACCCTCTTGATCCACATATCAGGCCCCCATTTCAAGAGAATTATGTGGAGCAAGATTACGAAAATCAAGCTGAGGATGAAATCCACCAGTTGGATACTGGCCTATTCTCTACCTTTTTTAACCAAAGAAGAGCATGATAATTCCTCTCAAGAAGTGGGAGAGCTGCCTGTTGGGGAGTCATAGGAGTTTAAGAAAGGATATCAGCTTGCTGTCATGGATATGCAAAGGAAAATTGGCTTGAGAAACAGAGATATCCATGTTACAAGGAATAAAGATGCAGGAAACAAGGCCCCTACAAGTAAACCCAAAACTGATACACCCCCTAAGGATAGCTCCAAGAATATCATAGAACACAAAGGAAAATAAAGGAAAGAAGATAATCCAAGGAGCTTAGATCAGGGATAGACCTCTTTTAGTCTAGAGGTCAAAATCACAAAGATCAAAATCTCCATCCCTCTTACTGAGTTATTAAAAAATTATGAATATCACTCCAAAATTGCAACTGTGTTAAATCCCCCACGAGAAATCTTTGAAATATCAAACTCCCTTAACCTTCAAGATGACATTCCTACCATCCTGTTCGGACCCCATGTAGATGATCCGTCTGATGAAGACATCCCTCCTTTCTATGTCATCATGGACATTCATAATGCCATTCTACACAATGCCATGCTTGATTCAGAGATTCCCATAATCTGATGCCTAGAATGATCATGGATAAGATGGGGTTGGAAGTGACCAGACCATACAAAGACCTTTTCTCCTTTGATTCCAACAAAGTCAAATGCCTAGGATTGATCAATGATTTGGTCATTTCTTTGGCTCAAATCAATGCCAAAACCCTTATCATGGACGTAGTTGTGGCTGACATCCCTCTGTAGATTGGAATGTTGTTATCAAGATCTTGGGCAGCCAAACTCAAAGGTGCTCTCCAAATGGATATGTCCTATGCCACCATCCCGATATTTGGGGTACATAGAAGACTGTTCAGAGAGCCAAATTTGGCATACATGGTGACCAGCACTGAGAGGCCGAACAACCACCCCATCTATTTGTTGGATACTGAGATGGGATCAGTTATTTTCTTTACAGAAGGGAGAAAAGATATTTTCAGTTCATAGAACATTGCCTTTAATCCCACTCAGGAGGAGCTAGAAGGAGTGTGGGATGTAAGTTTTGATGGGGTGGCATGCAGAAAAGGGGCAGAAGCTGGAGTGTGGGTGAAGCCCCCAGGAGGGATAGCTTTAAATTATTCCCACAAAATTTCCTTTGATTGCACAAATAATGAGGCAGAGCATGAGGCTATGATGTTAGAAATTCAGATCCTAAAGTATTTTCAAGTTATGAGGGTGGAAATCCATGGAGACTCCGAGATAGTAATTAAATAAATGCAAGGTGAGTATCATGCCAAACATCCCAGGATGAGAGGCTACATAAATGCTGCCCAAGACCCAATAGAATGTTTTGAAGAATGCAACTTTAATCTGATTCCCAGGTTACAGAATTGTATAGTTAATTCTTTGGCCACCTTTGTCATTGTTTTCAAGGTCCCCATGCACTCCAATGGAAAATATGAAGATGAAGTTAGGAACAAACCCTCTGTCCCATATAATGTTAAGAGTTGGCAGGTCTTTGAAGATGACAAACAGATTCAAAACTTCCTCACTCTCACTAGGGAGTTTGAAGGCTTGAACATTGATGAAAATGATGTACTCCTAGAAGGTTCTACTCTCACCCAGGAATCCCTACCAAGTCAGGATGTCACTCCCAGAGAAATGTCGCAGGTTGGGATTGTTGTCCCTATTGAGATTGCTGAGGGCTGCTAAATGGAAGAAGTTTTTGTGCCTGAGTTGTAGAGGACTGATGGGAATCAAAAGTATCTAAAAAATCTATGTGTCAAAGAGATCCTGCAGCTCAAAGGTAACTCTATCCCCATGGGTTTAGTTCCTTTGGAAAATCTCTTTGACCCAAATGATGTTTCCAAGGAACCTCAACTTGTCCCAAGTTATGAGGATGTGGAAGATGTTTATATTGGGAGAGAATATCATCCCAAGGTCATAAAAATCTCAAGAATGCTCTCACCTGAGGCCAGGCATAAATACATCTCACTAATGGAAGAATACTCAGACGTTTTTGCTTGGAGCTACAATGATCTCAAGGATTATAACACCAATATCATCCATCACACTATACCAATAAGAAAACTAAGGGTAATGAACCCCAAGCTGCTGCCACTGGTGGAAAAAGAAATAAAGAAGCTATTTGAGGCAAAAATCATTGTGTCCCTTAGATTCTCGAGGTGGGTGGCCAACTTGGTCCTAGTAAGGAAGAAGAAGGCAGACATAAGGATATGCATCGACTTCATAAATATGAACAGAGTTTCTTTAAAAGATCATTATACTCTCCCTAAGATGGATCACATTTTGCAGAGGGTAGTGGGCTCCCAAAGGATCTCCACCTTAGATGGATTCCCAGGCTACAATCAGATCATGGTGCACCCAGAAGACCAAGAGAAACAACTTTCACCACACCCTGGGGCACTTTTATGTATGCAAAAATGCCATTCGGACTCATGAATGCAGGGGCAACCTTCCAGTGGGCCATGGACATAGCTTTTGCTGATGAAAAGGACAAGACTTTGGTCATCTATTTGGACGATATCACTGTCTTTTCAAAGTCTGATGAAGAACACGTTGCACACCTACTGAGAATGTTCAGAAAGTGCAGAAAGTTTGACATCTCATTGAATATGAAGAAGTCATTCTTTGCTACGAAGGAAGGGAATATGTTGGGACACATAATTTCTCAAGAAATCATCAAAATAGACCCAAATAGAGTTGAGTCAATTCATAAAATTGAGCTCCCTCGAAACAAGGTTGAGGTTCAGTCTTTTCTGGGTAAGGTGAATTTTTTGAGAAGGTTCATTGTTGCCTTTGTTGAGATAGTAAGGTGTATAACTAACATGCCGAGAAAGGACAAAGAGATCAAGTGGACACCTGAAGCAAAGCAATCCTTTAAATATATAAAGAAGGTTATTTCTGAAGCCCCGTGTTGGCAAGCCTTGACTTCTCCAAGGATTTCCTCATATTCTCATTTGCTTCAGACTCACATTGTGGTTGGGGTGTTGTTACAAAATAATTATGAGGGAAATGAGAAACCCATTGCCTTCTACAACAAAACATTGAGAGATGCCCCATTGAAATACAACATCCTGGATATGCAGGCTTATGCTCTGGTGCGGGCCTTTAAGGAGTTTCGAGTTTACATCCCGCACTCTCACATCATTGTCCATGTTCCCACCAGTGCAGTGAAGGATATCCTAACCCAACCAGATCCTAAAGGTAGGAGGGGAAAATGGATAGCAATCCTACTTGAATATGACTTGAATATTAATCCCACCAAGCTAATTAAAGGCCAAGGACTAGCCAAACTCATGATACAGTCTAACTGTGACACTCTCAGCCTACACATGATTGTTGAATTGTCCACAGAAGAGAAAAACCCTGAGGAATGGCCAGACCCACAAATAGTTGAACATATCTTGTCATCCCCATGGTATATTGAGATCATCTTTGTGTTGCAATACCTGCAAGCTCCACAAGGTATGGACAGAACAAGGGTCAGATTCCTCAAGCAAAAAGCAGCAAGGTTTTGCGTCTTAAATGGGAAGTTGTATTGGAAAGAACTAGGTGGGGTTCTACTGAACTGTGTAAATGAACATGAGGCGAAGAAGCTCATTGAATAATTTCATGCAGGGGAATGTGGAGGTCATCATTATTGGAAGGCCACTGTGAATAAGATCATGAGGGCGAGATTTTACTGGCCAACCATCTTTTCTGATACTCACAAGTAGGTTGATGTATGCCATAGGTGTGAAATCTTTGAAGCAAGGAGGAAGATTTTGCCATTGCCTCTAAATCCCATACATATTTATGCTCCCTTCTAGTAGTGGGGATTGGAATTCATTGGAGAGATAAACCCATCTTCCTCAGGGTAGCACAAGTGGATTCTCACTGCCACAGATTATTTCACTAAATGGATTGAAGCCATTCTAACTAGACAAGCCACTGAGACAATGATTATGCAATTTATGAAGGATCACATCTTGTCAAGGTTTGGGGTCCCTAGGAAGTTGATCACTGACAATGCTGCCGCATTCAAGTAAAAAACGATGGTTGAATTTATTTTCAAGTATCATATACAACTAGGGCATTCCATAGCCTACTACCCATAGGGAAATAGGTTGGCAGAATATTCAAACAAGAGCCTTATGAGGATCATCAAGAAGTTATTACAAGATAACAAAAAGGCTTAACACACAAAGATGACACATGCTTTGTGGGATGACAGAATCAGTGTGAAGAAATCTATTGTCACCTCACCATTTCAGCTTGTCAATGGCTCTTAGGTAATCTTTCCTAGTTCCCTGAGTCTGCCAGTGATGAGATTATTATGGGAAGAAGATGTTGAAACCCACCCAACTCAAAGGAGTATGTATCAATTGGTTGAACTGCGGCATCAAAGAGAGCAGCTTTTTGATAAAACTCATAAATTTCAAGACAAAATGAAGGAGATATTTGACAAAAGGACAAATCTTGATGATTTCCAGATGGGGGATGTGGTGTTACAATGGGATGCACCCCATGAAGAGAATGGAAAGCATGGAAAATTTGGTCACTTATGGAAGGGCCCTTACAAAATTGCATCTTTCATAGGAAAAATGCCTACATAGTGGAAGAGATGGAGGGTGGTCTGGTATCAGGAGCTCCTGTAAATGGGAGGCTCCTCAAACACTACTTTCTTTGAAGCAAGTTCTACCTTCCATGTCATTGTATATACCATTTATTTTAATATTTGCACGTGTGGATAGCTCTCTGGTGGACTTGAGGCCCGAGGTGAAGGCATTAAGGTCCACAGGAGGGGATATCACTTGAATTTCTTTTCTTTTCTTTCCATATTTGAAGTTAAAGGAACTAGAGTAAATTTTTAGGTGATGATTTTTGGCACAAAGTTGAAGTATGCATTAGGCTGGGATATTCCAAGCACGATAGGGCACAATGGATGAGGCACATAGTCTACAGGGTTATTTTCTACCTCACAGGGAGAATATCATCCCCAAGTTGGAGTCGTTGTTAGCACCTTTGCTAAATTCTGGGAGATTTGTCCCCCTGCACCTGCAAAAATGGATAATCCAGTGACAATGCTGGGTAAGGATGAATTTTCCATGTCATAAGACCCGGGGGAAGAGAATAGAGCAGGTTTTGAAACATCTATTCCTTGCCAAGAAGAAGGAAGATATGGAAAAATTTCTAGGGTCTGGTCATATGGAGGAGATAAGTATGAAAATCCGCTTAAAGGTTATGTTCCGGCAGCTTTGAGGGGTGTGGATCAGTGTCAACAGAGATCGACGGCTGTGAATGATTTCATTGGTGAAAGATGTAGGGCAAAAAGAAATATTAATATCAAGGGAAACGAGTTAACGCGAAGGAAAGAATGATCGTCAGATGAGCACTGTGACAAAGATCTACGGACAATATCTATTCTACGACCACAACTTTCATGGGAAAATGAATTTCTCGAAGTAGCGAAATTTGGTAGGAGGTGCATGTTTTGTCGGTCCAAATATACAACCAAGCAAGATCTACGGCGGAGGTGAATTCCGCAACTGCAACCTGCATGCGAAGATATTTTCCGCAGATCAAGGGAATTTGGTAGACCCCACAGGATTCGACGACTAGGGTCAATGACCGATCAAGATCCACAGCGGAGGTGAATTCCATTGCTGCAACTTGCACGCGAGAAATTATTTCTCAAATCAGTAGAATTCGGTAGAAGGCACAAGTTTCTATGGATGGGATCAAATCCTGATGAAGATCTATGACCGACATCAATTCTGTTGATGCAACATGCACAAAAAAATCTTTTCTTCAACTCAGCGGAATTTGGTAGACCCCGCAGGTTTCTATGGCCCAGATTAACACTCCATCGCGATCTACGAAGGAGGTGAATTCCGCTGCCACAACTTGCATGGCAGAAAGGATGGACCAAGCTAAGTGGAATTTGGTACGAGGTGTGCGATTCAACGACCAACATCTATGCTGGAGCTTGATCTACGGTCAAAATGAATTCCATTGCTCATAAGTGCATGATGAAAGAAAGGGGTCGGGCTAGGCAGAATGCGTTGGAGGAGACATGATCCAACGACCCAGATGAGGACATGGCTAAGATCGGCGATGGAGGTGTATTTCGCTGAGGGAAGCTGCAGGGAAAATAAGAGGGATGATACAATAGAGAAAAAGACCGATGGTTTTGAAGGAAGTAGGATCAATGGTCCAATATGGAGGAGGGGAAGATGAATGGACGAGGGATGTTTCTGCTAAAGAAGGTGCAAGAGATATATCAGAGAAGAAGAATATAAAACAAATGTGTTCACATGAATTTAGGTCACTTATATTATTCTGTGCATTGGATAGCGAGAGCAGGACTTTGCGAAAAGCATCTAGGTTGGACAGAACCTTTGAGCAGTCAAGAGACAAGGTAGGCCACATTTATACACTGAACTAGTATAAAATATGGTTGAGGTAGAAGAGTGAACGAATCAAAACTTAGAATACTAGAATTTTGAGGAACTCTTCGAAGACAGATATTCAAAGGTCTTCGACACTATACTGTTAAATGGACCGGTAGAAACCGTAAAACACAAACTAAACTTGCTTAGGGATGAAGGAACCGATGTGCATGACATTTATAGGTCGTTCTTTCACCATTTTTCCACAGACCAAACCCTGAATTGCCCCGAGTTCGTCGACTGGTGCATCGCTAGTTATTCCTCCTTCGAGAGGGTAATTATGGACGTATCCAAATCAACAATCCTATGACCACTCAATCCCCTTGTTGTCAGAAAGGCCTTATCAATTCCTGCAGAATTCAATCAAAAGGACAAAGAACATAATGAAGAAATCATTTTCAGTGCTTTAGGGATTCAACTTTGGAAAAGAAGGAGGCATTCTTTAAAGCATGTCTCAAACCCGATACCCAGCTAAAAAATTACCCTTACCTTGTAGATGCCGGTGAGTTTAATGATGAAACACAATGTGTAATAACACTTATGATTCAGTTTTTAGGGATGGACGCAGACAAATATGTCACTGCGCCCCTAAGGAGCCTATTGTTCACCCTGAGCACATGTCCAATTGACTCAGAAGAGTCTAGCCAGTCATCACAGTTCTCTTGTCTCAAGTTTGATGAGCTTCTAGCTAACGATATTAATTCTTAGCTAGTAGACTTTCCCAAAACCAGAACTTTCATTTTCCAGTCCTACTTATTGAAGATGTTTGTGTCTTTCAATGAAGAGAACTTGCAGCTCCCAGAAATGGCACTCAGAGATGAAATAAGCAGAGATTATAGAAATTTCATGAACTTCTTGATGTCGGATGTCTATAATGCTTTCTTTCAGCAGAGGCTACCCAGAGTACTACCCCAAATGAGAGAGACCTTGCAATTCTCCGCTGAGAAGAGAATCGAAGAGTGGTTCTTATCAAAACATAGCACAATGATAAGGCTATACGGGTTTGTGCATCAGCCTTTTGTACTGCATGCCTTTTTTACCCTCAGAGTGTTTTCTTTGGAGCTGATTAGGCAAAGGCTCATAGTATAAAATGAGCACTTTCTGAATTTTAGAAAGTCTTTCTGATCCAAGGAGAACTCAAGCATACTTTCAAAGAGAAGGTATGGATCTTTCATGAACTGATCCTTTGATGTCTGAGAAATGATTCATGGTGATTGGATCTGATCCAAAATCATATTATCATTCCCACTATGATCCTAGATGGAAAGCTGCTATGGATGAAGAGTATCACTCTCTCTAGAAAACTCCAACATGGGAGTTAGTTTCTCTTCCACCTGGGAGGAAACTTGTTTAATGCAAGTGCGTATACCGAACCAGGTTACTGCAGATAGTTCAACCTACAAATATAAAGCATTGTTGGTATCAAAAGGTTTCTCACAAGTTCAAGGAGCAGACTATAGATAAACTTTTGCACCAGTGGAAAAAATGGATTCTATTCGGCTAGTTTTGGCCATTTCTGCATCCAAACATTGGGAGGTGCACCATATGGATGTGAAGAGTGCTTTTCTTCATGGAGATATGAAGGAAGATATCTACATGAAGCTTCCTAAAGGGTACATATCAGATCCTACATTACTTTGCAAACTTCGGAAATCCTTGTGTGGGTTAAAACAGGCCCCAAGAGCTTGGTACGCAAAGATGGATTCCTTTCTGTTGTCACAAAACTTTGCAAGATGCAAGTCTGACACAAATGTGTACCTACAAAAATATGAAGGTAAATTTTTTATTATATTACTGTATGTTGATGATCTATTAATTACAGGAAGCACCCTTGCTTCAATCAGCCTCATAAAAACTGCTTTACATGAAGCATTTGAGATGAGTGATATAGGCCCGCTAAAGCAATTTCTTGGTCTAGAAATCACTCAAGATTTTGATGGGATCATGATTTCCCGATAAAAATATGCTTCAGAACTACTAATTAAGTTTAATATGGCAGAATGTAAGGCTGAACCATTCCCATTCCTCTCAGGGATTAGTCTTGAGGAAACTGATTCTACACCGCTGGTGGATTCTACTCTTTGTCGGCAATTGATTGGAAGTCTTCTGTACTTGACACATTCAAGGCCTGATATTTATTATGTCGTGAATGTTGTATCAAGGTACATGCAGCAGCCTTGTGAAATTCATTGGAAGGTGGCCAAAAGGATTCTACAATACATGCAGGGTACTAGACACGTTGGCATTCACTATGATGTAGATTCTGATCTAGACTTGGTGGGATTCGCGGATTCGGATTGGGAAGGAGATAGCATTGATCGAAAGTCCACTTTCGTTTATGTTTTCATATTTGGTAGTGGGCCTATTAGTTGTTCAAGCAAAAAGCAGGTAGCCATTGCCTTATATTCAGCAAAGGTAGAGTATCGAGGAGCGGTCAATGCTTGTATTCAGGCAATTTGGTTGCAAGGTATTCTAGCAGAGTTCGATATTGGTACCACCACTTGTAATTTTTTGTGACAATCAGAGTGCTATCAAGATCTTTACATATCCGGTTCAAAGATAGAGAACCTAACACATCGAGATCACATGCACTACATCAGAGAGCTTGTGCATGATAGAACAATTGTTCTACAATATTGCCCCACATATGACCAAATTGCAGACATCTTCACCAAGATATTCACTGAGAAGAAGTTATCTTACCTTTGTTCATTGTTGGGGGCGAGTTCCACTATGGTGAAGACATTAGATTCTTTAGTGTTCAGTTTGAGTGGGGGTTTTCTTTCCCACTAGGTTTTTCCTCTTTCCTTACTAAGATCTTTTGAGGATTTTAGGATTATTTTTGTACAGGGTAGCCTGTGGCCTTTGTTGTTGGGTCCCTATTATTTTTTTACTCCTCCACATGAGATTAACTTAAAGGGGAATGTTGGATTCATTATCCAACCACACATCATTATTTTGCTTAATTAGCCTAATTTACCACTTATCCTAAGTTTTTTACTCAAACACATGACTGCATCATCAAACTGGATCTCCTGTTTCAATCGAGGAGCCTAACTGAGCCTCCTCCTTCAATTAGGGAGAAAATATGGGTTGATTTTCTTGACTTATGTGCCCCACTAGGTCGTCTAGGAGCTTCTTCACCTACTTTTCAGTTAACTGGAGTGCTAAAGATTTCTTTCCCGGGATTTGACCTAATTTTGATCTAAATGCAGTTAACTAGAGTGTTAAAGGCGCCCTCACCTAATTTTGGTGACTCATTTCAATTTATCTCAGCTAGCTGAAGTCAGATAGGCGCCTTCGCCTATGTGTTGGCATGCAGTTGAATTCTATTCAATTAGACTCGGTCTAAACTACCTCTGAGTCTGTTAGAGTCAATTATGTTGGAGTTAAATGGTTAACTAATGTGTCGAGTGGTGTTAACTGACAAATAAGGCACTCTCATGCACTCAATTCGAATGACCTTTCTTGGATTCGAATTGCTTTGCTATTCATGCTATTGTATTTCATTGTAATCTATCTCTTCTGATTAATGATTAAGAAATACATTGTTGCAATCCTTTTGCATAGTTTTGGGCATTCCTTGAGTAAAATGATATGTATCAATTTGTAGTAACTTTTGTCTTGATTATAAGATTGTTGTTCCTCAATTTTACAAAAAGTTTATATATTGCTCACCCTTATCATGTTTAGAAGAATGTTGAAGCTCCCAAATCACACAAGATTATTTAGGATTTCCAATGTTGACACCTTTTGAGTGCTCATGGAAGTGGATTCTACATGTTGAATAATGGATGGTAAGACCAAAATATGACATTGAAACTATATTAGATGTGTAACGTACCTAGACACCTCCTTTGGCCATCGAGGTATTTGAATTTCACAATTCCTCCTTCATCCTAAAATTTGGGCAATATGGAACCAAGTCTATTAACCCAATTGCTCCATGGATGATTATTACATGTAAAAAATCATCACTACAATGAACCGACATATATATAAAACAATTATCCAAATTATATCTTATAATAACCATATAAATAATTTACAATATGAATCTTATCCAATATACACAATTCGCATTCCATTGTTTAATCTCATATGTTATGTTTATTACATGAATTGGAGAAACATGGTCAACATGCACATGAAATCATTCCTTTTGAAGAGTATTACAATTCTATTATGTTTTCTTGCATCCCCTTGATACCCACAACCCAAATCACATACTTGGATTCATTGAAGCTTGCTTTACGTCATAGAGGTAGAATTATGCCCTCTTCCCATGAGATGATCGTTGTAACAACCTTTGAACATGTTGTCGCCTTACACACACCTGGTGAGAAAGCATAGCAAAATTCTTCAAGTTGCTCGATGTGTCCTTGGGGCAAGTCTCAAGTCAGGAATTGTCACCTGATCTTGACTCCTCTGTTTAGGCAAACTCCTAACGAAGCCAAGGTGGGTAGTCCCTAGAAAAGAGTTGTTAAGGCTCTTATTAGTTATTAGTTGTGGATGGGATTGTTTTTTAGGATTTTTAAGTGATTGACTGAGACAAACTACTACAACATAAAAATATATGGCATTCATAATAAGGATACAAATTAAACCAATGCCAAAATGGAGTCAAAGTAAATAAGTGTTTTTGAAAATGAGAAATGTTTTTGCAGTCTACTTGGTCAACGTTAACTTATTCAATGATGAGTGAATTAAGGGGAAAAGGGGATTCCCAATATACCCTGTGGTACTGGGAATATGTCTGGATTATGACAAAGGTAGTTTCACACTTAGAAATGTGGGTTGGATCGAAGTTTTTGGGAGGTGTCCAACACTACACCAATCAAGAATGCAACCTAACGGTATCCCGAGGTCACCATCCAATGGTTCTCGCTTCCTTTGAAGAATTTTCCCACACAATGTCAAAGATTGATACGTCATACTTCATTATGTTTACGGGATGTAGATTTTATTGATGTGAGTTTATTTAGTTAGATGTGAGAAATTAATTAGTGCACATTCCTGCTTTTGATTATCCCAAAGCTCAAGGCGAACCTATGATGGGTAGGAGCATACACCAAAATGGAAAATTGTTTATTCCAAGTTGATATTTGTAAAAAAAAATACTGGTGAGACTAATTACTACAACCAAGAGTCTCTTTCAGGCCTGAAGGTCAAACTCGAGAGAGCAAGGTTGGATTAGTGTTCGTTGCTTTATCCAAAATAAAAGAAAAGAAAACTAAAGGATTGGTCAAAGTATACAACCTTTTTGGAATGTTCACTTCTAAAAAAATCAGAACACACATCGGTGCTACAGGTGAAGAAAATTCGCTCCAAGAACGCATTCAAATTTTTGAAGGTTGTGAGGCTTTTCTTGGTCATTCTATTCTTTGGATTGCTGGTGGATTGGATGTTGGAGGTGACCATTGGCTCTCTCGTCTGAGTGCTCTCATCTTGCCTCTGCTTGGAGATTGCTCATCTGGTTCTTTGTGAAGCTATTGTCCAAGGTGGCTCCAAGAAATTTTTCATTCTTCCTTTGGCCCTCTGTTTTTTTTCTCAAGACCGTTGAAGTTTCTCTTTCTCGAAGGTTCTTCTTTTGGCCTTGTGGATCGCAGCTTGAACCGTGTCTAGTTCATGAGTTCAATCTGCCTTTCCTTTTCAGCATGGCAAGTTGTGCATGCTTCGTGGAGGCTTGATTGTTTGGATAGGCTCGGCTCCTGGTGTTTGTTGTCTTTCTGGGAGATAGTTAGAATGTTGGTTGTAATTTCTTGCACGCTGGCTTGAATTGGGGTTCCCTGGACTCTGGAGCTTTAAGCCTGGTCTGGGATCAGAACTCATGGATTCTGGAGAGATTCCTCCTCTTCCTCCTCACCTCAAAGCCTTCAAGATTCTGATTGCTTCCTATGGCAAGAGGAAAGGGGTCCCTTCACATAAATTTGTTAAGAAAGTAGATATCCCTTCGGTGGAGCTACTTGCTGACCGGATCTGTCGTTTGGCATTAAACCTGGCTGAGTGTGGTCTTATCGGCCAATTTACTAGTCTTTGGCCTTCTCCAAAGGCCATTGAAGGTTGGGTGCAGAGGAACTGGAGGATGTTAGTTTCTGAGGATATCCGAAGTCATTTTGTCAGAAGAGGTTACTATGTTTTTGTCTTTGATGTTGCAGAGGATAGAGATCTAATCTTTTGTAATGGCCCATATTTCATGGGTCCTCAGGGACTCTACTTGAACAAGTGGACTCCTGATTTTGACCCCTCTCAAGATGTCACGTCTGTTGTCCTTTTTTGGGTTCATCTCCCACATCTTCCTTTGCACTATTGGAGCTCTGAATCCCTCGAAACCATAGGGAAAAAGCTTGGTAAATACATTGATAGATCTTACAGGAAAGATCAATATGCTTGTGCTAGAATGTGTAGAAGTTGACATGGAGATAGGCTTTCTTGAGGCAATAAAGTTGACAGCCGCAGAGTGGTTTCACATTTAGGAGTTGGATTATGAACTAATGCCATTCAAATGTAGATTCTGCTATGGTTATGGACATTTTGCCTGGAACTGCAAAAAAAATTAGAAGAGGAAAATGTAATTGTGAAAGATGATCAATGGACCCAAGTCCAAAAAGCAGGAAACTCCAATCAAGGCCATGGGAAGAAAGGTAAAGGAATATATGTGAATGGTGATGCTAGGAAACCTCCTCAGGCTGATGGCCTTCCCAAAGATCCTCCAAATCCCTTTGCAATGCTTTCTCCTCTTGAAACTTTCCTTGAAGAAGGTGAAGTGCAAAAATTTGATGAGCATGAGTTGGAGTCTAAAGTCAATTTAGCACCTCAGGATCAAGTTGGTCCATCTCCTCCTAGAGATGGAGACCTCTCACTTCCCATTTGTGCTAGCTCTCCTCCTTCGATTCCTGGGGAAGGATGTCCCTCTCAGTCTCCCATTTGTGTCAGCTCTCCTCCTTCTTATGCAGATATTACTAGGAAGAAGCAACCTGTCAGTTTTGGATCTTCTGAAGATGACACCTTTGAACAGCGTTCCGAAAAAGGTAGGAATTCAAAGAAGGAGATTCGAGAAGAAGAGGCTGAGGCTAAAGACGCAAGGAAGTCAGTCTACACTGGAAATTTCATATGGGAGGAATAAGAGAACCAGGCCCCCAAAGGGAGATAATACTCCCTCTCACTTAGGTAAGTAATGCAGGTCACATCTTGGAATTGTAGGGATTGGGGAATCCTCTCAAAGCCGATGCAGTAAAAGATTTAATGAAAATGGTTCCTTATGAAATCCTACTACTCCAAGAGACAAAGATTGAGGAGGAATCCCTTCTTCTCATAAGTAAAAATAAATGGAAACTGACCGCTGGCAAAGTTAGTGCTAGAGGTTCCTGTGGAGGTTTAGCTACTCTTAGAATTGCTGAGAAATGCCAGTTAAAAAATTGGTTTGTCACAAGCATTGGATATTTTCAAAGCTCTTCCATCCCTCTAGTAAGATCTCTTATTCCCTCTTTAATCTCTATGTTCCTGTTGATTACTCAGAAAAAAATAATAATGTTGGAGATCGATTTCTGAATTTCTAGAGTCCAAATCCCCTGCCAACATAATAATAGTTGGAGATCTAAATATTACTTTAGCTCCGGATGAGATAAAAGGAGGCCATTGTGGAAAGGATTTTATGCAAGATACGGTTGAAGAATTGATACAAGTTTGGGACTTAATAGATTTAAAACCTAAAATTGGGCATTTAACATGGTCCAATCACAGAGTGGGCATCGCTGCCATCTATGCTAGGCTGGACCGATTCCTTGTACATAGCATGTTGATGGATGGCAAAACCATAATCTCTTAAAAAATTATTCATAATCTCACGTCCAATCACCATCCTATCTCTCTGCAGTTTGAGAAAGAAGAGCAACTTGGTCCAATACCGTTCAGGTTCAGTCCACTGTGGATTGAGAGAAGCGGGTTTATGGACATTGTTTCCCAGGCTTGGTCCAATTATGTCATTGGCTCTCCCAATTTCATCTTTGAACATAAATTAAAAAACACAAAGCTTGCATTGAAACAATGGGTTAAATCTCCACTCTCTACACCAACAACTAGTAGAATGGAAAACGTGGCTGAGTTATTTTGTATTCAAATTGGAATGGGTTAAATCTCCACGCTCTACACCTCTTCTCAATCAGCCCAGGAGCAATTTTCCCAGTTTAAAACCTCTCAATCTTTCAGGCAGGAGGAGGAACATCTTAGGTTGAAGTCTAGAAGTCTCTAGTTGAAGGCAAGAGACAAGAACACCGCTTTCTTTCATTGTCAGTGTAGGGTTAGGCTCTCCTAAAATCACATTTCGTAAATATCCACTGGCGATGGGGTCATCATTAAAGGCTAAGATCTTCTCAAACAGTGAACGAGTAGACATTTCCAACTTATGTTTCAAGATGATGGACTCATTGATTAGGAAGTGTCTTCTGAATTTCTGGACAATGTTCCTCCTCTTGTTAATGTAGAGGACAATTATACCTTAATGAAACCCTTCTCGGAAAAATAAATTGTTGATGTCATTTGGTCTATTTAGTCTGACAAAGCTCCTGGGCCGGATAGCTTTTCAATTCACTTTTATAAAGTCTGTTGGCCAATTATCAAATCAGATCTTCTCTGTTTAGTGTCTTCCTTCCAGAAAAAAAAAATTCGAAGTGGGAGGGGGAACCAACTCTACTTTTCTCTCCCTTGTCCCAAAGGAAATTAATCCCTCTTCCTTTGACAGGTTTTGTCTGATTTCGTTGTGTAATGCTTCCTATAAGATTCTGGCTAAACTCCTCGCTAATATATTAAAGCTTTTGCTCGGTAAGTTGATCTCTCCACTCTAGGGGGGATTTATCAAAGGTAGACATCTTGTGGATAATGTCATACAAGTTCAAGAAGCTCTTCATTCAAGCTTTCAAAGAAAGGAGAAAGGTATGTTAATAAAGTTGGATATGATGAATGCCTTTGATTGAGTAAAGCTTCCCTTCCTTTATGATGTTCTGCTCTCTTTTGGATTTAGCCCTGATTTTGTAAATATGATCAAATCATGTATAGACAAGCCTTGGATAGCACCATTAGTTAATGGTAGACCCTCTGAATTTTTCAAAGCAATCACAGGCCTCTGGCAAGGTTATCCGATGTCCCCTTTCCTTTACATTCTAATGGTTGAAACTCTTAGCAGGAAGCTCATAGTAGAAAAGGAAGCTGGGTATATTACGGGCATTAAGATTTCTAGGGGTGTGGATCCAATCAACCATGTAATTTTCGATGACGATTCTCTTCTTCTCGGAGGAGCCTCAATGAAGATTGCTCGGGCTTTTAATGTTATCCTGCAAAAATTCTGCCTAATCTCAGGAGCTTTGATTAATAAAAACAAAAGCGTTGTATATGGTTGGAATGTTGAACACTCGGTTATCCTTCGAATAGAAAACTCCTTGGGATTTCTTGGCTTTGACAAGTGGGAGAAGATTAAGTATTTGGGGCTCCCATTAACCCTATGTTCATCCCCTCCTTCTCCTTGGCTTGATGTGCTGGCTAAGTTAAAGAAAAAAATCGCTTCTTGGGGTGGACAATGGTTCACCAAGTCTGGGAAATTAATCTTGATTAAATCAGTACTTTCATCTTTTCCAATTTTCCAATCCTCTCTGATGCTAGCCCCAAAGTCTATCTCGGTCCATATTTCAAAACTTTTGAGAGATTTTCTCTAGAACGGCGGAAAGGGCGGCCAAAACAAGATGCATTTGGTAAGCTGGGATGTGCTTAAGCATCCCTTATTAGAAGGTGGATTACAGATTCGTGATCCTAATCTAGCTAATTTGGCGATGAGTGGCAAGCTAATTTGGTAGCTATTCAAGGACAAAAAGCATCCTGTCAGTAGGATTTTTTGGATGAAATATCTAAATGAGGGCTCTTTGAGAAATGTCACCTCGGTTAATACTCCAACAGGCTCATCTATCTGGAAATCTTGCAGAAAAGGGTTTGATTTCTTTAAGCAACATCTTTTTAGATCCTCGGGCAATGGGAAGAGGATCCAACTTTGGGAAGATAATATCTCCGGGAACTCTCCTCTCTCCAATAACACTCAATTATCAGATATAATGAACTGGGAAAGGAATAAAGGTTTGCTTCATTTGGTAGATATCTGCTCTTGGGATATAGATGGAAATTGGGTTGGTTGGTCATTTCCCGATCTCCTTGCTCGTCTCACTATCCAAAAAAAATTGTTTCTCTCTTCTCTAACTGGCGTCGCCCCTGTCCATATCTCTCAAAGATTGTTGGGGATGGGGTTCAGATGGATATTACACAGCAGCCAAATATTTCACTCCTCTTGTATTTCTCCAGCGAACTGGAAAATTGTATGGTATTCTCATTGCCTTCCGAAAGTAAATTTTTTTACCTGGTTGCTTCTGAACAACAAGATTTTAACAAGTGATAAACTCTTAAAAAGAGGATTCAATGGTCCTTTTTGCTGTTGTTTTTGCAAATTAGCTATGGATTTAGCCGATCATCTTCTTGTAGACCGTGAATTTTCTAAATGTGTTTGGCCCCATGTCCTCCTGGAAATGCAGATCTCGCTTCCAATTCAGCATGCTGTCAAATCGTGTTACTCTTCCTGGCATGGTCGACGTCCTCTGAAAACAAAAACTGCAATTTTGCATTCCAATTCGCATTCAATTTTGAAAATGACATGGTAGTCATTATGGCTATCTAGAAACCATTGGGGCGATTCCTCAAATTGTAGCCTTCAAAGCTTTAACCTGGTTTGCAGAGTCTATTGGACAATCGAAGTCCTCTTTGTCATTTCTGTGGCTGGGTTCGAATTCTAAAGTCGTGGAAAATTCGTGTAGTGGTGAAAAGCCTGTTTCGTGGGAATAATGAAGCATTATATTCTTTTTGGATGAGTTCACCCTCAGGGATTATATTTTTTTATGGTGCTTCCAAGGGGAACCCTGGAGTCTTTGCAGCGGGGGGCTTGGTCTTCTCTCTGGACAGATTGTCCACTTTCAGTTTCAGCTGGGGGCTTGGCTCCATGTCCAGCAACCAGGCTAAAAGCTATAGCCTTCTATTGGCAAGTCAGTTGGTAAAGGAAAAAGGATATAAGTCTGTCCAAATCTATGGAGATTCTGAGTTGTTGATAAAAGCTCTAAATTCAGCTGATAGCCTAAATAATTCTGCTTTAAATTCAATTCCGCAGAGAATCAGAATTATATTGAAAGTTTTCGATAAGTCTTATTCTTTCCACATTCTTTGGGATCAAAATAAATTAGCAGACGCTATGTCTAACAAAGCTTGTCTTCCGCCTCAAGGATTTCTTAACATTAATTAGGAACCTAGTTACTTCCACCCAATCCTGTAATTCATGCGGTTGAAAATTGTATAAATGGGTGTTCCCTTCTCTTTCAGTAATTCTTTGTTAAACCTCAAGTTTTTTTAGAATTTTGTAATCAAGTTGATTGACTATTGTCAATGCAGACCAGCATTTCTTCTTATAATAAAATTACCCGTCTTTGTTAAAAAAAAAGTATACAACCTTTCTAGAAGACGGATTGTGTGCATGTGTTGTCAAAACAAAACGTTAAAAAAGGAAAACCATCAAAAGATATTGTGAATCCCCCCAGGGGGGATGGAATGTGGGTGTTGTGTAGCCCACTTGCTTTGTATGACAATTTTTTTGGAAGGGGATGCCTTTTGATCTTGAAAGCTAATAAAAAGGATTACAGTAGCTTTCTTGAAGAAGGGGAATGAAGAAAAGGGAATGAGGTGTTTCACGAAGCTTGAAATTTCAAACATTTGTCAACATTTTCGCTTAACCTGTCACAAAAAGGCAAAAACCGACAAGCTATGTATTTATAAATTAGTGGTTTAGTCAATAAAATACAATAAAAAATACAATCTTTTAGTTGTTGAAAGATGGAAATATTTTGCTACTTCGAGTACTAGGAAGGGAAACTAGATCTAAGCTTTATGACTATGAAATGAAAGCACTTTTAGATCTAGAAATGAACAAGAAAATAACGTAAAATAAACTTTTTTAAAATAAGATCTAAGCTTGCTTTTAAAACAAGTAACCAAAGAGAGGATTAAACTTTAAGAAGGAGAAGAAATAGTTGCTCAAGTCTTGAATCTTTCGTGCAAGCTTAGAAGGATCGTTGATGTGGGAAATGAATGTTTGTGTTCATTTCAACCTATAATCCAAAGCAAAGGAGATGCATCTAAGCTCAACCTTTCACTCGAGATGGTAATATGCACACTTATAAGGCTTGCACAAAACGAAATAGATCTAGTACAACCCACAGTTAGAAAATCAAAAGATCATGAAATATAGCCGAATCATAGCATGACCTCTTAGATCGCCAATAGAAAGAAAGTAAATAAGCAAATTGACATATGCAAATGTCTATCCTATGTGCTACAGAGATCCCTCTAAGTCAAATTATTAGTTTATGCAAAGAAAAATAACTGAACAAGATTACCTCACAAAGAAATTACCACATGCACAAATTGCCACGGATCATTAGCCTCCAAAACCTTTCAATTTTATTCATAAACAACACTGAAAATAATACAAGAGCAGAGGTTCCTTGCTTTCGTTGGAATGAGGAAGAAGGCCTCTCTTTTATAGAGTTTACAATCCCCTGGGGATGCTTTATTAACTAGCAGATAGGGGCGAGTTAGCTTGAGTTCCAAGAAAAACTTAAGGAAGTTTCTTTGTTGTGAATGTAAGGAGGATGCACCACATATCCAATGGGAGATTCACCCTCACCAAACTCCCAACCAAACCACACTTGAAGCCAATATGCATGCATGAGACAAATGGAGGAGGCACAATCCTTTGAAGATAAGATGGCGTGAGCTTTTAGAGATGATTGGGGAGTTTGCTTGGAGTTCAAGTTAATGGAGCCTAAGAGGTGAGTGCCACCTCTCCCACATATCCCCCACCAAACCAATAATTAAACGTCATCTCAACAAAAGCGTGAGCTCACATGAAGGATGACACATTCAACTTTGGATACTCCTATCCATCCCAAATTAAATCCATACATGAAGTGCTTTTATCCTCAGTATAATTCACCACCCACATGAGACAAAAGCACCACCTCTTCCATGTCATTTGACCAAAATCCTCATGACTTGTGACTTTTTTACTTTAGTGTCTTTTTGTCGTTTTTTAACATTAATTTGTCTTTTCGTCACACCCTTAATGCCATACGGGATAATTTAATCACCCGACACAAGAAAAGTGGGTCATAGGGTAAAGAGGACACTCTAAGTGTGAAAATGAGAATCCCCACACCAAAATCAGACTCCATACCACATTTTTATTGCAACTTGAAATTTCCCATTTAAACCATTAAAAATACCCTAATTTTGTGGGAATTTTTTATTTTTATAATTTAAAAAAAAACTAGGGGGACCTAGTACATGTTCATGATGACTCAAAACATTTTTTAGCATGATTATACACATCGACACCTGAACTTTAATAGGTTCCCAGGGTTTACAACCACCAAGACAACCATTCCAGCTTTTGAGGAGCAGTGAAAAACTCAAAAATTATACATCGCTTATTCAAAGTTGCATAATTGACAAGGAAAAAAACACCTTGAAATGATCGGATTGACGTCTAAGTACTAGGAATCCAAGTCCTTTACAAAAAAATTGTCATTCTAGTACATTTATTACAAAATCCCCATGGGGTATGAACATGTAACTATCATTAAAAAAGAGGCCCCAAAATGGCCCTAAAAGGTCTTATGAACCTCCAAACATTGATAATGAACAATTGGCTTGTTCATCACGCTTCTAAGTGTCTCCTGATGATGATCCCAGAGGAGGGATCGAAACGTCGAGATCGCCAATTTTTGAACGCAACTCCTCTTTCTCAATTTGCCACTGCGTAGATGACCATCCATCACTTCAGTGGCTCGTCAGAAATCCACTTAAGTGCAACTTTAGTGTATAACAGAACCTATATACAATTATCCTCCAAACATTTCATAACATATTTCTAAAACACAATAGAGCCAATATTGTTTATCTTCAACAATTAAACAATAACTAATTTATTTATCTATTTTGTGGACACACTTTGGGAAATAGATCCATATGTGCACTTTTCCTCCCAAGCATAATCAATTAGTCATGTAGGTGTCACCCTCATGCTAGGCAATGAAACAACTAAATGAATTCACTGACTATGGTTCTACTCTTTCTCACTCTATGCAACATTTACAATCACAACAATCCCACTCAACTAGCATATCTTCCTCCTCAACCTACACAACAAGGGACGGGATTCCCTTCTTTGCTTCACAATGCAGTGGGTTATCCCCCTTCCTTCCAATGATCCAATGCAAGCTAGCCAAGGAATCTCTATTATTGGGAAATAGGGATTTTATTTGTAACTAAGTTTTTTATTTCCTTTCAACAATTTCCCATTACCAATAACCCCTAGTATGGTTCCTCATATTATCATGGCAAAAATTCGATAAGGTTAATGCTTGATGGAAAGTTATGGTAGCATAGGGACGTAGAAAAATGAACCCAAAGAGAATTACCAATTGAATCAGAACTAAGGTTTATCAAGCTTGACCTCTCTTTTCTCCATGGCATACCCAAAATCAATGACTTCTTGAATGGTTGGGTGATCAGCCCTTCTAGAGAGGTTGCATGAACTCAATACTTGCATGGAGCAACACATGCCCTTCCAATAAACTTGGGATAACCATCAAGGGACACAAGACAAAAAAGGAATGAGGGCCCCAAGGAAGACACTTGGATAGCAACAATAAAATACTACTTTTTTTAATTCACCCTACTTCCCCTCTCATTGGTACATTGCTCCCATTGTGCTCCTAGGTAGTATTAACCCCTAGTGAACCTTATTAATTATTACTATAACTACAATAATTCAAATAAACTCAACATAAGCATACTTACAATACCTAGGAAGTGTTTACCATTCCAAATTCATTGGGTCACTATCTCATATATTCAATATCTTGCCATCTTGTGAACAAACCTTGGTCTTTCATTGTGCACCTTAAATATTAACACACACATCATGTCCCAAGATTCCGATGGGGTCTTATAAGGCGGACATTGTTGATTTAGGAAACCCATACAAAGACATGGCAAGGTTGTCGACTCTAATTATTGGATAAGCATCCACCTAATTTTGTGAAGATGTGGTTTCTTCATTTACTACACCCTCATTAAAAAAGAGATTTAACTAGGGAGAAATGATTTCAAACAAAATCGTATACTAAATGAGTATCCACCTAACTACAAAGAAATAATGTCTCAATATTTGATCATCACTTCAATTTCTAGCATGACTTCAAGGTTTGTCTCCCAATGAGGGTGTGGATTTCAATGTCAAACCAATTTACTTGGACTATCCTTCGTTTAAGAAGCACAAAGCTCAATACCATTTTTATGAAATCCAATATCAATTCATCAAGATGCTCAACTAGGTTATTTTGGGAATGGAACCTAATAGCCTTACTCTAGTTGCAAGGGACTTTCTAATAAAAAAAGGTATGTTTTGGAAAAAAACAGGTTTCACGTATGTCAAAGTATATGATTTTGAGGTGAAACCATTTAACCTGCCTAAAATGGTTGGTGATCAAATCTTTCTTGTAAACTTAGCTTGAAAAAACAAAACAATGGAGGATTTTTCTTCATTCCAAAAAGAATAAACTATTTATATTTGCACATTTTCGTTTATCTGGTATTTTCATAAATGATTTCTTGCACATAAATGATGAAGCTCGATTATTAAAACTTTTTAATCTTAAGGAGACACCCACAAAGGCATAGTGTGATCCCAAACATTTGTTACAGGTAACTTGTGTTCCTTTGGATATATTGAGTGTTTCTTAGGGGTCCTTTTTTTCAAGATGGACATAATGATTACACATGTGATGTAGTTGAAGCAAATATTCAAGATGATGCAAAACTACAAGGACCATCACCAAATTGTAAGGTGAAGTAATTGAACCTCCTTGAGAACTCCCAAACCATAATAAGTTCAAATGTTAATATTCTTATGAGAAAGGTGGAAAAGGAACGTGAAAGATAATGAATGGTACAAGGAAACCAACAGGCAATATCATCAAAAAAAGGAGTTCTTATTCCATAGGAGAGACTATGATCGATTCCACTTGAAATGCAACAATTTCTACCCAAAAAGGATGGTGATGGAAACAAGCACTTTTGAAAATGAACATAGTATTCATGTCCATTTCGAAAGAAAAAAGATTTATTAATAACTAGCATAACTTATTGTCCAAAGATATTATTTAAAAGTTGAGGGGTCTTGTTGAGAATCAAAAGGCCCATGATGATTTAATGGAGCACTCCAATGGGGTTGTTACTTAAAATAGTGCCACGAGGAATTAGATGGTACCACAAAGTATCCATGCCTTTAAAGACGTTTCTAGTTATGAGAAGCAAAGCAAAAAGCTATCCATGTCTAAGATTTAACTTGGAAAGAAATTGAAAGGAACAATACTCAATTTGACGTTACAGATATTACGCCTTATTATGCATTGAAGATGCATCAAGCTACTAGTAAAGTTGTTGGAACATGCTAAGAATGAGAGAGAAGAAGAGGTGCAAGAATTGAGAAATTGAGTAGTGACTTAGAGAAGGTATTTAACCCTAATCCCTTTTGTCTTGAACCCCTCACTACTTAGATGCTTGAGGTAATTGACGAAAAACGCCATACTAAAGTCGTTCAAAGGTCTTCTCTAGTGAAATGAAAGCGGTGTTAAGGAATGTTAATGAACGAAACATCTAGTGTCGTTAAAAAAACCCTTGGTCTCAAAGATATATCAAAAAGTGAACCTATGAATGATGAAAAGTTTTGTGAATCCTATCTTGATAACTTCACTTAAAAATGAAATTTGTAAACCCTCATCTAAAACAAAGATAATCTCCCTTCCAAACACAAACTTAATGAGATTAAGCGAGAAAAAATCAACAAAGTAGAAACCATTGGAAAGTTGATCACTTCTAATGATAGACTTAGCACCAAAATATCTCATATATTTTTCAAAGTATTTAAAAATGTGAGAAAGCTCAAGGATCCCACTCTTACTTGAGATTAGAAATTGGTTGCAAAAGAAAATTTCCAAACTATATTATTCAGGCATTAAATTTGGTAATATTACTTTCTTCTCTCCAAGAGATTGAAAAAATGTTCACTTACTTCATGGTACACAATATGTACAACAACTCATTGGACATGGAACTAGTCACCTTTTGTAAAGCATAAAGAATGTTACAATCAAAGTAAATGAGAACATTATTGTGACCCCACTTCAATATTATATAGAAAGTAAATGAGAAGATTATTGTGACCCCACTTCAAGATTATATCAACTTTCGGGTAGACACCAATTTCTATGGCCACCAAAACCTTATGAAGAAAGATGGATGTGATTGAAACTAGGTTGTATGGTCACTTTGCTTTTAAAAAAAAAGACACAAGGAGCACATAAAGCTAACATAATTAACTTGGTTTTTTTTATGGAGCCTCACAAAATCACATGTGGGGGTGGTGCCACTCTTTTCTTAAACCAAAACCACCACTTCCAAATCCAATGGGTCTTGGATCAAGCACAAATAACTATGCAAAACTCATGGCTCTGAAACTCCTTCTCCACTTCGCCCTGGAAAAAGGCTGCAACAAACTTCAGATTTTTGGAGATTCACTTATAATTATCAATTGGGTGAACAAAGTTCAGCATTGTGGAAATCTTGCTCTCACTTCACTTTATGAAGAGGTAAACAGACTCTGGACAAATTTTGATTACATTTCATGCCGCTGTGTTTACAAGGTAAGGAACTCATATGCAGAACGCTTCTCGAAGGAAGGGGTGAAGATGGAACACGGAACTCGAAATTTTTTTGAAAATAGGAAAGAGGAAGTGTATGAGTTCTTTCACAGACCATTCATAGAAACACTTCCTGCAAAAACCATCACTTTGATATCTTCAATTTTTTGCAATCTACCGACCAATCACAATCACAAGAAGTTTTTTGTCACACACTCGGCTCTTTGTTAAGCTCAAGGGGAGCTAAATCCATGACATATTTTCAGCTAAGTAACTGAAACATATTCTGATTTTGTTTCCGGCTGTTAACAGCGGTATGCAAAGCATACAAACTATGTAAAGACTCTTTTGAATTTAATATAAATACAAACTTTTTTTCTTTGAGAAACAAAAAGCTAACATAATTAATGAAAGCTCTACATACCTACCTCCATATTTAAACTAAGCTCCACATAAACTACTAAAGAATGTTTATAGCTCTTATGATTCTAATATTTGAATCTAGTCAAACTTTAATATTTGAAATTCCATGTCTTATCTATAATATAAAAGCCAAAATCCTTCAAATACTTGTATTATCATTATGTCTTTTCTTTGACAACAAATATTAGATGCATCTTCTACTTGCTTTTTAGCATGGGAACATAGTTATTTTAACCTGAACCATTAAAATTTCATGCTAGCAATTATCTAATCATTCCATCTTACGACTTTGCAACTATCTAGTTTTTTCATAAAGAAAATTGTGTTCACAAATATTAGATTATGTCAAAATCTTGAATCTTGATGTTCACTTTGCAACTATCTAGTTCTTTTGTGTTCATAAATATTAGATTATGTCAAAATCTTGATGTTAAAAGTCTTTGGAGATTTTACCTCGTAGAAATCTTTCACTTCATTATATGTTTAAAAGTGAAAACCTGTTACTAGACAAAGAATACACAATATTGAAAATCGTGAAGTTTTATATTTCATAACATTATTTTACTTCATTCAATAAGTTAAAAAGTTAAAAGAAAATATGTTATTTGGCAAAGATGACCACCATCTATACAGACAGAAGAGAACACTCGTTAATTCCCAAGGATTTCCAGCAACATTGAGTGATCAACCAGATGACTTTACCACCAATCCAATGTATTGACTAAATAAACTCACAAAAAAAGAGTAACAGTCGAGGAAAAAGGACCAAAGTTGGTATCCGAATTAATTTAAATTCGTAAAAACCAACAAGAAACCAAAAGAAAAAAGGTTGTCTATAATTAGTAATTTAAGTTTGTCACCTTGCAAAATTTTATCAACAGTCTCAGTCTCTTATCATTTCATCTCTATCCAATAAGTAGAGGCCTCAAAGCATTCAAAGCCTCTTATCATCTCATCTCTATCCAATAAGTAGTGGCCTCAAAGTCTCTTATCATTTCATCTTTATCCCATAAGTAGTGACCTCAAAGCATTGTAAGGCTCAAGGTCTCCATCATATTACACCAACCATCATCCACAAATCAATTCAACATATTTCGAAAGCTTTATAATTATCATATTTTAAGATGGTCACAACGTCCTCCAAGGCATCCAGATTATTAACCATACCTATATACATAGATGGCTTTCAATAAGACACGACACCTTGCTTTTCAGTACAGCATTGACAACACCTTTTACCCCTTTAAGCATATGAAATTTTTAAATAACCAATGCAATTGCTACAACTAACAAATGTTGGCAAAGAATAAATAGCTTCCAAGGTAGGATTGGAAAATTTAGAATTAATGCCTTTCACTTCTCCCTCCAAGGCATCAATTTCCGCACGATGACATAGTTCATAATCTACCCCACTCATGACAAGTCTATCTACTATCATAATTGTACCATCTCCCCAGATAATGTACACAAAACTTTTCTTGAGGTGGCCTCAAAACATTCCAAGGCTTCAAGGCCTTCATCATATTGCACCAACCATCATCCACAAATCAATTCAACATATTTCCAATGCTTTATAATTATCATATTTCAAGATGGTCACAATGTCTCCAAGGCATATAGATTATTTACACAAACCTATATACTTAGATGGCGTTTGATAACACACGACACCTTGCTTTTCAGTACAGCATTGACAACACCTTTTACCCCTTTAAGCATATGAAATTTTTAAATAATCAATGCAATTGCTACAACCAATAAACGTTGGCAAATAATGAAAAGCTTCCAAGGCATCCAGATTATTAACCATACCTATATACTTATAAGCATATGAAATTTTTAAATAACCAATGCAATTGCTACAACTAACAAATGTTGGCAAAGAATAAATAGCTTCCAAGGTAGGATTGGAAAATTTAGAATTAATGCCTTTCACTTCTCCCTCCATGACATCAATTTCCGCACGATGACATAGTTCATATTCTACACCACTCATGACGAGTCTATCTACTATCATAATTGTACCATCTCCCCAAATAATGTACACAAACTTTTCTTGAAATGTCAAGAAGTTTTCAACACTAACATGGCCCCAATCTTTATCTCTTTCGACAATTAAATTGTCCCTCATCCTCTTGAACAGCAACCAACAACTAATCCCTAAGATTAGGTAATGTGATTTTACATATGCAACTTAAGTCAATTGTATTCAAATATGTAACAATTTGATTACAATAACCATAGTGCAAGGAGGTAGTATTTTATTAAAGACTCGATGATTTGCAGACTTACAGTTGGGCATCCATAACCTTTTGCATCCAATTAGTATAATTAACCATATTTCCTATCTAACTTGTGAGTCGCTCACAACCACATTGAGAGTCGAGTAAGATAAATTCATAGATAGAGATGTAGAAATACTTCACAAATAACCACCTAACTGTTTATCGGGCTTCCATTTCAGCGATACATTCAACAAGATTCGAGCATGCTGCGTGTTGAGGGCTTCAATTATCTTTTAGTTCATGCCTCTATAAAATGAATTACTTGGGAAAAACAAGCTTCAATTATTTTTAATTTGTGCCCATAAGCACAAATTAAAAATGCGTTGAAAATCAGGACCATCCCTTTCAAAAAGATTTTTAGCATAATTAGAAGATATTGACCAAAATATACACAAGCACTGAGAGTCTAGGTTAAGGTGGTCATACATGACCTATTTGCAGGGTTTGCATTTGAGGGATATATCCCGAGGGACATAAACGTATACTACTTTGTTGATTCTTCAATTCAACTTTTATGGCTCTGGAGGCAATGTTAACAAAAAACAGGAGGCAATGTTAACAAAAAACAGGACTCCCTTCCCCAAATGAGGTTCATATGCACATAAAACATGAAAATGCATCCAATCTACATGCACTTGGAATCTAGTCAAAGCACACCCATAACCATACAGATCAATGAATCATGTAGTTTTGAAAATTTCACACAATAAAAGAGGCTTTCCCTAGCTTGTAGCTTGAAAAAAAAAGTACACCTCGGTTAAAATTTGAATCTGAAAAAACTTCGACTATGAAAAGAAAACACTTATACTATGAAAAGCATGTTTTGTGTTTGATATAGCAAACAATTAAATTTTGGTGTGCTCTCCATAATTTTCTACTTTTTTCTAGTCTCAGCTGTCCAATAGATGCAGCATATAACTGTTTTAGGACAAGGAAGCAGCTTTCACATGGTTCATACACTCAACCACCTACAAAATAGTATCAAAGCCCATTGTTTATAATGAAGAATGATGAAAGTACAAACCCAAAGTCACAATGTTCTATGGATCCTGTAATACAAATTTGTAGATGAAATAAATCACAGAACTTAAAAATTGTGTACAACAAAAAATGAAGCAAATAGGCATTATAACTGCTCTGGTGATAAAAGATCAAAATCATAGAGTAGGCAATTTAACATAGAGATTAAGCATGATGTAGCCAGCATGAAATCCAGTGCATGGTTCTCACATGGGCTCCAAGGATACATACCTCCGTAAAGTAACTCTTCTGAATCCCCAGACAATAAATATAGAACTCCAATAATGTATAAAGGCTATAACTATAAAGATTCAAAATCTTGCAGCGCATGTAATTCAATATAAATAATGATCATGATGGAATAGACATGAGATCTTGTGCATGGTACTTGCATGGGCTCCCTGAAAATATATACCTCCAAAAAGTGACTCTTCTGAGACCCTCAAAAATTAAAATAGAACTTCAATTATCTCTCTGGTAAAATGGGAGCTTCAGCATTGAGACCATGATTAACTCTGCCTAATCCCCAATAAGGAGATAATCTTTGATCATGTCGTCAAGAATGCTTTATGAGGCACCATAGTATGGAGGGATAGGTGCAGCTGTGGTACCTATTGTAGGCAATCCAGGTTGGTTAGACTGTGAAGGTTGAAAAGCTGCATATTGGGTATAGTGGGGGTTGTACTGCACTGGTGCTACAGCTCCATGAGCAGCAGATAGCCCTGTATATGCAGGTTGTCCAGCAAATGTGGGTCCATATAAAGGTTGTGTAACATAAGAAGATTGTGGAGCATATGAAGGTAGCCCTGTCGGATATGCTTGTGGAGTAGGAGCAGGTAGTTGTGCCCTCGGATATGATGGATAGTTTGGGTTTATTGCTGCATAACCTGGTTGTACCTGCGATACTAACTGTGCTTGGGGGGATGGTATAGGCTGTGAAGCAGCCTTCTCCTTCTGGCCCTCGATTGCAAGTTTCACGGTAACAGACCTTCCCTACATGCAAAGCACAAATACAGATTCCAAACTATAACTTTCCAATGAAGCTAAGCCTAGCCCTTAAATCACCAAAAATAATTCAAGAGCCATTTAAAAATGCACAGTTCTGTTCCTTACATCAATATTTCTGTTCGAATCCTCAAGGGCCCTCTTGGCTGCTTCAACAGCCTTAAATGTCACAAATGCAAAACCCCTGTTTGGAAAAATTGTTAGAGTTGAAATATAGAATGATATTGCCAGACTAGATATAGGATAAAGGTTTCAGATGGCAGAATTACACATGAAACTTAATAATTTAATTTAATTTAATAAAAACCAAATTACCTGGATCTGTTTGTATTCTTGTCATATGCAACAGAACCCTCCTCTATTTCTCCATACTGTGAAAAAATCGATATGAGTGCCTCATTTGATGTCTCGTATGAAAGGCCACCAATGTAAAGCTTCCTCTGTGACTGATCTGTAGTTTGTGCTGGATTGGTGCCAGCAGTTGCTAGATTGCATACAGTAATTCGACCCTGCAGAACACCCCACATTAAAAAAATATTTTTAGAATCTGAAAGAAGCAGAATCTTAAATCAGTCAAATTGCTAACACGTAACTAACAAAAACAGCAGCCCCTGCCATAACTATTGGCTAGTTTCTGAAAATATTATAATTGTTCTGCAAAACATCTTATGGAATGCAACAATTTGAATGGCATTCTACCAGGATAAAGCTAGTTAATCTTGGATCCACTAATTCCAATATTAATACTCAGTTTCCAATAATCTTAACATTTCCCTGGAAAGCATGTCACAAGAATGCAGCAACATGAATAACATTGCACCTAAATAAAACAGTGGATCTTCCATCAACTAAAATTACTTGCAATAGGTGAAAGCTAAAATCAGCTTCTTGTGCATGGCTCTGGGCAACACTAATATACTATTGAGAAATAAAAATACACATCTCAGCATGACTCTCGTGTCAATGACTCGGACAGTCACACAATCTCTACCAAAGAAGACAACATTAAAAAGTAGCTATACAAGCAGCATTTCATAGTAAAAGTCTAATTTAAAATATTATGAATATCTATAACCAGAACTGACACTTACATCTATAGTCTTGCTAGGTTCCTGCAAAGCCTTCTGAGCGGAATCCATATGCTTAAATGTAATAAAGCCAAACCCCCTTGACTTTCCAGTTGCCTTGTCAATAATAACAGAACCTTCTTCAATCTCTCCATACTGTTCGAATGCCTGAAATATCAGCAACAGTTGAAATCATCAGTAAACAATTTCTATTCAACAGCATGGCTAGATTTATCAAGCCTGCAAGAGAGACTACATAGTTTGCAGTTGTAACAAACAGGCTGGATTCTGATCCATGGTCGATTTCTCTTTGAGCAAATATTAACAGCAAACTTTATGTGACATCAGCATGTCATAAAAAGGATGACAACACTCAGGTAGAAATTACAACCAGGACCAATTCAGTCAACAATGCATGGCAGCAAAAGAAAACAAATACCGCCACATCTGATTTCAAGGCCATAAAACAAGCATTACCAAATAAACAACAATATGAACAATATTTCCATTCATACAAATGACAAGCAATCAATCATCATGCACTCACTTCACGCAGAGTTTGTGAAGCAGTCTCCCAAGCCAATCCACGCACAAACAGCTTCCGATGTGCAGGGTCTTTGCTAGCAGCATTCCTAATATTGTCTGCAATTGCAGAGTAAAGACAACCTCTGCAGAATACAACCACAAGCATTCCAGTCAATCCATTCACAACCAATAAGGCAGCCAGCAACATAGAATATGGATTCAAAAACAAACAAACAAAGGCAGGCAAACTATATTATGGCATGCAAAATGCTATAAGATAAGAATCATCCAAAACTTAAGGGCATTTGATAACAGACTCACAAAACAATCACCATAGCATTGAAGTCAAAGAAAAAGCGTATCATAGCCAGATGAGAATTTTAAAATAATTGTAAGCATTAGATGCAGAAGAAATGTGCTCCTACAACAAGACTGAATAGCAATCCAGAGACAGATCAAGTAGTTTCCCTGCCCCGGATCCAAGGGTCCAATCATGCCATCAAACCAACTGTTTCCAGGTACAACAAAAAGGAAAACCAAACCATCAACAAATTATGCACCAGTTCAAAGGGATACAACCTCATTTCACAGACAAACAGAAAAGGTTTCATAACATGGACCTTCCTTTAAAGCATCAAGATCAAACTACAGTTCTTTAACATTTTTAGTTCTCATTAGGTGGAGAAAGATAATTTTATTAATGTCCAACAAATGACCAAAAGATATGTCAATGAGACTAGAAAGTACAATCAGTGATACCACAATCACTTAGATTGGAATAAAACTGAGTCAAACCAACTATGGTTCATGGTTAGAAGCATTTTCATAAAACAAATGTTTTTAAAAAATAAAACTCATTTTAGGCACTTTCCCCATGCCATAGCATACTTTGAAAATATGTTTGACTTAAAATAGTAATCAATGGTCAACAAGGGCTTGGTTGGTTGGTAAAGGGAGGATGTTGAGATTCACCCCACCAGTTTCAAATCCCCTTAGCGACATGTTCGACCATTGTGGACCAGTGCACTGGTGCAAGTGGGCTGCTTCTTCCAGTTGTGACCAGGTGCACACTTACCACATGGCACACTGTGATAAAAGAGGCATTTGTCAAAAACAAATAGTGGCCAATAATAATCATCTTTTGAAATTCACATTGATTTTTTGTTTTTTGTGTGCTCATTGTCCAACTACGAGATCTAAGCATTTCAACTTTCAAAAAATTCATATTGAATAATAATCAAAATTAATGTGTATTTTCATACAACCACAATTTTCAAGGAAAATTCTTTAGACCTTCCAATGGCATTGGACTTTATATCCAAGACAAGGAAGTTGTGAAACAATTTTGCTACTGACTGCCTTGAATCTACTCAGATTAGAAAATAGTTCAAGGTGAGAATATTGTGACTTCTCTCATAATTTTCTGTTCTCTGAAACTCAAAGTTTGTTATATTACAAGGTGTCTAATATTCTTTATTGCCATCTAAATGCATCCATTTTGTATGGGTTTTGATATGTTTTGGACAAACGCATGGATTTTTATGGCTTCATATATTTTTTATGTAACGTGTGTTATTTGGAAGTCTAGGAACTGTTATTTGGTTTTTAGCAGGTGTAACAAAATAGAAAAGAAGCTGCTGTTTGAAAGTGGCCTCGGGAGTGTTTAAATCCCCCTAGGGGTCTCCCCTTTCACTAAAATTTAAAAATTTTGGAGAGTCGTAAGATCTTGGTTTCATCTCATATAAGGACTAAGAGGTTTCTGATATTTCAGTTTGCTGATATTGTAACCAATAATAATAAAAGAATTTTTTTTAAGCAGTCTTTTTCGAGCCCGCTCCCCATCCCCCCAAGGGGGGTCTGCGTCCGTTTCACTTTTTTGCATTTTCCCCTTTTTTTGCTCTAGTTTAGTACTGACATGTAGGATTGTATACTTTGATATAATTTTGCATTATTCCATATTTTAATTTCAGAAGTAATCATACTAATTACCCCACGACTTCCTGATTGACCCGCAAAGGGAAAAAGATGCATAGTAGGACTAATTAGAAAACCGGTGTTGTGTATCTTTGATTCATTTTTCATCAATTGCTTCGTTAGTCATAATAAAATGAACCCTTCTTTGATTCCCCAATTGAGATCCACTTGGATCGAAAGAGGTTCCTAGAGGGTTTTATTTTTAACAAGAACACCTATTTTAAAATTTACTGAAAATAACAAAGACTCCAGTGTGTATGCTCTGTACTTGGCTGCGGTTCGTCCAATCAGTCAAGCTACATCAAAAGCACATGAGTGACTAGAATAATTAGGATTCACTCTCCCCAAATTGACAAACCATCAGACAAAAATCCAACGCCTCAATCAAACCATTACGGTGGCAAAATACCCAAAGGAAGCGGGAACTCTTGAAAAATGACCTTGAGGCGCCGATTTCTATTACACCTTTGGGTGCATTATGAACAATAGCCTCAAAGACTCCATTCAACCCACATATTCCTTGCGGGTAGCCATGACAGTTTAGTTTTGGACATACTTCAAGTACCCCCTGGGTATATCTGGAGTCCCCTCGCCTAAGTTAAATTACTCATCTTCTTACATTAATTTAAAATTAACCAAGATACAATTGCACAACATTCATTCCAGCACTTGCAAGCACTCTTCATTGTTTTTTGACTCCATTTTCAAGGCACTGGTCAACTGTTTATTTCTTTCAAGCTATATGTGATTGGGTGTCATTTTCGTGCTTACTTGTGATTATCTCATCATGTTATTTGTTGTTTACAATTGTTAAATCAAAACTCCTAAAAAACTTACTCTTTAATACCATCGTCATACTAAATAGTTTTGCCTTAGTAACTTAATAGGGTCTACCCCCTTGGCTTTGTTAAGAGTTGAGCCTAAACGGAGGAGTCAAAAACAAGGTGACAGCCTTGACTCGAGACTTGCCCCCAAGGACACACCGAGTGGCTTGAAGATTTCTGCCACGTAACCCAAGTGTGTGAAAGGCAACAACAAGAACAATGTATATTTCTAAAAAAGCTTTGGTGTTAACAATGGTTAGTACTGATCTCATTGCTGCCTTAAAAACTATGAACCAAAATATTAAATCATTCACACACAAAGGAACAGGTAGGTAGCCAAACAAAAGAGGAAGGCAGAACGTTGGTTGCAGGTTCAGATTAACGTAATTGGATTCAACTTACCGAGGTGGCAGTCACCACTAGTGCAGTGCAAAACATGCTTAACAGTATCTCCATTTAATCTTATTGTATTTCTGATGATCAAGTACACTATTTAATAACTCCCTAGTTGCACACGTGCACATAATCTTTTATCAAACTCTATTAATATTAAGAGCTAATTGCTATAGACACTTTTCACATTGCATTGTATAGAACTGCATCCAATAAACATGTTTTGTTGGCCAGTAAGTTGAGCACAAAGTTTATTGGTCAACATAAATTAGAAAAAGGAACTTGCGGTCATGCGATCTTGTTAAACTCTATTACAATGTACAAACTCATTGTTACAAAAACTTTTCAACTTTCAATTTCAATTTTCATGAGTATGTATGCATTCCATCACCGCATTTTATTATATGAATATTTGGACAAAACACCGTTGGACTGAGCGATGTTGGAATCACAAGCCTTACAATTATGAATTAAGTGTTTAAAATGGTGATCACGAATAAGCATGACATACAATGCAACAGTCACACGTAATCAAAGTGCCAAAGGAGCTTGTGTTGATCACCCAAAAGAGTAGTTATATAAAGTAAAGTCCTTGGGATATGACCAGAATATGTCCATTAATTCTAGCACAAGCATTGTAAGTCTTTTTTATTTGGGTTCACAAATCTCATGGGTCAAATGTTACTATGTATTTATAAACACCAGCGTTCTCAATAAGGAATTGAGATCTCTGCACCAGCTGCTTCGGAATTTTCAATCATCATGGTCTATCCTATTTTATTTCATTCAGAACAGTCCTAATAACCCAAGCCACTCTCCAAATCACCCTTCCCAAACGATCAGAAAAACAACTGAAAGGGGAAGAGAAGGTTGGACAATATGAACACAGTAATCTACTTCCGATTGCCCTTAGGAGAGGGCATACCCTATCTATTCCAAAAATGGGGGAAATGGACTTCATGAGAGATTATTAGAAGATATGAATTGTCATTTGAATCAACATTGCAAGTGAGCCAGACAAGAATATACAAAATCCAATATTTAAACAAAAAGGCATCAATCTCCGATCAAGCTAATTGAAGATAAACAAAGACCATACTTACGCGTTAACCAAGAGATTAACCACTTGCTCTTTGCTCAAGGGTGCCAAAAGCTGCTTCAGCTCTTCTTCAGAAACCTCAACCGGGCCACCATTGCTTCCATCATCTAGCTTTCTCTTCTTCACATCTCCACTCTGCTCCATTATTAACAAACGGTGCCAATATTCTTGCACTGGTTGGTAGTAACAGTATATGGCCTACAGCGAACAACACCTTAAAACCCTCAAACAATGTACCTGGTAGATTCAAATGCTTTTGCTAGAACCACTATCCTATTCAAACCCAAAATCTGCAACTCCGAGCTAATTGGAAAACCAGAAATCGCTCAGAGGTCTGCAAATGCCGATGGCGAGAAACATATGTAATAACGATCAATAAGCACATCAAAAACCTGTGGACTTCCGAATCTGAAGCAAAAACTGACACCAGAAAAAACCACCCAAAAACCCTTTGAAGCCGGCAAATCTGAACCAAAAATTAAAACCAACAACGAAATAAAAAGACCTGCCAGAAATACTGGGGTTTCAAATATTATGAAGATGGAGAAAAGATCAAAGTGCAGGTAGTAAAACCACTGCTAAACCCAAATAAAAAGATCTTGCAAGGAAATAAGTACCTTCAAACCCCAAGTGAAAAATTAAAACCATTATAAGATTCAAAACCCAACCATATAAATGTGCAGATAAAGTTGGGTTTCGTGACTTACGCTTTGATCGAGGCACAGGAATGACTGAAGTATCCGCTGCGCGGTTCTTTGTTGGTGTTGTTAAGTCTAAGAATTCACCACACCAATATCCACCATGGATTATAGTGCGAAGTAAGAACACAAACACAAAACAAGAGTGGAATATTTATATTAACATATGCATGATGCCATCTCTTTTCAAATTCCTTAGTCAAAGATTGGGGCCGATATCACTGGCGGGCCAACTTTAGGGGTTTTCTATAGCTTGCCCTTGCACTTTCAAATGTCAAAAATAGATCTACCATTCGTATGCAAAATGGTTATACCATTTTTCAACGTTAGGTTTATTGATAAAAATAGTTGGGTTTTGTTCTTTAGAAGTGGTTGTGTATTATTATAATTTCATATACAAGGATTAAATTTCAATCAATGTCATAAGTATTTTAATGAACATATCTAATATTTTAGTTTAAAATATATTTTCACAAGTAATTGGTTTTGAGTTTGATCTTTCTAGGTATGTATTTTGTTATAATCTCGCATACAACTTAATGGTTAAATTTCTACTAATGACATGGGTACCTTGGTCATTTAGCATTTGGGTTAAGGACCCATATCAACAAGTAGTTGGTATTGAGTTTAATCATTCTCGTAGTACCGATGCACTACTACAACATGCATAGCTCCATGGGTTGAATTTCTACTAATGCGTGGCTACTTTATTCAATCTCCTCATTTGGCATTTTGGGTAAAGACCAATATCTATATATAGTTGGTCTTGAGTTGGCTCTTATTGATATATGCAAATTGCAATTACCAATGGAATATGAAAGATGATAACCATGTGTTTTAGAGGTGCATATCTTGTTAAGGGCGTGTGGACTTTAATATAATGCCTTTTTATATGCATGTGTATATCACAACTCTATGGTGTTATCCTTCTCAGGGGTCCTTAGTGCTACTAGCCTACTTCAGTTCCATTTGGAGTGTTTAGAAGGTAATTCAAATGGCCACTTTCCACTACATGTGGTGAAAGATAACTACAAAGATTTGTTGGGCATGTAAAATTGATTGACTTCTCGGTTTTGTACTTGAGTCAATGTTTAGCTCACCTCACCAAAAGATCTTTAGGATGCGGTTATTTAGTAAGTGGAAAAGAAGATTAAGAAATGGTTGACAAAGTTTACAACTTTTATTGTAAAATTCCAAAGATATATGAAGGTCTTCACAACCACCATGTCTACCACTCCACATGTTGGGTACCTTCTACTAGTGCCTACCAATGTGATATGGATTATATAGAGAACGAATTGAAGGTCTAAATATAGATGGAAACACAAATAAAAATATTGTAGAGAGAACAGTAATATAGGGAAACCCAAATGCAAAGCAATACAAACTAGTTAGAATGGTGGCAGTTTATCTTTGAAGAGAGACGTGTCAGCTACGCTTGTTTGACACAAGACATTACAAGAGGTTGAAATTTCCTTTTAGCATAAAGTATGATTCCCTAAGATCTAAAAACCTTAAAGATCCAAACTCCTAACCCTGCGAGATGATGTGGCAAAAGGAATGTGAGCCCCATGGAGCCTAGTCGATACATCAACTTCTTGAGGGTGCAACTTTTGCATACAAACTTGCTTTATAGCATTTCTTTTATTGTTACAAAGCTTAAGTTATGCTCTATGTGCTTGGTAGTTCCTAAAAACACAAGGGAAATTCCCATNCTAATATGTATAAACCTTAAATATCCAAACTCCTAACCCTGCGAGATGATGTGGCAAAAGGAATGTGAGCCCCATGGAGCCTAGTCGATACATGAACTTCTTGAGGGTGCAATTTTTGCATACAAACTTTCTTTATAGCATTTCTTTTATTGTTACAAAGCTTAAGTTATGCTCTATGTGCTTGGTAGTTCCTAAAAACACAAGGGAAATTCCCATAAATGCATTGGAATTTCAATACCTAAAAAACTCCTAAGATGTGGAACCATTCTACCCACCTGGACAACTTGTCCCCCCTTAGGAAGCAATGGGCCCATTTGTGTCAAGTTCCTTCATCATATAGGGAAAATTCTATTGAATTTAACTCCTAGTGAGACACTTTCCTTAGTGAAGGACTTTGACAACCCCAAAAAGTTGGATGCTCTATTGGTGGCTGCCTTTAATCTTTGTGTCCATGGTTCAATTAATTATCGCCTAGTTAATGAAGTGAGGATTGAGTTTTATAAGGGTCAAATGTTAAACCACCTTTGAGGTATCCAAGAGAGGTGAAAANAAACTTCTATTGAATCTAACTCCTAGTGAGACACTTTCCTTAGCAAAGGACTTTGACAACCCCAAAAAGTTGGATGTTCTATTGGTGGCTGCCTTTCATCTTTGTGTCCATGGTTCAATTAATTATCGCCTAGTTAATAAAGTGAGGATTGAGTTTTATAAGGGTCAAATGTTAAACCACCTTTGAGGTATCCAAGAGGGTCCTGTTGGTTCAGACTCAATGAAGCGAAGGATGTTTGTTTTTTTTAGGAGCTATCAGAATCGCTAGAAGTTGGGGGTGAGGGAGCACAGTTGCTTTCCTATAGAAACTGGGAAAGAAAATTATTCATCCGCTAGTAGTGGAAAAGCCTATGACGCAAGGGTTGTGTTGTGCGGTGATGAGCTATGAACTAGAATTCCCAGTCATCCACCACTCTACGCACACTTATGTGGATATCGTCTCTATACCCAATAGAAATGGAATGACAGAATGTTGTTTGGCCTTGTGCTCCCCTCGAGCTGCNGCCCTAGTGAAGGAGCTACCCTACTTTGACAACCCAAAAAAGTTAGATGTTCTATTGGTGGGTTCCTTTCATCTTGGTGTCCATGGTTCAAGTTATTATCACCTAGTCAATGAAGTGAGGATTGAGTTTTATAATGGTCAAATGCTCGACTACCTTTGAGGTATCCAAGAGAGGTGGAAAATATGGTCAAAGTAGTGACACATTAAATACAAGGTGCGGGTAAAGGAAAGAGTGAATACTACATTTTAAAAACATTCTCACCCACAACCTTGGTGATGGTGTAAGGCCGATATCAAAGAGGATGGATCTGATGATGGGGTCTTCTAAGGCACTATTTCTACAAATGCAACTAAACCTTGTATCTGACCTGGAACTTATGTGGAACCTAATGTTGGTTGTGCAACTGCTTGCACTTGGAATTGGATTTTTGCATAATAGCATGAACTTGTTGTTGGATGCATCAAATCCATTCAATAATTTGGTTTCTCTATCAACGTTGGTTTGAGCATAGGAGGATTTTTCATGTGTAGATGCAATGGGCATAACTACATCAATTAAGGCCACTAGTTAAAACCCATGTTGGCCCCTTCATATTTGGGAAGTTTTAGAAGGATTGATAGACAACAAGGCACAATAGTAGACATAGAGATCAACATAAGGTACATAGAAAATACATAAGGGACGTAATGTACCTAGGGAGGTAAACAAGGGGGTAATGTATGTAATGTAGCCATTCATGGAATATGCACATTCGCTAGTTGGTGTTAACTTTTCTCATAGGTCTCCACTTGCTTTAAGAAGTTCAGATATTCAAAACGGCTACAAAATTCACTAATCCCAAATATAATACACTTATATCCAAATTAGAATAAGTAGCACGTGCACATCCGTACAACTTATAAACCAACAATCACACAAATGACTTAGAATTTATCCTAGAAACCCAACTGGGTAAAACCAACTATGGAGGGCCTTTCTTCTCTCTCGAGCCTCGAGAAAATATAATATAGAAAAGAAGTACATTATGAGTTAAATAAACAACATACGAACCTTAAGGGCCAAAGCCCTAGATCTGTAGCAGTTGCAATTGTTGCTCTTGGAAAGTGCACCCCCAGTAGTACACCCACACACTGGAAATATCAACTCAATCACTACCAATATCTAGATGTTGTACTCTCATTCCAACCTCAGAAGGATTCTTCCTCAGTCCTCTTGTTATGCTCTGCTCTACTTCGGAAGAAGATCTGTGTCCTCAATCTCTGAAAATGACCCCCAGCAATACAATTGTGTCTATCTTCCTCATAAACACATGCCAACTATTATGCACTCAGTTTGACTCCGAATAAACCCTGATGGCCTCTCCTTAGTCATGACGAAGGACCCTCGGCTCTTTGGGCTCTCTCAGCCTCCCACATGTGCCAATAGCATCTTAATGTCACCCACATGTGTGATGTGTTGCTGGTGTTGTTGCTCATGTCCTCCTCACTAGATGCTCACTCTGCTTCTATTGTTGTTGCTCTGAAGAGTCTCAGTGAATCAACTATGTCACTGTATGGAGGAAAGAGCTATTCAGTATCTGAATATATGTTCTCTTGTTGGCGCAAACCCAACCAACAAACCCAGTAGACAGGGGTTCCCACTCTGTCGACACTCAACTCATCGCGATCTCCCTGAGCACTAGCCCATACAGGTTTTACCCTGTCCGACAACACCCGCGAAGTGGATGAAGTCTCACTCGAGATGTTCAAGGGAGGGCTGACGGAACCAAGTTTCCGCGGAATATAAGAGGACTATGGGCATTGACAATTCATCAACTTATCTATCATATCTAACCAATCATTGAATCATCAATAGAACCATTCATCATCGGTCGCATCATTCATTCATCACAAAAATAACCAAGTTGTTGCGTAAATAGATCTAAAAAGATAACATCATTCATAAGCAGTAAACACTGCATCATAGATCCATGTCACACATATTCACCATTGGATTGCAACAATAGAAAGATAGAAAGAGACAAAGATAACAGTATTTCGGATCAACCCTCGTCTTTTCATATTACTTATGCGCAATCAACCACAAATTCAAAACAAACAATAATTCAATTGAGTTCAAGCTCTCAATTCTCATTCTATGATATCTTGTTCTGATTATCACTTGACAATTACATTTACAATTCTTCTTCTATTTATAGGCTTGTGCCTTTACATTCATGGTCCGCTTCTAACTAGCTCCTAACTAGTTCTACCAACTAATGACCAATATCCACAAATATGGTCCAAAAGTACAAAAAGTGACACAAAATATTCAAGATAATCTATCTTCCGCCTTGCGTGCCATCTTTCACATCCACGATGTTGCGCAACTAACTTGGCCCAAAACACTTGCCAACAGGCCCCCAACATAATCTTTTGGCTCGCCATCGAGCCACGTTAGTTGGACATGGTGTACTCATTGATTTTCAGCTTGAAGTCGTCATGTTGCTGTGTGATCTCCTGTACCTGTGTTTTAATTTTTGCAGCAAGGTCCTAACTTTTGAGCAAATCCTGCTTTAATGGGTGCTCCACCAGCTTTTCATTCACTTCCTTCTTTCCCTCCTACACAGCCTGCAGTGTAGCAACTGCTTTTACCGACAATTGGGCTCCAATTTCTTGGAACTCATCGAGTTGGTCACTACGCTTCCGCTATCGCTCCTGAGCCTTTCCAACTCGTTGTTGTAGCTCCTTTAACTTTGCAGACCGTGTAATCGAAACAATTGGTGGCATTGTCCTCAATGTCTTCTTCAACGTTGCTAAGTGGCCCTCAACTTCCTGCAACTACTTTGTCAATTGCTCTAACTATTCATCTTGAACGACACTACCCCAAAATTGTGTCATTGCTTCAGTGATCTTTTTGGCCTCTTGCTCCATTTCTTCAAACTGTGTCTCTATCTCCTCGATGGCACCCTTCCTTTCTACAATTTGATCTAGGGGTGTGTTTGGGTAGACCAGAGTGTTCAAAATTATATTGTCCAGTTGGAGCTGTGTGATAACTTCCCTAAGTCGCTTTTCCTTTGCGACTGCATCCAACTCTGCAGTGCTTTCAAGGATGCACTAACAAGCATCCATACTAGCTTCCTTCACTTGGCCTCAACTAGCAAAAAGTTACGCCTTCTCAATAATAAGGTGATCAGTTTCCCTCTTAAGTTCTATGATTTCTTCTGTTGTCTTTATCTTGAGCTTCTCTTGTGCCTTCTTCAGTGCCGTGATTTCCTGCTCTCTGTCTACCGTCAACGTTTCCTTTGCACGACGCAATTCCTTTACCTCTTTCCGCAACACCTCCTCTTCTTCTTGCGACCGCAAGTACTAGTCGTTGATATCCTTCTGTCGATCGGCCAACTCCTGGTTGGTGTGTGTACTAAGGTCTGGGTGGAAAACTTATTGATATCCACCGCAACGTTCTACAACTGTTGTAGTAAGAATTTCACATCCTCTCGTCCAACGTCAATCGCAATCGGGGGAATCTAAACATTCCTGGCCCACGGCTCGGTGCTAATTGATGCATATTCCTGCACATCTGCATCCTTTGGTGCTTGTCATGAAACAACATTATAAATAGAATCCAACTTAGATCTTACCTCTGCGAATCCTTCCTGCATAGACTTCTTCATTTCTTGGCGGTTGCATCGGTTGTGTCATTGACAACTCTTACAAGTTGTTGTAGCTGCACTTCTAGTGATGAAATTGTGTTGTTGCTCACATCCTGCTCCATTCACCTCTTAGTCCTTATCTCCAAAGGATGCATTGTGCCTCTAGGTCAGTCTCTGTTGACGACTCACCATCGGATTCATGGTGACTCTGCTGGTCAGCTCCTCTTATCAGATCATCAGGTGCATCTATTGGTGGTCCTGCTGATACTCCATTGGTGCTAACTGGCTCCCGCCATGCTACAGGCCAATCATCAATCGCCGCCTCCAATTCCTCATCCGTCACCTTATAAGACATTGGTAACCATTGTTTATATGGGTTGCAGCGAGCTTGTACATGAATAGTGTGCGGTCTTATGGAGAACCTAGCGATCCTCCGATATTTGGTTGCGGTCTAATTGGACAGTTGAGGAAATTTGACAGTTGTATCCTTCAACGCTTCCCAGTATAGCCAAAAGTGGATCGCGCAATCCTATTGCCTACTAGGCTCCTCGACCCACCATAGGTTTTGATACCTTGTGCCTTTGCATACCTTAACTGCTTTAACTTCCATCCTTTGGTAATCCTATGGCTCCATCCAAGCCACTAATGCGATGAGGATCAATAGCCAACTATATGTGAAAGGCCACTCTCTGGCCTGAACTGCTACCACATCCTTTATCAATTGGTTTATCAAGAAGAGGGACCAGTTCATTTGTACCCCTTCAGTGCATTGTTGTGCACACGTAATCACCCCTGAAGTGCACTGGATGGGGTGGTTCTTGTGGACAATGTTACTTACTAATATCTTAGCGTCGATACATACCGTGTGGTCATTGATGCTATCGATGCAATACACTCTTCCATCGCGTTACAAGTCGTACTTTAGCTTCAACCATGCAGTAAGCCACTTATCATTATCCCTGCCTTTGAAGTATTGCGATGGGTCTGGCCCATCCTTTGGAAACCCTGTGATCTCCGAAATCAAATCCACCATGATTGAGACTGGTGTGTCCAACCACAATGTCCCTCCATGAAAGCAAGCAAAGAGTTGATTCACATAGGCATTTGCTTCATTCAATTGCCTAAAATGCGACATGTTGATGAGCCCTAGCAACCCAGCTTTATCCAACCCCTACGCCCATGGCTGCGAGATACGCACTATGGGTCCTCCTGTGACCAAAGGTAATGACTCATAAGGCTCATTTGCTACATCTTGTAACACCAACAAGTCATGGTTGTCATACTTCATTTTCATTAACGCTGGTACAATATCGGTGGTGCACACCATCCCTTTTCGCAGCGGTGGCATTTTCGGCTAATACTTACGGTTCTTGGTTAGCCGACGAGGCTGCACACAAGGTTGGGTTGGAGCGATGTAGCCCGGGACATCCTTAACATAGACCCCGGTGCGAACCACTGATTCTACAGCACCAGAGCTAGATGGCCCTGTCTGGGCGGTTGTGTCTTCCTGTGCTCTCACTGATGTTCGTGTCTGTTTCTTCGTCAGTGCTGGGGAGCTAGGCTTCTGACCCTGCCTCTTCTTCGTCAAGATAGATGATGATCCGACCTGCATACTGGTAATTGCTTCAACAGTAGTAACCAGTCTTATTGGCGAGTCCCTCTCACTCGAAATCTCTACTGTGTTAGGGTTACTCTTCATCTCGCAACAATGCCCCATAGTTGTGATGCACCCTCCTCTTCACTCTACAACTCTCGTAATGGACTTAGGAGCTCTGAAACTCAACTTCGCTTCAACAATATTTGCAACTCAACTTAGCACAGTGGTGCTTTCAAGCCGTGTCTGGCAGCTTCTTATAGCATCCATTCAATCCATTCTTAATCCTTACTGAATCAACCGTGGCCATCATGACCAAATCATGCATTAACTGCCCGAATCCATCGTCGATGCTGTTAACCCAACGGTCGGATCCACCATCAATACATGTCACTTCAACAAACATTGTTGGTTAACCGTGTTAACTGTTCTTCATTTATTGTTGATTTGACTACATCATGACCCTATAGTTGTTGCGACAGATATTCCTAACTATGCTACTGACTCCCCTACTTGTGCATCCACTTCCTCCTAGTGCACCCTTCCTATGGATATCTATTCCTCTCTCTTTTTTTCATTGTGTAGTGCCTCAAGCACTATGCGATTCCATCCCTGTCATATAGGGCTTCAGTCGGCTACCATTCACCAGTTTTGGCAACACTGCTCCATCTAATTGTTGTAGTTGAACTGCCCCCCCATAAGTAATGGAATTAACAAGATATGGACCTAACCAATGCATCTATAACTTATCTGGATGCTTTAGGAACTTGCTGTCATATAGCAGCACCAAATCTCCTTGCTGAAACTGTTTATTCTTTACATGGCAATCATGCCAAGCCTTCTGTCGATGCTTCTCGACATGTTGATGGAAACCTGCGATAAAGTGGTCCTCTTCAAGCTGTATCAACTGTGCCACACACTCTTCTAGTGCTGCTTCATCATCCATGCATGTCGCGGCTGCAATGCGCAGACTGGGAACAATGTACTCCATAGGCATGACTACCTCTTGCCCATATACCAATTTGAATAGTGTTTGCCCCATCAATCTCTTACAAGTGGTGTGATATGCCCACAATACTACTGAAATCTTCAAATCCCAGTCATCTTGTTAGCATTACATACCTTTGTAAGGGCACACTCTAAGATCTTGTTGAATGCTTCTACAATTCCATTCGCTTGCAGATGACATGGTGTACTTTTCTTATGTTGTATTTGCAATTCCTCTGTCAGCGTGCTTACTGTGCAGTTGATGAAGTGATTGCCTTGGTCACTCATCAGTATCCTTGGGCATCCAAACCGTGTTATAATATTGTCACATAGGAACCACGTTGTTGTTGCAGCGGTGCAGTCCACAACTGGTACAGCCTCCACCCACCTCATCAGATAGTTTGTTGCTGTGATTATATACTGTGCACCAGTTCTCTTCCCTGGTTGGTTGATTGGTCCCACAAAATCCACAACCCATTTATCAAAAGGTTGCAAGGTTACTTGGGGTACTAGCGGCATCTCATCCCGCCACGATGGTTTTCCTATGCGTTGACAAACATTGCAGCTATGTGCATAATCTGTCGCATATTTATGTAAAGTGGGCCACCAGAGCCCTGCACGAAGCACCTTTCTTGCAGTAGTGCGACTGCTGTAGTGTTCCCCAATGACTCCCGCATGTGCTTCTTCTAGGATCTGCCGTTGTTCATGTGGTAGGAAACAACGTCACAAAATTTCATCTAGTCGAAGCTTCAATACAGGTTTCCAACAATCAACCTGAAATCCGAAGCTTTAACCACCAACTGCTTTTTTTGACTTGTTGAAAATTCCTCTGGTGCGATTCCAGTCGCCAAGAATTCAATTATTTGAGAATAATAGTCATATGCCATATCAACTCTAAATAACTGCGCATCGGGCAATCCTTCTTCAATATTGGTGGGGTCCTCAACTGTCTCAATTCTAGACAAATGATCGGGGCCATCATTCAAGCGACCCGGTTCACAATTATTTCAAAATCAAACTCCTGAAAGAGAAGTAGCCAGCGACATATCTTCCCCCCCAACACATGCTTATTGACTAGGTATTTCAAAGTAGAATGGTCGGTAAACATCTTGAAGTGACCGCCTAAAAGGTAATGCCTGAATTTCTGCAGCGCATATACCATCACTAGACCTTCTCGCTCTATGGTCGTATAGTTTTTCTCAGCAAATGACAACTTTCAACTAGCGAAAGAGATCGGGTGATCGAGGTCTCCTTCACCTGGCTGTGTGAGCACTACTCCCAGTGCAATAGATGATGCACTGACATGGACATGGAATTCCTTGTTCCAGTATGGGAACACAAGTATTGGCGTTGAAGCCATCTTGGACTTTAGTGTGCCAAAGCTTCCTTGACATTCTGGACTCCATACAAAGGCAACGTCTTTCTTCAATAGTTTCTCTATAGGGGCAGTAATCGTAGCATATCCTCTAATGAATTTGCGATAATACCCACTGTGCCCCAGTGTCTCCCTAAGCATCTTCACATTTGTCGATGGTGGTGAACTCAAAATGAGCGCTATCTTTGCAAGGTCCACCAATAATCATTGCTTGCAAACAATGTGACCCAACAATATGCCAAATGGTGCATAGAAAATACACTTCTTGGAGTTCAACGTGATCTGATGTTGTCGACACCTTTCCAACATTAGTTGCAGGTTTAACAAATTATCCTTAATTAGACCATACATTGTCCAATCATCCATATAAACTTGTAGTAGCTTTTGAATTAAATATTTGAATGCAACAACAACAACAACTCAGGAGAATACCGCAGGTGCATTCTTCAACCCAAAGGGCATTACTGTGTATTGGAAACAACCCCATTCAATGACAAATGTCATTTTGTGTCAATCTTCCTTTGCGATTCTTATGTGGTGATAACCAAAGAATCCATATGTAAAAGAGTATCTCTCCTGACCGCCTACTCCTTCAAGTACTTCATCTGTGAATGGTGTCGGAAACAGATCATGCATATAGGCATCATTCAATTTTCTTAAGTCGGCACAGATTTGAACTTCACTGGTTTTCTTGTCTTGGACCACCATAGGGCTGATCCATTCTGATTCTTCCACTCGCTCAATGATTCTAGCATCCAACATCTGGTCGAGCTCAGGCTTGACTCTTTCTTTGTATCATGGATTTAGGTGATACGACCTCTGTCTTACTGGTTTCGCATTTGACTTTAATGGAATCTTCATTTCTCCTAGATCACTCAATATCCCCTTCATTTCTAAGAACTTCGTTGGGAATAGATCTTGAAATTCGTGCATAAGATCCGTGATCTTCGCCATTGTCTCTTTGTCCCAGTAGTCCCCAACACTTACAAATTTTGAATTCTCCTCCGTCCTAATGTTAACTTTTATAATCTTCAACGGCTGATTCATAGGATCAGTTGGTATATCTAGTGTTGCGACATCCCTGCTCCCTTCTATTTCTAGAATATTGATATTTCCTATCTCATCGTCATCCTCAGGTTCGCTAGACACGTTGTCACATTCCATCATTGACTACATGTGGCAATGCGCATGTGGATCCACTGGATATGCAACTGGTACTACTTTTATACCACATCTCGGATGATCTGTAGTGCATTGTGGACATCAAGATTGGCATCCGTGAAACTGAAGGTATGATCAAAGCAAACCGTCATCTCTTCCCAAGTGGTTATTTCTCTGCGCAACTCCGCGGATATATACCATGACCTAGGCATTTCGTCCAAGGTGTGAATAAAGGCATGGACCCATTCATCCTTTGGTCGTGATGCCCAGAAAGTATGACATTCCATTAGGTGACTGTTGGGGCCAGTCTGCCCATTATACTTCCTAGTGTGATATACTTCTGTGTCGCCAAAGCGAACTGTCATCAACCATCGACACTACGCCCATCCAATAATTGTCTTTTTATGAGTCGCCCACCAACGTGTTGGAGTAGCCTTCAGTGCTTCCTCCAATGCCAACAATCGTTGGGGTTCTGATACCTTCTCTTCAAAATTCATTAAGAACACGGAAAACCCATGTAGCCCTTCGTAAATTGGTAAATTCGACAATCTCAGTCACGACATGTCACAACGACTACATGATCAAGCTACACTTCCTGAATGACACCTCATGCATGCGGCTTTGCCAGTTTTCTAACGCATCGTCAAAATCAGAAGATATAGAACTAGTGCTGTGCCAACCAACTTCTTCGTCAACTGTGGGGTGGATGTAAACTTTGGAAATGTTGTAAGCGTGATCTCATCCCCTGACAACTTCATCTTTGACTGATTCAATATATCGTCGTCCTTCATTTGGATCCATAAGAGCAATGACTCTGATGTTTTGATTCTCAAATGTCATCATCTACTTCTTGAAGTTAATCATTGTCATACTATCGTTGGCCCATCCAATCCCCAACAATGCGGGATATGATCCTCCACCATCAACAACTTCAATCACATCGAAGTCGGTATAGGTCTTCATACCTTCAACATCCACAACCAAGTTCGACACACGTCTGATTGGTTGTACTTTAGCCTGATTAGCCAATCACAGCTGCACAGGGGACCAACCCAACGACAGCCTCCACATTTTCTGCCAGGTTTTCTTTGTTGAAATATTCACATCTGAGCCCAGATCCAGAATGACCGAATCTACTTCATAGTCCCTGATTTGAATGTTCATGTGCATCTCTTTGCCCATCTTTTTCTTGTGTAAAGAATTCACTGCAGAGTCCTTCCGCTCCTTACCCAGGTGGTGCAACAAATTTTCAATCCAGCCAAAGCATCGAGATCTCTTGCCATCGACAAGCAACTCTCAAAGAAGTGCTACAAGGTACCATGTTGCCGCGATGGTCTAGCCTCTAACGAAGAATCAAAAGTAAAGGGAATTTCATAGACAAGTGGCTTACCAGGATTTGTTTCGATCGCATCTTGAGCTCCAAAAAATGTCTCTTTTTCAGTTGCGATATCAAATGGCACCTTCTTTTTTCTAGCCAATCAAATCTGCGGGCGGGGCCCATCCTCTCCAGTCGTTGCACCTCTGCGGGTGATGATGGCAACATCAACATCCTCTATTTCAGGCTTTGTCGAGATCATCGTAACTGTCATCCCTTGATTCTGGTTTATCGACGGATTCTGGTTCATTAGTGGATTCTGATTTATTGGTGGGTTCATTGGTTGATTCATAGTCTGAATCTGAAGTGGAACTTGATTTTGAAGCTGGTTCCTCAACTGATATGGTTTTGTAGCTGATTTTGAGTCTGCAACTGGTTCTAACTCTACAATTGAGGAACGTTCCCATCCTGCCATCTTGCGATTAGCTGTGGGAAGTTCTCGACAGTATGATCAATTACGGTACAGTATGTACATGAACACTACAATTTTGGGCGATCTCTCTGGTAATGTCCAAATACTCACAATTTTAACACTAGACAGGTCCGTGACCTCGTCCTCCTCCTCTTCCTCGAAATCCTCCACATAATCCTCCTTGCTGCTGGTACTATGGCTGAACCATCTGATGTGGTGGGGGATTTAGCTACTGCTGAACATAGTGCGCTACTTGAACATACTGTGGTTGTGTCTGAGCCATCACCATCTGACTATACTGTGACTACGGTGTAAACTACAGTTGCGGCTGCGATGGTATAAATTGCATCTGCGGCGGTGGTGTATACTGTGGTTGAGGTCGAGAGTTTACCACTTGAGGCAGTGGATATGGTTGATGTACTGCACGATGATCTTATCCATTCACAAATTATGAATCATATGTCCTTTCCTGAAGCAGGTCATATGCACAACAGTCTTTATCTTCATGCCCCATAGATCGAAAAAATGAATAATATAGGTTTGCAGACTTCGGCACCATCTTCTGCATGTAGCTACATTCTTCGTGTCGATGCCCATAGACTTGACATATGCAACACCATGGTACACTGCCACAAATCAGTGGGTTCGACACCCCAAATAGCAGATAATTTTAGAATTCAGGGCAAGTATCTTTAGTGTGTCCATCTGTGCGATAATGAGTGCACCAAAGGTATTCGTGATTCTCTTTCCCTTTCTCAATGTCTTGCAGCTGAAGCATCAATTTTTCTAGTTGCGCCTGCATTTGGTTCATACCAGCTGCATTCTCCCCAACAGGTGAAGCTTCTAACTTCATTATGATCTCTAAAGCTTTGCTATGTGTCACGATTTTCTGCTGCATTGGTGGTTGTCGGATATGAGGCACCAATGCTGTGATAAACCATCCTTTGTGCTGAACGTCGCATACTCTTGTCGTCAGTGTCTTAAATATTTGATCGAAGTCCCAAACAGTCTCATTAGGAAACTTCTTAATCTCTTTTAACTAAGTAATGTACCATGCTTCATATTTGGGCTTTCTAAATTCTTCAATTAGTCCCCTCTTGACTTCATCCAACGTGTTTGCTGGTGTCCCCGTAGGAACTTGTGTGAATCTCATGTACCAATCTAGCACTCGAACCCGAAGAGTATTCGCCAATTGGCCTTTCTTGACATCATCATCAGTAGATTGTTTGATTGTCCACACTGCTTCGCATAGAAACCAATACTGTTCGGGATTGTCAGTTCCGTTCCCATGGAACAAAGGTAACTTTATACTGACGCCCGCCATCCTGGGCCTTCTTCCTGCAAATGCTGATCTATTACCAGAATGTTGTTGTCACGTCGGGCAAGTTGACATGGAACTTGTGTTTCTTCCTGAATTTGGAGTAGTGCGCGGAGGCGTGGGTACGTTGCTACTGGGGTTTGATCTTACTACTGTTATGGGCATAGTCTGGGTCTGGTCATCCTCTTCATCGCTATAGGGTCACTTCGTCCCGTGTGGTATTCCTTCACGGTCTTGCGTTTCAATCACAACAGGACCTTCCCCAGTCCTTTGCTTCTTCTCTTGTCGAAACCTTGCTCCTCCCCTTGTAAAACCACTTTCTTCCTTGACTTCCCTCACAGCCTCGTCGAAACTTGCACCCATCTACCCCTTATCTTCCCATTCGTATGCCCCCTTTTATCGCGGTATCCACCACCTCTACACACTGGAGTTCTACTACTCGAGGTGCATCTTCAGTATACCCTTTTCATAGATAAGCATCTTAATCGACAATTGTAGAGACAACAAGAACCTACCTCTGGGTCCATTGAAAAATTCCCTTTCTGCTTCGCTGTAGGACTTGGTAGTGTCGATTGCAAACTCAGTGATATATCCTTCTAGGATACTATCCAGCCAGACCTCAACATATCGTGATGCTTTGTTGTCAGTTTCTTGTAGCTCCTGGATCAATTCAGGGGTTCATGAAGTTGGCTCTCCTCCTTGAAAATTTGTCTTCTTGTAAGTGAACAGTGCCAACCACTCGTACAATATGATGGGAAACTCACAGAAAAAGTACTCATGAGTACCATTGTGTATGTATCTTTCCAACCACTTGTCCATCATCAGTCCAGGGTTCTGATTTTATGCTTCAACAAATTCTCACAAGTTCTGACCAAACCAATCTTGAATTTTCGGTAGCGTCGAATGCCACATATCCTCCTCTTAGTCACAACAAGATCCTGACAATGGAACCATTTGTTGGTGCAAACCCAACCAACAAAAACCATTCGATAGGGGTTCCAAAACCCTAATTTCACTTTTGTGGCAAAAATCATATTGCTGCATTAAAAAAATGCATGCATGCGCTTTTACATGTAACTGGCAAAAGTGTCTTAACTCACCGCATGTCTTCACTGCTAGATACATGACACTTAGAAAAGTGCACCTCACACTTTACACTCCTGCTTATGCTGATAAGTGCCTCCATGATAGGCAGTTCACATGGAGGACATCCTGAGTTACCACATAACTCAACGCTCCCTTTTAATGAGGGATTCTAGACCACAATTAATGCTCATATCATATTTATTACTTATTTTAGAAAACACTATGTTAAATTTATTGTAAAGTTTTATGACCAAGTTGGTCAAGGATGATTGTAATTGAAGAATTATTTATTTTAATAATTAAAAAGAAGAGACACCTATCCAAGGGAGACTGTTGAATTATTTTTCTCTAACCCACTAGGAGGAATGAGCAGTTGTAGAAGGCTGGTTGACAAGTGGCAGCACTAGCATTTCACTTTCTGGCTGTTTCAGGAAGCATAATCCCTAAAATTCTGATCATGTTCCTTGAGAGGGGGAACTGAGTTGGTGGCTTATTTAATTCCAAAACTGACCCAAAGGCTTAGGCAATCTTATAAATACCATCAGATTGAGCAGGAGGCTCATTACTACATTCTATTTTCCAAGTGAATGTACCTTGTGACTGTTGCAAACTGAAAAGTGAGGCACACAATGAATTTAATGAGGGGATAACTAAAGTGAAATTGCCGAGTTAAGTCTACTATTGAGTGCTAAGTTGTAGAAAGTTTCCATGTGGGATTTCATCCAGTGATATTCATCCTAGTGGTTTAGTGACCAGGCTCGGGGGTCCTAAGCAAGTAATCTTGGTTGCTTCAGGTGAAGGTTGGGTGGAACAATCTCCTTTGGGTGTATGTCCCCTTCTACACATTATCTAGGTTCTAACTATTATTTAATTCTAAGCTTGTGCTTTGGAAGTATGCTCACTAGCTGAAAGTAGGATGAGTGGATATGTTATGATCTATATCTGAAAGATCTTTGAAAATCATTCTAAGAAAATAACATTATAATTATGTTTATTCAAAGTTAAGGTTTAAATTTATTGTTATGGTTATTCTATTAAGTACACCTTTTTAATGGATGATTTCCCTTTCTCTGACATATTCAGTATAATACCTCTACTTTATTTTATTTCAATCTATTATATTGTTAAATTTAGTGGTATTTCCTCTCTTAGTCTAGGTTTAAAATAAAACATATTTATAATTACAGAGATTTATAAGTATATATAAAACATATTTATAATTACAGAGATTTATAAGTATATATAAAACATATTTATAATTACAGAGATTTATAAGTATATA